>JAJJWW010014223.1:0-110366 GCA_023531295.1 Papaver armeniacum | reverse complement strand
CAATTTATTCAATGTTTTGTTAGTTTTTACTCCGTAGGATCGTAAACATATTGAAATTTTATTAGATTTTTAATGATATTCATCTGCTTTATATTTCGTACGATTGTGAACATATTAAAATTTTATTAGATTTTTAATAATATTCATTTGTTTTGTATGAAACTAATTTTAAAACATAGTTCCAATATTTTATAGCGAGACATTGACCTGTGCTACGCACGACAAACTAGTTTGCGTAAAAATATTAAAAAAAGAACTAAAGATTATGTGAATCAGTGGCTTGGTCTTATGAGTTAGGGTATTTTATTCCCTAACTCAGACGGGTCTGAATCAGGGGTTATGTCTGAGTTTGGTTGCGAGTTAAATCTGACTCAAACTAAAACGTTCTGACATCTGATTTGTGCCAAGTCAGGGCCAAGTCAACTAAAAAGAAAAACATTGGTTATGTAAAGACTCATCTCATTTAGGATTTATAATGTATAATTAGAATAATTTTTGGATTTGAATTGTGTTCAGTAAAACTATTGGGGTGAACTGATGTTTGTTTTTGTTTTACGTTTATTTCTTGAAAACGTGACTCTTTTTTATTGAATCTGGAACGTTTAACGGTGAAATTAATTTTTCTGCTAAACTAGAGTTTTCTATGGTTCATATGGATTAAAAATCACGTCAAAGTAACGGCTAGATCTTCCTAAAAGAATTTTTATGTATCCTCTACGACAGAATCTCTGAATTGAGCTTAAATAAAGAGTAGACAAAGAAATAGTCGTTTGGGCTTGGGCCAAGTGTGCAAGTCTGGGCTTGATACTAAATGCAACATTTTGGGTTTTGGGTTTGGATTTAGGTTGGAATTCACGCCCAAAATTTTGGGCATTTATGTTCGCACATGCGAGGTTTAATCTCGCTGGATAAACCATCCAATTTCTTCCTTTCGGAAACCTTAGCCAGTCATATGAATTTTCTAGAGCAATTATTGCAATTCCAACATCATTTTTCCATCCCTAAAACTGGAAGGCGTAGAGGCTTATGCCTAATGTGGAAGAACAAGCTCATTGTTCAAACCTTATTGCGGTTCAAAAATTTATACTCATGCACTTATTACTCCACCACCCCTAGACATCCCTGGTTATTCACATGTATCTATGGTCTACCATACCCGGATGCAAGGAAATATATTTGGCGCTACTTCCCAATAATTATGTACCAAAACCAACAGGGGTTCTGATAAGAGTTTTTGGTGAGGTTATGAACCAATTAGGGAGGAAAAAAAGGGTAAACAAGTAACTTACGCACATCCCTGAGGAATATGTTGTTAAGATTACAAGGGATGATAGGATTGTTAGCAACAAGATATATAATATTGGAGCTTAAATGAAGTAGTTCTTTTGTATAAAAAAAAAGTAACTTGCACGCGAACTCAACCCTTCCCGAATATGGTGGATCAAATGGGACTAACGGATCTTGGATTTCGTGGCGATCCATTTACATGTACCAATATTCAACAAGGTCATGATAATATCACGGAGTGATTGGATAGATTCATTCCTACTCAATATTTTCGGTCTTCCAATCCTCATGCAGGGTGACTCACTTACCTCAAATAATGTCACTCACGCATGGATCCTCGCTCCAAACAAAAGCAATTGACTGGAAGTGAACTAAAAATGACAAATTTGAACACCTACGGCTTGATCATTCTGCAATCGCAACAATTGTTTGACTCATCCTGGACCCAGCATCATGACTTGGAACCGACACTAGATTCACAATTGAAACCCATATCAACTAACTAAATTCTCATCGACTGGAAAAAAGAAACTTCTGGCCACCTTCATATAATGATCAAAAATCAACGACCCCAAAAATTGGAATAACACTAATGTGCTTCCATAAGCGCAAAACGACTTGGCATACTAGATACTTCAAGAAAAACAACTCAAAAGTCATCACATGACCCTCGCTCCAATGTCATGCAACTTATTGGTAGCAAGATCCAGAATACAATGGATACAGTCAAGTGATGTTAACACCGCATTCTTCCGCACGAAAGAAACTATAAATCGTAGATGCAACAACATTCAACAGATGAAAGATCCGCAAAACAAATGTGTAGATGATAAGATGTTATTGTCCAGCTTATTCTTGTCCATTTCATAGAGCACTATCAACACCAAATACGATAATGGATTTCCAACAATCAATCACATATTAACTTGCGATAGTGCAATATGCTTGCGAGTGGGAGTAACACTAAAATAAATCAAACAAGTTTTATGTTCCATCGGTCCTCGAACATGCTCTAGGTTCAGATGGCTATATTAGTAAGTTTTTCAAAATATTTTAGAACACAACCCATATATAACTGATAGTTGTCTTACGTAGTTTTTTAAACTACTTAATGTTCACACCATCATGAACCATACAAATCTTACATTAATACCAAAGGTAGATCATCCCGTCAAACCCATCACAATTCATACTTGTAGGGCTCTTCAATGTCACATATATCAATCGTATTCGACCTATTCTCTCATTCCTGATAAGGCCATATCAAAGCGCATTTATACCTCAAAGATCCATACATGCGAACATAGCAATAGATGGAGAGATATTCCACCATATCAAATCATTAGCTCTAACTATACATCCAAAAATGACGCTTAAGGTGGATATTAAGAAGGCTTATGATAGCGTAGATTGGGGCTTCATTAGAAAGGCATTTATCAAGATGGGATTTCCTACCTATTTTTTGGATTACATCATGCTATGCATCTCAGTGGTTATTTATTAACATTAACGACACGCCGCAGGGGTACATTACTCCGACTAGAGGTATACAACAGGGATACCTACTATCATCATATGTATTTATTATGTGCACAAGTATTATTTCGACAAATTTGGGAAACTTAAAATGGCAGAAGCTTATAACGAGACTCCGCATCTCACATAAAGCTCCACCTACTCTGCATCTCATGTATGGAGTTGATCTCGTCATCACATATAAAGCTTCCGAAGAAAATAGTAATACCATATAGTGATTCTTGGAAACTGACGCTTAAGAGAGTTTACAAATAAGAAAATGGGTGATTTGCCTGGAGCTTCTTAAAACATGGTTGTATTGGACGAGCAAACAATCGGTCTGGTTCAAATGGACGGAAGGAAATTACAAACAAAATTTCCTATACAACCCTTGTATGTGTCTACCCTACATAATCATTTTCACCCCACCTTCTCGAACATATTGAAATCTTGTGAAACAACTACCATCTTTTCCACACTAGTAAGACTCTCCAACCCTTTTCACCATCGACATCGACTTCTCTTCTTCTACATCAAAATTTCTTCACCACCACCACAAACCTTCAACTTTTTGTTCCATCCACATTCACCAGCAGCACCAACACCACCACCCAAAAAACCCTCGCCAGTTTCATCTTCACAAATCAACACCAACACGACTCAATCAGAAGTTTCTATCACCACCACCACCAAAAACCCTAGCTAGATATTCTCCTAATCACCACCACGAAGATGGTTATAACCATTTTTATCTACTTCTTAATTTAACCCTAATCTTCTCAGATGCTTAATTTTAGAGCAATTTTACACATCACCCATTTAAAATTGAACGAAACTGGATCATCCATCTAGGTTCAGTTAAATCCGGTCAAAGTTGTTGTAAATATGTTTTTTTTTTATGAAATTGGTGTGTATGCGGTGAAACTGGTATGTATGATGTGAAGTTGTGTTGAGTTGATACTGGTGACCAGTGTTAGTATAAATTAGGATGACATGTTTAATCTACTAGTTTCATCCATGTATAATATGTGATATACATTTATTTTTGATAGGATGTAACTAGTTTCATCCAGGTTTAATATGTGGTGTGTAGTGTTTCATCCACGTTTACACGAGGATGAAAACAATTCCATCTAGATTTAATTGTGATGTACATGGTTTTATCCAGGTTTAATTATACATACTATGATGAAATTGGTATCATCAAGGTTTAATATATGATAAATGATCATTATAAATGAACTACTATCTAAAACTGTTGTAGGAAGTAAAAGCAGGAGCAATAATGAAGAACGAAGAGTAGGCGTGACATCAAGTGAATTTGGGACGAAGTATATGCATGATTTGTAAGTTGTTAGCTAAAGAAAGAAAATAAGAAAAATGAGTTGATACGGCAGGTTTATATGAAATCCTCAATAACGAAACAATGACAATTAAGACTATATCATTTCATTAGGTTGTTTAGAACTATACCGCTAGGAAAGTTGTTGATGTAGTTCTGTTAGAGCACTGCTCGGTCGAACTCGCAAGCGTTGATATCTCAAGCTTGTTTGTCAATGTTAGTGATCAAAACTATAAGTCTTGATTTTTAGTCTACTTATAGTGATGTCTCGGACTAGGATAGTTTGTGTAGTTGAGCATTAAACTTCACGGCGTTCATCAATTGAAGACGAAGAACAACTAAGGAGATCTTGTGGAACTTCATCAACAAAAGGTTTGTGGAGACTAAAACTCATCTATCACTTGGAAAGTCTATTTCTACTATATCTCCTATATTGAGACAAAAGTTGTACTACTATATAGTTGTCGATTATACACATTTGAGATTTTGAGCTGAGATTAACTCGCTTACATATTTCTCGAAATATGTGTTGATAATATTTCGCTTCAACCAAGTTCATCATATATTCTTGACGAAAGTCAAAAGATGATCATGTGAAAATTGTCGAGTAACATCTTATAATTGACAAAGGGGGAGATTGTTAGTGTTAGAGCATTGCTCGGTCGAACTCTCATGCGTTGCTATCTCAAGCATGTTTGTCAATATTAGTGATCAAAACTATATGTCTTGATTTCTAGTTTACTTATGACTAAGTCTCGGTTTAGGATAGTTAAGTATAGTTGAGCTCCAGACTCCATGGCGATTATCTTACAAAGACGAAGAACTACTCGAGGAACCAGTGGAACTTCATCCGACTAAAAGGTATGTGGAGACTTGAAATCATCTATCACTCAAAAGTCTATCTACTCTATCTCCTACTCTTGAGACAAAAGTCATATAAGTATGATAGTTTTCATACATACACATTTGCTATTTCGGTAGAGTTTACTCGCCTATCTTTTTTCGAAATATGTGTTGGTACGCTTTCGCTTTAACTATTTTTCATCTTTACCCGTGACGAAAGTCATGATGACGTTTCAATCTTGAAAATAGCTTTGATGAAGATAGTCGTGAATAACGATTGTTATAACATTATAAAAGAATGTTTTAATGATTGAAATGTAGAGTTGAGATTATTACCAACAATGGATATAAGCATATATAGTGTGTTCTCACATTAGTGTATAAATCCATGTGCCGGAAACCAAGTGTGTGCATATGTGTGCATACGGTATTGGTGAAGGAGACAGGTTGGGTACGCGTACTGGCGGAAGTTTTCTAACCGAAAATTTCTGTTGAGTTTGTAGTTTACAAACTGTTAAACCAGTCACCTTAGGTACGCGTACCCACGGAAGTTTTCAAACCGAAAATTTTTGTTGAGTTTGTAAACTCAAATCCGGTAGCTAAGGTACGCATACCCGTACGCTGTACCCAAGTCGAGTTATTTCTCAAATCGGTAGTTCATGAACTTAAAACAATAAATTATAAGGAATGCAATCTTTGCAAACCGTGGCTATATTGTTCATGAATTGATTCAAATGAATCAAACCGATTTTGTTTCAATTGCGCTCTATGAATAAAGACCTAAGCAATTGAACAACTCTTCAACTAGTTCTTATGAGTCATTTGAACTAGTTATGAGAAAGATGAATACGGTTAATATGAAAGTGCTCATATGGATAACCATTGGTTAACTATTTGTGAACCAACTAAGTGTACACTTTTAGGTACGGTTACTCAAACCTAAATGAAATACATTTCATTTGTGTGTGACAAGCTAAGTTTCGATCTAACGGTTGAAAGATATTAGCTTGTATCTAATCAGGTTTTTCATCTAACGGTGAATATTGAATGCTTTGTTACCAAGGTAACTTAGATTACAAACCCTGATTTGAAAACTATATAAGGGAAACTCTAGCAACTTGAAAAACTAATCCCCACACCTCCTGTGTGATACTAGTTGGTTTTGCTAGATTTGATTCTCCTTTAACCTTAGGTTTCTTCTCGATACCCTGTAGGTTAACGACTGAAAGACTTCAATGGGATTGTGAAGCCAGAAGAAACTACTTCTCCTGTAGTTGAGCGATCTGATCTTGCCATTTTTTATCGTACGAGTTCAATTGAATAATTGACTTGAGATTATATCTCCGATAGGGCAAGCTAAAAAGAAATCATAAACATCTTCGTCTCATCGTTTGTGATTCTGCAATATCTTGTTTCGCTACTGATAGACGCATTTATGTGTCTATTTTATCTCAATTATATGTATTGTTAGTGCTCGATTTTATACTAATTTGATTATTTTATGTTTTTGTAGGTGTTTTTGGAGAAATAAGCTTTCGAGGGAAAATTGGCTCGAAAAGTGGTATTTGCGCTCGTGGGAGAAAATTACTATTCGGACCCTCAATTTGGATAAGGGGCACCTCAATTACTAAGGGGCGACCAATTGCTATTCGCACCCCGGGAATGGATAAGGGGAGGTCATCCTCTACCTTTTGAATATTGAAAATTGGCGGGAGATATTTGTGCAGCGAGTATCAAATTTGGATTCGATTTCTACTCGCGTTCCAGAGAGACTCAATCACTGAATTACCTCGGGATGGATTCGTTAATGCTAAACAGGGTTAGTAGGTCGACCAGAATTGATTAAGTAGGGCCAGTTCTTCGGTTAGAAGTTAAACAGAGGGAGGTGAAAATATTGTCGGTTCCGACAACGAGTTGGCTAAGTCAGGCAAGGTATTTTGGTTCTGTTGTTGCAGCTGGTGTTGACTCTGAGGAGGAGCAATAAAGGCTCGAGTCTGTGTGACATGTGAGCAAGTTTGGCAGTTGCGTTTAAGCGACAAAACAGGGAGCAAGATTATATCGGGGAAGAATCATTATATCTGGTGATTACGTATTGAGTTGGAAAAGATATTCTCCTCAGATTATTATCTACCAAATTTAGAATAGTTTTAGACATCACAGAAGAGGCGTAAACAGCATTGGCAGCGAGTTAATCGTGACTTGGCCGTGGGGAGAAGAAAATAAAGAGATTCTCGGGATTTAGTTGCCCTGTGTGTATAAATAGACTTTGGTCAAGTCACGGAGAGAAGATTCGAGAGTTTGGGTACGCTGCTGGGAAGGAGGAAAGGCTGCAGAGGAGTTGTAGCAGCAACAGGAAGAAGAAGAAGAAGAGAAGGAGTTGCAGACGACACTATAGAAGTGTCGTTCTCAAGAACCCTAAACTCGAAGAACATTAAGCTCGCATATACGATCGTAGTCGTGGTCTTATATTCAAACAGATTCTCAGTAATAAATTGCTAGTAACTATTATCTTCGATTTTGCAACAATTATCGTAATCGATGGCTGTCCGTAACACCCTTACAGCGTTGCAAATCTCTGTGTTATACAATTTCTTCAATAAAACACCTTTTTGAGCTATGGATTATTATTTTGTGCGTGTTTTTGATATGAGGAGACCCCAACACTGGGACGACTGGAGGAAGCCTTATTTCACAATTGTTTGGTAACTATATTTGATTCTCTATGACTTTTGCATTGATTTAATTGATTTATGATTTTTATTAATTATTTGTGATTTTGTCTCGATGGTGTATGCTTAGACTTAGAGCTTTTGATGCACCATGCTTATGATTTACAATTAATCTTTTACAAAATCTATCTTTGGCAAAGAAAAGAGTCCATAAAAGAGCTAGAAGAGTTATGAATCAATATACGAACCAATTGAATGTGATTAATGGTGAAATCATTGAGTCTCAGTACCTCTCGATACTGTGACAGCTTTTTGTATATATTTTCTTTGTTTTTAGTGTTTTCTATTTTTAAGTCTGAAATCGAATCTCATCAAGTCCGAGTTGAACGAACTTTTACTACCACTTTCAAAACAACATCACCTACCATACGATTAAGATTATTGTGAGGTGATTGATAATACTAGGTTGTTCTTCGGTAATATAAGTCCGGGTTATCAATTAGTTCATGTTCACCTTGATTTATCAAAAGACGTAACAAAACTCATAGGTTTATTTGTGGGAGACAGATTTATCTATCATCGTAGACTTTTCTGTGTGATACATATTTGTTTATTAAAGTATTCGACTTTGGGTCGTAGCAACTCTTAGTTGTGGGTGAGATCAGCTAAGGGAATCAAGTGTGTAGTATTGTTTATGGGTGAAGAAAACTATTCACTAAAAATTTGGTAATTTTGGGTGTGTGGATAGGAATGAATCTAAGTAAACTTTCGTCCATGGTGGATCTTGTGATTGAAATCATCTAGCTTCAACTCCTGCCTAAACCAAGAAACGGCCGTTCCGACTTGCTTCCGGCCGCGTGTCAAGGAGATGTGGGGTTGATCTTATGGAGGGGCGAAAAAGGTGTTGATAGATTGTGAAGGTAGCTTGTTATGACTTGTAATGGTAAAGATTGGCGGGCTTTGATTGATGCAAGGTGCTTGAGTGTTTGAATACGCTTTTGTATTAACACTTGGTTTCTGTCTTGTCTTGACTTGTTCTGTTGTTGGAAATTGGGAGGAGAACCTATTTATACAAGTCATTTGAGCCTTATTCACGCCTCTCGTGGAAAGTGGAGGAAGTGGAGTGATGGAGTAGTGGAGTTGTGTGTCGATGTTACATGACCCGCCTTGACCACTTCTCCCGTCATCTCTAACCATCCATGACTTCCCGACACGTTCTTGTGATGGCGCATTGCACGATGCACGCCGTAAACCGCTGCACCAATACCCCAAGATGTATCCCCGATTTTGTGACATGATTGATGTCTCGAGTGTGTGGATCGTGGGACCCACGTAAAGTAGCATGTAATGCTAGACTAAATAACTAAATTATTTGGGAAGTCGATACTTGTGAAGTATCGTGTGTATTCTACACAGTGCCGCATCGAGTATATTCGAGCATGTATGAAGCATTGCTATTTTTAAGGCTTACAGGAGTAAGTCGCAATTTAAGCGTCTTAAAATAAGCATCATGTCCAGTACCATCTTCGAGTGATCGTTTGGAGGCTATGCAGGTAAGCCCCGACTTGACCGATCACTCCATGTGGAAGAGTGGTGGACCGGTGATTGTGGTGACGCTCTACTGGTCTCTTAACTCCTAACCAGGGTCGCTGACCAAGTCAGTAGAGTTGGACTGGACGAGATGATCCGTGACACTCATCTCGCGACCGCTGATAAAGTTTTAGGGCTTTTGAAGAGGTGCGCAGGCATCACTCTTCACTTGGTCGAAACCAAGCATGGGAGGTGTTTTGGAAAGGACCGACCGGGCATGCGTGTAGACGGCATGCCGTGTACACGTCCGTACCTCACTGTCTCATGATGGTGCGATCTAGGCCACTCAATTTGACCAGCAAAGAGGAGCGGTTGAGATCGATTTGCGATGTAAATCTGGTGCCGCAAAGCCGCGCATCATGCCCACTTCAGGCGCGTTTCAAGACAACCAAGCCCTGGTCGGCTGTAGTGGGTGGTAGGCTGGTGTTCACGCTGCACTTCATTGCCTCATAGAAACGTGATCTAAGCCACTCAATTTGTCCGGAGAAGTTGAGTGGTCGAGATCGACTACGATTAGGGAAGTGCGACCACGCCTCGGTTTGGGCGTGCGATCGAGGTGTACATCCAAGTTTGGTCTTGATGATCGGTGTAGAGATAGGTGGGCCCGCGGTGATCATGTTGATACTTACCGGACTCGCTTAGTCTATTCCTGGACCCTTCATCCGAGCAGAGAAAAGGGACGCTCGTGATCGCGACACAAACCCTAATCGAGTTTTGCTGGCCGTAGTGTCATACCCGGTTTGGGACGCACGAATCAAGACGACCAACCATAGTTGGTCTCCGAATCGATCAGCGTATGTAGCGAGCCCACTGCCGTTTGTGTTGATATGTTACGGACCCTTTGAATCTACATCTACACCCTCCATCTATGCCTGCGAAGATGGATGGTTTGAGAGCCGATTTATGACACATGTAATGTGTCGTAACCCTAGTTTAGGTTTCACGTCCATGTTGTTTTGGTCGGACAAGCTGGTGAGCGTTGCTTCCCTCTTGGGAGGACGACCATGCGGGGCCCGCATTGAGTCGGTGGTGAATACTCCAATACTCGCTATAGGGTTATGGATTCGATCTGGGCCATCCAATCATGCTGGTGAAGTTGGATGGTTATGATCGTTTCTGAGACTGATATGGTCAGTTCAGGTTCAAACATGCTCAATCGGGCTAGTATAACATACCGAGAGTTGTAGCATGTATGGGTATTTCGTACATGTTTTATTATTAATGCTTGGAGATTCGTGTTGCTCTGCACGAGAACAACACTCGATCGTCATGCCTGCACCGATAATGAGTACGGAAATACGAGGCTGGTCATGCATCAATTAACAATCTTCTAGAATTACGTGAGTATATGGGATTGTTGCTACATGCTCCAACTCTGGATGAATTTTGTGTATTTAATTCACTGAATCGATGGGATTGTTGTCGCATGCTCCATTCTAGGTGAATTAGTAAAGTGAAGAAGTATTCATCACTTATTAATGGCTTTATCTTTCACAGATGTTGGTACATGATTTGGCTTTTTACAATTTGGCCCTTAAATGAGAAATCACATGAAAAGGATCTTGAGTTGGATTATAGGAAATTGAAAGTGACGAATACAGGAAGGCCTACTTCGGTTACTTTGCCATTATAAATAAATATAATATGTAATAAATTAGCTCGATTAATATTTTTCTATACGGGGAGGAACTTTGGTAGAAATCCTTTATTGTAGAAGGACGAGAGGAAAGACATCTCGAGATGAGAGCCACAATGTTATGGTGGAGGATGAAGATGGAAGTGAAGATGGTTCTGCAACTGCCAATGGATATACAGCGGAAAAATAAGGGTACTATTGATGTTATTTTGGCTGTTGTTGTGAGTCACATTGATTAATATCTGAAAGTAAAGAAGATAACTAAGATCTTTAGAATTTTAATAAATGTCAGATGTGCAGAAATTAAAATGATGTTTGGGACTTGCCATATAGAACATAGTGATATACTTTGGAGGTTGATAGTGATTATGATGGTGATGCCCAAAAGTTGTAGGAAACTTGTAAGTATAGGGAAGTGATGAACTCCATATGTTGCTTACAAATAGCAGAAATTATATCATAATTTGACTCCTCAATACTCTTACAAGAATGGCCTTGATCATATCAAATATAATGCATAGCTTCTTTCTGGTGATGGTAGAATCACACAGCGCCGAAGATAGAAACAGAGATGTTTTGCAATCCTTTGAGAAGCATCAATCCTTCTCTAGAGTCACCTCAGATATCAATGATAATAATATATTTTACAAGAAGAGGATGAAGAGGTATCTAAGTCTTATAATAAATCAGATCCTTACAACCGAGCACACAGTAATCGGTAATACAAGACAAGGACTTTCCTACAATTGTAAAATTTTCTAAAAAGAGTTTGTAGATATGAAGGGTATACTGCTGAAGAATTTCGGAAATTTTTGTTTGGGTAAGTTTATTTTAGTGATATGCATTGATTGTTATAGTCTTTGTTTATTTTGCACATGGGTGAAAACTATTTCTATACTGCCGGATTTAGTATTTGGGGTGTGTGGATGAGAATGAATCTAAACCTAAACAAATGCACTAGCTGCAGTGAGTGCTTGTGATTATGAAATCCCAATCATGCAACTCAGGCCTAAATAAAAATGGCCAGTTTCACTTGCACAGAGTCATAAAGTGAAGGAGATGGGTTGATCTTAGGGAGGAGCGAAGGGTGTTGAGATTGTAGAAGTGTAGAAGCATTTATGACATATGAGAAAGGTGGCAGGAGCCACAGTTGAGTGCAAGCAGGCTTTGAGTGTTTGAATAAATTTTATGTGTGCTTAGTTTATCTTGTCTTGGCTTGTTTCATTATTGGAAATAGGGAGGAGAACACTGTTATGAAAGTCATTTGGCTGATTCGTCTGTTGTGAAGTGGAGGAAGTGGAGTGATGGAGTAGTGGGGGTTATTGTTGTTGATGTTGCAGCTGAGTCTTACTCCTGCGTCATCTCTACCAATGATGACTTCTGACCATTCTTTAGTCTTGCGTTGCACGTTGCCTGGCCCACTGCTATGTACTTGAATAATACTGAGTATGTATCCCAGGTTGTGACATGATTGATCTCTACAGTGTGTGAATCGTGGGACCACAGAAGTAGCATGTCTAGACTAAATAACTAAATTATTTAGGAGTAAATCTTATGATATCATTGTATTCTACAGTGATATTCGGCATATTATGTGAGCTTGCTCAGCTTGTTTTAAAACTACAAAGGAGTAAGTCACAGTTTAAACGTGCTAAAATAGCATGTATCCCGGCCGTCTTCGAGAGTGATGGATTTTTTTTTTTGAGGCTATCAGGTAAGCCGACCGGCCGTCACTCATGTGGAAGAGTGGTGGGCAGTGATTGTGGTGACGCCTCATTTGATAAGCCTAACTCATGTCTTAGAAAACAAGGTAAGCTTAGTAAGACTGAATGGACGAGATGACTGCAGCCTATACAAACCATCTGGTTGGGTTTTAATAAGAGTCACTTAAGTTCCTTCTTTTAAACTTAATTGAATCCAAGCATGGGAAGTGCTATAAGAAGGGCCGTCAGGCATGTGTGTAAGACGACATGCGGTGTCCATGTCATGCCATTTATCCCACGAGAAAGGTGCGATCTAAGAGCCACTACCAGTTCTGCATTAAGAAAGCGTTGAGATAAATTTATAATATCTTTGCAAAGAAGTTAGAAGCCGCGCACCATGTTTACCAGGCGCGCGTTTAAGATATCGATACGTTGGCAGCAATTGGCTTAGAGTCATGTGTAGAGTGGTCCCACGATGATCATGTTAGCATATATGAGCCTTTTAAATCTACATTTACACCTTTAGGTCAACTTGCGAAGATGAGCGCTCGTAATGGTGTCAATGACAGCACATGTAACATCACGCAAGCCACAATTAGGGTTTTGGATCGATCGATGTGTGCAGATTCCAGCCTAACGGTTTTGGAAATCTGCTCCTCTTGAGGCCGAGCCATCAGGGCCCAGTTGGGTGGGGATGGTGATCATGATCACAGTGGTCATGTGGGCAGTCTAGGCATCCAGTCTGGCAGTGAAAGTTGGATGGTCGTGATACCCAAGAACCAGCAAACATCGCATGACAGTTATGAGTGAACGTTAACTCTCCTGAATTGGAGGTCATGAGATGATACAGTATCTACGAGTAGAAAGAGGGGGGCCATGGTGTGCGGACAAAGCTTATCCAGAACCCTGTGTTGAGGGTAATCTGGCAAGTCCAACATTATCAGGTGGGGTTGAATGACCGTGGAAGTTTAGAAACTGGATTTGGCGGTCTTGTCTTTCTTTAAAGTTGCTCACACCGGTCCAACCATCCTACTTTGGTGTATTCGGTGATTATTTAGGAGGCATAGTATGTATTCTTAGACCGGGGCATAAACGAACATGGTGGTCATTAAGGTGGTGAATATTCCAATACTGTGGGGTCATGGATTTAATCTAAACCATCCAATCATCTTGTGAGGTTGGATGGTAAAGTGATGGATTACGAGAGCGTGAATGATTCGAGTTTCAAACATACGATCGGCTAGTATAACACAAGGGATTTGCAACTTTTGTAGCAATTATTTGGTGCATGTTTTATTATTAATGCTTGATTGTGTTGTCTGTGGAAACGACAACTGGAGTCGTCATCTTGTGCTGGTAATGATCTGAAATCTGGCGAGGTCATGCATTAATTAATAATGCGCAAATTCCATGAGTATAGGATTGTTGCTACATGTACTCCAACTTTCCACAGGATGAATTTCGATGTGTTTAATTCACTGAGAATCTTGGGATTGTTGCCACATGCTACAATTCCCCGATGGAATTCAGTAGGTGAAGCATCCATCTATATCTTGCTTAATGGCTTTATCTTTTTGCACAATGTTAGCGCTACTCAATTTAAGCTACTACAATTTTGTTGTAAATGAAAATCCACCATCAGCACTACTTTACCAGTGTCTATTATGCTTTGATTTATTTTATTCAAGCAGAAGTACATGGTATTAGAGATAAGTGCGCTATGTCAAATATATTTGTTTGCACCTTTTCTTAATCTCTCCAAAAGGAGACATCAGACAAAACTTAGAGACGATGTGGAACCACCGCGGTGGCAGGATTGCTGTGGATTCCTGAAACGAGTTACATTGGAGTGGCTTCTAGGGAATTTTTAGAGTATCGCTTTATGGTAAAAGCTGGTTTGGTAAAAAAAAATCAAGCGGTAGCCATAACACCCTATATACACTTTTTCACCAGGTGCTTGACGTACCAGGTTGGTTGTTAAAAAAGTATCAAAAGGAATTTGCGGTTTTGTGATAATGTTTATTTCACTGCTGTCATCAGCGATATATGGTATGTTTGTAAGACTCCAATTACCATTACATAGAGGTTTCTGGTCACATAATTACGGGTTTCAAGTTCTGGGGATCGGTTGTGCGTCTTTATCTCTTCAGAGTGTGCAATTGCGGTCATTGAACCAGTATAGTGCATTGGTGTTGCGACTATTTTTGTGAGTTGTTGGTGCCAGAGTTTGACGTGCAGATGTCTGCCTTTGTGGTAATGCTGAAAGTATTTTTGATGGGAATGAGGTAAGAAGAAAATCCGGCGAGTTCGATCTCGCATATTCTGATCACGGACTTGTTCTACGATGGGAATGCTTTACTAATCTGGCTTGTGCTCAAGAGAAGCTCGTGGATTGGTTCGTCGTATTCTGTTATATTGTGGGTTATTAGACGCTAATTTAGTACCTTCTATGTGGCTGTTAGGCTTTGTCACCGAAATATATTGGTGGTGTTTATGTAGGATTAGCGTTCCAGCGTGAATTGGAGTTATGCACATGCAACTGTGGGCGCTTCGTCTTGTGGCTCCCTGTCGAAGAGTTTTTGACATTTAACTTTAAATGTGCATATGAATTCTTTCCGAGGTGATTTTCTTATGTATATGATGATCCTAAATTACTCAAGTGTATCTTAATTAGTGATTTTTTGGATTCTTTCCCAATCAGTGATCATATCATCAACGGTATATGAGGAAAATCAGAACTACATGCTCATTAGTCGGTACGTATGTGGTCTGTGCCAATATACTTTTAGATGCCCAAATAGTGTTTAGATTTATTTGGAATAATTGCTCGATTTTAAGTATTCTTGAAAATACATTTAGTGAATATAGTAAATTTACTTATTTTCTTGTTTCAAAGTATGAAATTTTAGTGCTAGATTATCAATGTCAAAAGTTATCACATGAGGGCTTTCTATCTTCATCATGCTTTAACATCTTTACTATCTTGACTTTGTTAATGAGTATCATTTATATAGCAGTATCTTCAAGGAAAAATCATTATTTACTTGTGCAAACGTTGCCAACTAACCATCTATGTTGCACAGTCCTTTTCAAACGGCGGAGTGGAGTTAGGTTACCTCAGGTCTTGATCTTATTGTCTTTGAGAGGTTGGATTGGTTGTAAAGCAAATACAGTTGCCACGTGATTGAAATAGTTCCCCGAGCCTGGCATAATTCTAAATGCCTCTTCCCGTTGTCTATTTTTGTCTTTGGAACTTCAAGCGAGTGCAATTCTTTCACTATTATAAGGGCTTGAGTTGTGTTTCATTTCTCTTACAGGCCTCACCTAAGCCCGAGCCCAAGCCGGGAAAGCCCCCAGACACCGCAGCCAGAAGAAGAAAGAGTCCGGCAATGTTCTTTCAGGTGCGAAGGGATGACTAGAGTCTTACCATGGTAATGGCGATAGTGGATGCCTTATCTAATGCAGAGTCGAGGTTTATTGCGGCATTTGGATCTATGTATGAAGCAACATCACTTACCTCTACTCGAGTACATTCTATCCGGTTTTATTATTGAGATGATTTATTACTAATGACATATATGAATATCTTGATGCATGATTATGATGACCAACCATATGTTCATATGAAAAATTTGGTGTTTCTAGTTGATCTACAATGGTATATGAAGGTGCGAGGAATCACATAGATTTAAATCATAATTTATTTTTCACACCAGTATCAATTTTGGCATAAAAAATTAACTGTTATTCTAAATTTGCTAAATTAATGTAAGCATTTTTAATTTAAATCGTTGCTCAAATTTAAAATAAATCGTTGCTAAATCGGTTGATTGACAGCTTATCATCGTTGCACAAATTAATTTATCTGTGATTTTAACGTGCCACGCAATTTGTTACATGTATTGCAGCGGATATAGGCGTTAGTTAAATTTCATTGCAAGCAGCACGTACTAAATCCCAAATAATTTGTTTTGGTGTAGTGGTCAAGAAATCCTTCTTTTCTTGTAAAAGAGTAAGATTAAGCTCATGTTGTTACTCTTGGAATGACATCAAATGGGTAAGTTCTTAAATATGAACTTATGTTTTTAATTTCCATATCTTTGTGGGAAAGCGATTTGTGGAATTTTGAAGGAGTTAACCCCCCGTATCTTTACCCTGCCCTAAACTCCTTGGTGAATACATAAGTTTTGCTATGTAAAATCCTTGAAACAAAGTTGATATATTACTCACAGTCACAATTATCTTTTGAGAATTTCATTGTGATCCTATATTTTTTGTGCCTTTGTAATTTATATTGACAAAAAGGAAAATTCACATATGGTTTTCCATTGGGGGTGTTTTCATTCAGATGGAAGTATTAACTAAAGGGGGTGATACATATCACCATAGTATTATTCAAAGTTGTGATGCAATTGGACTTTGATTCTATATAATAATACTATGACATTTATACTCATGATGTTTGAAGTGAACAACCGTTTACTATATTGTTGTAGCTCAGGATCTTCCAACGACAGTGATCTTGGAGTTGAACACATTGAGGTGATAAAGAACTTGAAGTATGAAGAGAATTCAAGGAAGTTGAAGAGCTAGGAAATCAAGCATGATGGATGAAACTTAGAAATTATGTTATTTTTGTAATCCATATGTATGTGATAGTTTTTATATCACTAAAATTGACAAGGAGATTGTTAGAAGCCGACGCCCTTTTTGGCAGAACTGCATGGCGTTGTTATCTCAGAGACATGTTTGTCGGATTTGGGTGGTCAAAACTATATCGCCCAGTTCTAAGTATGCTTATAGATATGTCTCGTATTGGGACAGAAGTGTGTGAGTTGAGCTTTGGAGACACATCGCGTTCGCTGATTGAAGAAGAAGATCTCGTAAAGTGGCATGGAGGAACTTCATCAACAAAGGGTATGCAGAAGCCTAAACTTCCAACACCTCTCATAAGAAGTCCTTATATTACTATATTCTAAAAGAGACCAAGTTCAGTATAGCAATATGAGCTGGTTTGTCTCTCTATTTGATGTTTAGAGCAGAGTTTATCACCAAGCTTATACTTTATTGCTAAATGCTTGTTGAAACTTACGGCTTTAGCTAAGTTCATCGTATTCTTGACGAGTTTAGTTGGAGACAATTTATTTGTTTGAAGCCAAATATTAGAATCAAGATGATCATGCGCGAAGTACTTCTTGACCATGCCCATGATTTGTGGCAGTGAGCAGTCGTTTGATGTCGCTTAGCGAAGTTTCCTTACTGGCAGTGTCCATCATGAAATTCACTTGAAGCTAGCTGATGTGTAGCAGGATTACTAATGACATGCGTTCCAATGATAATTTCAGATGATTAAATGAGTGGTTGGAACTACCATATGCAGATGCATATTCTGGGTTGCTATACTTTGCCTATCTTTGCTGCATAGTAACTAGTGCTGGGAACTGCTTATTCATGAGAACCTCTTTGTTTGTGAGCCGGTTTACAATGTAAAAGGTCCGGAGAAACTTTTGTTAGTGTACTCTTTGCTGACGGCTGAGACAAGGCCTAGTCAAGAACTCTTGTTCATGTCCCCAGCCTTTATTTTGAATGCGCTTGAGACAAAACCAAGTCAGGAACTCTTGTACGCTTGCCTCGGTTCTGCGAAACTAGGCAGTAGTTCAAGTCTAAAATCGGTAAAGTGTGTTTTCATACTCATGAACTCGGGTTAGGTTCTTACGAACTAAAATCCCTGGAGACTACAATGTAATGAAGGTATGTGAACTAGTTTTACAAGCGTTGGCATTCTCGTTCATGAATTGATTCTTCTATAATTCACTTTGTACAATTACAACTGAGCATTTTGCATTCCGAATAGGTTCTCATATACCTTATTACTATAAGATGATGAACACTTGAACAGCTCTCATGAAACACATTTAGATTCATTTGATTATTTATCGCGATTGAGATGATCATCATATTTGATCTATAAGTGTTAGATCATCATGGCTATCTTATAAGTGTTAATATGGCCTAACGGTTAACTATTGTTGAGCCAATAAAGGTATACGTTTGAGTACGGTTAAATCCATATCTAAATAAGTATATTTCATTTGTGTGTGTCAAGATAGCCATCTAAGGATGGAGATTGATTTCTTAGTTTCTATGAACTTAGCTTGAATCTTTCGAATTAGGAGTTCATCTAGCGGTGAATATTTAATGCCCGTTACAAAACTATCTTATCTTTGATTGTAAGCAACTTTGATTTGAAAGGATATAAATAAGGGAGAACTCCTTTATCTGGAAACCTAATCCAGGCACTTATGTATGTCCCTGGTGCAAACTGAAGTACGATTCTCCTTTAACCTAGGTTTTGCAAAACTATTACTAGGTTAAACGACTTAGAACTTCATTTGGGATTCGTGAAGCCCGGATCAGCTATTTTCTCTGTGGTTGCGTAGTGCAGTCACCACTTGTTCCTATCGATGATGAGTTTTGTCATCTCTACCAGATTTACTTTGAAGTTGTGTATGATGGGTAAGATATAAAAGTATCATCTGCGATTTCTACGTCCCCGAGACTCTTGTGACGTTCGCAGTAACTTTCTACTGGTAGTCGGTTGGAGTGCCTATTTAGCAGGGTGACTCATATTCACAAGGCCTGCACCCAGGGTATAGGCTCGGACTATTAAGTTGTGAGTTCCAGCTATACACCATGATTTATCTAAAGATCGAAGCATTAGCGACGAATGAGCTTAGACATCGTGGGGCATATTTGTTTATACGTCTTCGACTTTGGAGTCATAGCAACTCTTGGTTGTGCACAGGTGAGATCAATCAAGGGGAATCAGAAAGTGACATTAGATCACTCTGCTGGGATTCAGAGGCGTAAGGAATGCGGCCCGTGCCTTAATCAGGTGTGAGACTTGGTTAGGACCAGCTTCATTTGTTCAAGAAATTAACATAGTAGGCGGGAGTCTATAGCTCAATGGTGTGGTGTTCAAATGTTTGGACTAGGTCAAATGGTTTCTGCATTTGCGGTTTTCCTGAATTAAAAAAATTCTGATGTATCTGTATTTATTTCATACGCATGATATTTGTTTATATAATTAAATTACCACAAATGTGCCAGTTTCAATCTGATTTATAAATCGACTTTGTTTATTGGATATGACTTGATTGAAACTTGGGCATTGATCTTTGTCCGTCAGGGTTATTTCTCATCTAAGTCCAGGCTCACGGTTATATATATTCGATTTGATGATTTTATTGAAAAAGAGATAAAGCACTTTGATATACTTCTTGATTGAGTCTCATCACTTTTTTAGTTGGTGCTCTGAATTATATTGGAGTTTAGTCCGCAAAGATTTCGAGCAGGTATGAGTGTATACCGTTTCAGGACCCATTATTGGCTCTCGATTCCATTTATAATTGCAGGCCCTCCGTGTATATGCTTAGCCCGCTGCCTGTTTGCTCCACAGCGTGCTGAGTTTTCCACTGAACATATCCACGATTATCGGTAAATTCGGTCACCCATCTAGATAACTCTAACGAAACACGCAAGCTGCAGAGATTTCTGCCAACTGCGCGATCGGTGTCTTTGAAAAAGGCCTTCGGTGTTAGAAAAGGACAATCATGTTACTTATATTTCGTCTAACCATTGAGAATATCAGGGTATTACAATGTAACGACAACTCATTAGTGACTCCTAAGAAGAGGTACTTACAACTCAGGTAAAGACAAAATCAAATGTAAACATCAAGATCGAAAAAGCGCTTTTCCTTAGCTTTACTAAATTACCTTCTTTCGACTTACAGTCTCCAACATATATAAAGCTGATGAAACATCAAATTAAACTCACATGGCCGTGTTGTAATTAATAATACCCCAGCGATGTGTGAGGTTCACGTTTGATCGATTTTAATTTAATCTTGAAACCTTATAAGCGTTCAGCATACCGACAAGTTCAACCGCACTCTGCAAGTTCTTTTCCTCGGAAAATATCTCTCTGTTTACCACCTGAGGAGGTAAACAATAGTAACAACACTAACTATAATAAGAACATTGTATACCATGCTTTTAAGCAACATTAATTAATGCCAATTGAAACATGCGAAAAGCGATAAATAACGTCGTTGATAGTTTTTAATACCGTTGTTAAGTCGTTGTACTTTTTATGCGTCAGTAAGCCTGGCACCTATCAGCGATTCCCTCTCAATCTCGTAGTGCAAACTATGCAGAAAAAATATCATTGAATTCTTGATAAAATTCGTTTTTGAAGAAATGAGCGATGCCAATAAACACTAAATAATACATCATTTCATAATGACACTCACTTGTATACAAGCTGCCATTTACCATTATAGGATACATCGCGAACTCATCGATATAACAGTGACAAAGACATCATGATACCAGTTGTGAATTACATTCACGCAGTTTCAAATTGCGAATTTGAACTCCTTATATCTTTTTGGATATACTGATGCAGTGTTAACATGTTGTTAATTCTGGAACGCTATTTTCATAAACTTCACTCTTCATATGCTATCATTATGTTTGAATTGTGTATTGAAGGAGTTCAAGAAATTCGCTGTTGTTGCATGAAGCATTGAGACCATATCCTTAGCCAAACGAAGGTTAAATCCTTGACGCAAAGGAAGCAAGAATACAGTCAGTTGTGTAGTCGGAGGCGAATCTTACACACTAAGCTGCATCTTGTGTTGTTTGATGTTTAAAGAAAGTGAAATGAGATGTGATCATTAGTCTGCAAATAACTCCGCGACTTTTCATATAAGCGTCATTACTGAACACCATTCTCATTACCAACATATTTCTACATTGGTCATCAATTGAGCTCCTATTTAGAAAGCCACCGCACATTTCAGAAGGCGTCCATCATACACCTTGCCCTTAACATAACGTTTAGAAACATAACAAGACAGCCGCCATACTTATCTTCGAGAAGCCGTTATATTAACCAACACTTTCATTTTAAAGAACCAAGAAAGCCCAGTTGAAAATGTCAGATTTGATACCTTATTTATTCAATTAGCTTTTGCATGGAAAGGGAAAATTCTTAGGTTGGTAAGGACCCGCTTTGCATACATGAACTCTTAGGATCGCTCTTGATACTGCGAGATGATTACCCAGAATCGGTTTCTCCACAGGTGGACTAGGAGCAGAGCGTAAAGCTACTGTGTGGACCTTGAGCACTAGAAAGATGAAGGTACTTGTTTGGATCGGAAAGTAAACCAGAAGATGAAAGAGTATTGCTCATTCTCTTTCTCTTGATCACAAAATTCTCCATCTACAAGATAAAGATATATTAAACTACTGAAACATGAACTATAGACCACAACTCTAACTTTATAATTGAACTCTCAATAAATCATGATTAAACACTAAATTAAAGAGCAGTGATACCCCAATCCTCATAATTTTCAAAACAAGAAAAAAATCATGTTAGAAGTCACATTGCTTTAGACCTAATACGGTATTAATTTAGATCAAAATCTTAATCAAATTAGACCAAATACATTGATTAAAAGCATCATTAAGACTAATCATTTGAATCTCGATCCTGTCCCATTTTCCATACAAATAAGACATACTGAAATCCCCATAAATTTAACTTGAACCATATTTTTAATTTTGTCAGAAACTCAAATTTGGATTGAAAGAAGAAGTACTTGAGTGTTAGTGAATTATGTTCACAAGAACCTATTGATGACAAAACTAGAGCATATAATCCAAGCTCTTACTCTAAATAATGTACATGGAAATAAAAAATTTCTTAAAACAGGGCATCGAACCAATGAGGCATGGGACATAAGTCTCCTATGTGTGAAGAGTTATGGGACAAAGTCAAATAAGACTTATAACTTTCGGGCGTGTTTTCTTTTTGGGCTTGAAAAATACTAGACTTCGTAATGATTTTAAAAATCAAAGAATTTCAGCGCAAACACTTGCATGGGTTGCCTCGTCATGCTATCATCTTTGTCAAAAAACCTCGTTCCCTACATAGTTAGTTGCCAAATCAAATCCTAATAATTTTCAGTTGGTAAAATTAGGTTAAATCGTAAATAAATTTAAGCAAACAATAAAATAAAACTAATGATTTTATAAAAGACATTAAAGCGATTAAAGTATGTCTGACTTTTTTTAATATTTTCGATTTACAAAATCCAATGAATTTTGCTTTAAAATTTATTTTTTGAGTTTTGATTATTTTTAGTTTATTGAAAACAATTCTTCATTGTATTCGGCTATTTTTATAACCAAATATGTGAGTATTTTCACAGTATAAGCTAACCCTATTATTTAACTACGTTATATATAAACATAGTCAGTAAATTTACAAAACAAGTTAAGACACAAGATTTAAACATATTGCATTTATAACCTTTATATAATTGAGGGATCGTCTGTGATCTTTTCTCCTACTTTTGTCTATGGTTGCTTTCATTTATATTATCTTGCCAATTTGTTTGCGAACCTGCAATATCTTAAGCATGATTTTCATCTATTGTCATTATCGGACATTCAAGCCGACTACTAAGTTTCACATAAGAATATTATTATCGCCAAAATGTTGGTATCAAATTCAATGTCGTGTAGACTTTAAAAAAAAATGGATTAAATCTTGTAAGATAGTGTCCATACAAGATTGTCCATGGATTCTCCCTCAAAAAAAAACAAGCTACATTTAAGAAGCCTATATAGCTCACGGACACGGATACACAAACATTCAATCTATGATTCGATAAGCATACAAACGAGACGTATCTATACTTCGGAGGTATATACACTCAACATATTCTATACTTCATCTTGTAATCATCTAAGCATAAATTAGAGCAATGGCTATGGGTAGTCTTCATTTGAAGACTAACTCTTTCATATGAAGGAGGACTCGCCCGAATGAACAGAGTGAAGCCACTATGGTCAAAAAGAAAAAGAAACCTTTACATGGAGATTGTCTCAGGTGTAGTAAAAAATTGAAACTAGACGGGGGACTATCCTGTCAAGAAAAAAATAATTAAAAAAACAAATCACGAAACCCCATGCTCTAATGGATGCCAAACGGGGATTGAAGAATAAATTCCATCTAGGTTTCTATAGGTGAAGGGCTTGGAAGAATTCTTGCCACAAATACAAGCTGAATCCTTCTTCTTCTTTGGTCATGGGTATCGAATATCTTGGTCATTTTATGAATTATAGCAAGCGTTCGTTTATGTCTATGAGTGATCAACAATTTTGATTATTGTGAATACCTGATTATCAACAATTTTAAAAGTCATAATTGGTCCCATGGCTTAGGATACTAGACTCTAAATCCGATAACCGAGTGTCGATGCTCCATTGTTTTTTTTTTTCATGGCTTTTATGTTTGAGAATCTGAAACTCCATACGAGTCTTTTGTGAAGAATTAGTATTACACCTTGATGCAATTTCATAAAACCTCCGTGGAAGCTCTGCATAAATCTAATAAAGCCAACAACGAAGGTTTTCAAATTCTCACCCATAACGACCCAGGAGTAAGAACAGTTAAATACTCCTCTCTCGGATTAATCTGGCTTAAATTTTTGCAAAATATTAAATTTACTTAAAACAGTCAAACGGGGGACCATCCCCATTTCTTACAAAAAATTGCTACACAGGAGACGTTTCCCGTGTAGCTATTTTCCAAGCAAGCGGTCCCCGTCTAGTGTGCACTACCAACCACTAGTTCATTTGAACGAGTGTATGAGCGTGTTGGGGTGAAAGTGAGGTAAAAACAACCCATAGTAACCTCTAATTAGAATCAAACAGTGATTTCCTTCATTTGAAAGAGTGACACTACCCATAGCCTTTGATGTTGAAGAAGTTGATGTACCCAAAAAAAAAATTTGTTAGAACCATGGAAGTAGTACATACTTCACTGCAGCCTTGCAAGTAAGCAAGTTGGATATTGATTGTCTTAAGAATCTAGATAGAACACGGATATCTGTATTATAATCCGACTCGAAACCTTTTTTTTCTTTTTATAAAAATAGTGACAAAACCTAGGTGAACAAACTCGAGATACAAAAAAACGGTCAATATTATTTTAAACAAATAAAAACGTTTCAAATAAAAAGCGGACAAAACACCAGTTCAAATAAAAAATTTAAAAATTGATTTTTTATTTGATTTCTAAATTCCGCGACCTTCGTATATAAAAACACTTTCAAAGGAAAGTTTGGGCGGAAAAAACTAGTGAAAGCGGATGTTGTTCTCTCTCAAATCCAAACAAATCGGGTCGGCAAAATTGTGATTCTTCTTTCCTAGTTTTCTTCGTTTTTTTCATTCAGTCTCGTTTCAATTCAAAAATTCTTTAATCATCTTATCCCAGTTTTAATTCAAAGATTGAGAGAACAATTTTAGGTTTGATTGAAGAACATAGGAAGAAAGCTACAAGTTTTGAAGTCATTTATTCGAAAGAAGAGAAGATCGCGTAGCGGTTTTATTCGAGATCGGTTTTGCTGAAATCATATTTCTAAATTGTTCGAAGTGAATCTCAATTGAAGAATCCGGTGAATAATAAATCAACTTCGTGTTGATCATCTTCGTCTTCGTGTTGAATAATCTTTTAGTATTGGATTATTCATCAAAGAATCAGATCAACTTTTGAGGTATTTAATTCGATTTTTTTGTGTTGATTTTTTTGATTTGTTTTTGTGAATTTCTTTGAGTACTATTGTCGAATAAAGCTGATTTTGATGTTAGCATATGATTTTTTATGTTTGTGTTGATGTTATTATGAAGGATTCCATCTCTTTGGAGGCATTTTTTTCAATTTATTGTTGTTGTTTGATATTCACATCGGTGAAACTGTTTTTGGTTGCATCATTCATTACGTAGATTATGGATTATGTTCTCGCGGTTGTTTGTCACAAAGAAGATTGTTTGAATTTTAGTGTATTGGCCTCAAAGAGTCTTTTGCTAATTTGAACTAGTATATGCTCAAGTTGGTGTGATTTCTCTCCTCCTTCTATGGAAATTTTCATATGGTTGATGATCAACCAAAAGTTCATTGATTGATTTTGATCTTGACATTAGCTCTTTTTAGTGTTCTGCGTAATAAAGAAGGAATTATGGAGTTACATGTCGTCACAAAGTTGAGTGTTACGGTTCAATAAGTTCAGGAATTATAGCTTTTGATGACCCGTCCAGGGTTGGATTATACCTTTTTGAGAAGCCACGAATTGATTATGATGTTCCAGGATAAAATTAAGGAACCATTGAAGTATTTGCTCCTGGTTACATCTTTTTCAAGGAGTTGAGCAGTTGTTTCAGGAGGTGTTGACAAGTTAGTTGTGATTCTGAAGAGTATCAAGCTGACCGGTTATGCATACAAGGTCTACGGAATGAAGTTGAGGATTGGTGCATGTTGTGCTAATAAGAAGGAGAAGTATAATGGCATTTATATCTCTTTGTGTTGATGGTGTTGTAGGAAGTCCTTTTATTATCAGGAACTAAATAATGAGCATACTTGTGTTGGTGGATTTGTTAACAATCCACGGATATGAAGAAACTAGTTAGTAACTTGATTATTGATGAAATTAAACGGGATCCTAATAAGAAAACTAAGCATATTATGGAATCTTTCACGAGAGACTACGGCTTTGACATTAGTCGTTATTATGCATACTCGGGGAAGAAGCATGCGCTGAATACTACATGGGGAGATAACGAGAAATCTTTTATGTTCTTGAGCTAGTATAAAAACAAGTTGATTGAAACCAATCCTGGATCTCACGTGGTTTTGGAAGTCGAAAGAAGGGACTCAAAAATTTGAGAATGTTTATCTGTTTTGAAGCTTGTAGTCGTGGATTAAATTTACGTAGATCTGTGTTATTCGTTGATGCGGCCCACTTGAAAAGCAAGTACCTTGGTCATATGATGGCGACAATGGTCTAGCTGGAAATGATGGTAAGGTTTTCATCATTTTTATATTGGTTTCATCATTTTTCTATTTTTGGTTTCATCATTTTTAATTTTTGGTTTTCATCCCATCTTATGTTTGTGTTATGTTTTTGTCCATCTTACGAAATCTACCCTCTTGCTTATCTTTGTGGTATCATCGGAGAATGAAGCCCATTTGAAATGGTTTTTGGAAAATTTGAAGCAAGTCCTTTCTCCTTTGCGACCAAAGCTTACTTTTGTGAGTGATCGAGATATTGGATTGGTAACTCAAATTCTTTGTATTTCACGGGAGCTTTTCATGGTTGGTGCTACTGGCATATGGAATGCAATATCAACACATGCTTACCGAAGCTGCAAGGTTTATAACAAATATGTATTGGGGCTTTGTTTAAGAAATGTGCGTATGCTTCTACTCATAAGATTTCTGAGAGAGTTGGGATAAGTTGAGGAAGGTTGAAAATCAGAAGTTACAAGACTATCTAAGTAGAGCTCCTTTGTTGATAAATGGCGATTTTTTTCTTCAAGGGTCGACGATATGGTAGGTTGTGTTCAAATATTCTTTGAGAGTTTCAATGGTCGGTCGTTGAAAGAAGAAGCCTATGCGATCATGGTTGATGAAATCGGGGTGAAGCTTATGGACCAAATGTGTACAGCTCGCGAGGACGCTAACTTAATGAATTGGCGTCCAAACTCTATGTCCACAATATGAAGTTACGCTCCCGACAACAAGATTCATGGATGTAACTACCCGATCGCCCAAGTCGTCGGAATATGTGTTTTTTGAAGTTCATGCTTCGTTAACACAGCGATCGATTGAAAAAGAAAAACATGTTCTTGCAATCGTTGGCGTATTGGCGGTTTCCCTTGTACTCATCTTTGTCGTTGTATCATGGTGAACGGAGAAGATCCTTACAAGTATGTTGAACACTACTTTATGCGGTAAGTTCTATAGGAATCATATAAACATGCAATCAATCATGTTCCCACGGTTGAAAAGCCACGTGAGGTGTCGCCGGAAATCCAATGGTTTTTGGTCCAATGAATGGACCACAGTCAGGACGTCCATCGAAGAGGATTCCTGTCACAGGTTGAGTTCCCAATAAGAAAGATGAGAACTTTGTGGTTCTTCTCAGGTTTTGATCACCCATAATGAAGGACATGCCCTTCTCCTTAAGTTTCATAAGAACTTGTAGTCATTTCGACTACAAGTCATCATTAAAGCTCTTAGTTTCGTTTTTAGACAACAATATGTGTTTCATCTACTATTTAGGATTTTTGTTTTTAGAAGTTAATGTCTTTGGGGTGTTTCATTTTATAATTTGTCTAAGAATAAATAAGTTTGATTAAGTTTTCATATTTTTGTTTGATTAAGTTTGTCGAAATTTTGCGGGCCTTTATAGTTTGGTGTAACCGAATTAGGTTTCATCATTTTTGATGAAACAGAATAGGTTCCATCATTTGTTTGATGAAACCCTTTTTGTTTCACCATTTTTTTTCTTCACTTTTTTACACTATATTTTTTAACAACACGAGTAGATGTTGTTTTGTCTGTTTATTGGTGCCCCAAATATATGATACATCATTTATGAATCTGTTTTATAAAAATGAGACATCATATTTACGTAGACATAATCTTTTAAAGGGAACACAAGTAAATGCACAAAATTGTTTTTATATAAAAGCTGTAACCATTTCAAGTACTTCTTGACTAAAACTTGAATCTGCTTGAGAAGAACTGGCATATCAAAATTATCATCATTACAATATCATTAAAAATGTTAAACTTCAACTAAGCTGAATGTTAAAGGGGCGAGCACGACATGAGTAATATTCTATATTGTCAGGGAGTATCTTCAACGCCAACTTTGGTCTCATGTTATGCACCTTTTCTCGTATATCATCTTCACAGAGACATGTTTCCTTTCAGAGGCTCTTCATGTAATAGCAAACATGCGGGCCACAATCGTTCTGAAAAAACAAAATAATGTTTCAAGCTGTTATAAAGTGACTAGCGAGAGAGTGTTACGATATTAGTATCTATATGTAAAGCATTAGGTTTCTAACTTTTTACAAGTGATGTAATGATTTCAAGCATATTCATATGTGAACTAATAAACTTCAAAACATAGATTACCCCATTTGTTGACAACATGAAGGGGTGTGCAGAGTGTACGGTGTTGGTTGACTAGTACGCTTCGTCCACGGGAGCTTGCGTCGTCTTTGTGCAAAATGCGATATTATTCGTTGTCTCATGCTTTAACGGCCACTTTTTCCCGCATTCTTCTTCGGTGGAAGCCAAGTTGTAGTGATAAAATTCTCCGGTTTCAAAATCAAAAAGCAAGCGGCGTCAATGGTTTACATCTCAATTGGTGTCAGCAACGGAGCGAACAAAACCGCACGCTATAATCCATTTTGTGATGGAAACCTTCTATTCTGACACCACATTTCTTTTCTAATGGTGACAATAATACTGGAAACCAAATACCGAGATAACAGCTCATTGATGAGTTACAAACACGCAAGTTTGATGAAACCAAACTTGGTTCCATCAAAATTAACCATATAGACAACAACATTTTTTTCCACAGCTAATTTTTACGCAAAAATTACATTAAAAGAATTTAGAATAAACTTACATAGGCAAATGTGCTTAGAAACACAGCTCTCTGGTACTTTGGAGAACCATCTTGTTTCAACTCATTTTTTTTGATGTTGTTTTGCAGCTTCAAAATATAGAACTCAATGATGTCTCCTGCGACATCACCTTTTCTCATCAAACTATCCATATTCTTTCTAGTATATGTAAGTGAAGATGTAAATGCTCCCACGCCGTTGACACATTAATTTTATTTTTTAAAAACTAGTCAATGATACATCATAAAAGGAGAAACAATGCATAACTTGGAACAAATTTTTGAAACCACTCTTGGTTTCATCGATTTATTTCCCACTTACCTTTCATTGTTCTTTACGAAAAAAAGTGGTCACGAGGGGTTTCTCATTTCTGTTGGTACCTTCAAGATCTTCAAGTTTATCAACTGGTTTCAACTTCACCCACTGTACTTCTGAACCTCCTTTCTTCTCCTTGCCTTACTATTTGTAACCTTTCTTCTTTTTTTCCTGTTGGTGTTTGCCAATCTGCATTCTCATAGGTGGTCCCCCAAATTCATGTCTTCCTCATTCTTGTAACCATATTTACTCATCCTCCAAATCAAACTTGCGTTCTCCCAGCTGTCCTTGCTCTTGGCTGTCACCTACGACGGCCCTAAACCCAATCCCGGGTTGTTCGTTTCTAACTCAGGTAAATCATTTGCCATTTTACGAGGTGAGTAGTAGTATATCGCTTCCAACATTTGGCTTTGATGTGAACAACCCCCTTCTCTTATTGTATTCGGATTCCATTTTTCCGAATTTCATCTTCATCATTACAAATTGAGTTTCATTGTCTTCTTGCTCCATTTATCTTAGTAAGAAGTAGCTTTCTCCATTTGATTCCACCAGCTCTGCCGGCCTTGATATCCTCAATAGTATTCGAGTCAACTCGGTACCATCTCCTTCTTGTTCTTCCTCAGTCAGCTTTGGCTTAAAAAAGCTTTCTCCATTTCGGATTCACCCGCTCTGTGCCTTGATATCCTCAACTAGTATTGAGGTCAACTCGGTACCATCTCCTTCTTGTTCTTCCTCGGTCCGGCTTTGACGAAGAAGCTTTCTCCATTGATTCCACTTTCTGCTAGCCTTGTCTCCTCGATAGTATTTGGAGTCAACTCGGTACCATCTCCCTCTTGTTCTTCCTCGATCAATTGGCTTCGACGAAGAAGATGGCAAAAAAGCTTCTTTTTCTACTCCTTCTTCTATTTGGTTTATCAAATTTGTAAAAGGTCAACATCACGAAAGACACTATATAGTGTAACGGGATCTTCACCTTTTGCGGTTCGTGTTTATATTTATGCATCTTGTGGTGTTTCTCCATGGGTTGAATCCTTTTGTTAAATCATTTTAAGTTTGCATGAGAAAATCTTCAAAGATACAAATGACATCTTCCCATGTTTCAAAACTTGAAACCTTTTCTCCAGTGACAAAACCCCGCACTTGTTCCATCACAACATTGTCATCATGTGGTAGCCTTTCTCCAGACGGCAGAATAGCTGTTTCTTGTTCTATCACGCGATCCACCATCGCTGCATCTATCATGTTAACATCCCTTGTTACTGCAAAATTAAGATATCAAAGTCATTTTTTTTAATCTTCCTGTGTTTGAAAACCTAGTGCTGTAAAATCTAAAACTTCTGAAAGAATAGAAACATCGGGCCAATTCATCATTAACTTTAAATGATGAAACCAAATCTGGTTTCATCAAAAAATGATGAAACTGAAAATTAGTTACATCAACAAATGATGAAACCATCAAAATGAAGTTGAAACAAACATCAACTTAGTGATGAAACCAAATCACAAAGCGAATAAAACAAATCTGGCAGAAACCATATATAATACCACACAAGTTTATGAAAGACTACCAATAAACTGAAATTTAAGAAAAAGTTAGAAATTTAAATCGTCTCCTCAATTTAACTCATCCAAGTTTCTTAAATTTAAAAGCAATATTTATTCATAGGAAATGAAACCATTTTACATTTTCCATCAAAAAGAATTTTCATAGCAAACAAACGCACAAATCAACCTAATAAAACTAGATCTAACATATTACCTCATTCAGGAAACCGCTGGTACTATTGGAACATGTCTGTTTGTTTTTCGTCTCGAATAAGTGCTAATGTGGTTGTTGTTCCCTGTCCTCGACATCATATTTGCCGATGAGATTCTTCTTCTTCGGAAGAATTGTTGTAGCATTGGTCCTAAGCTTTTCAATCAAGGCTCGCACAAATTGGTATTTGACTTTGTAGGAGTTAGCTTCAGCTGCTAGAAATCAATATTTTCTTGGCCCGGCACTTCATTTTCTTCATACGTGTCACTTGAACCGAGCTTGATTTTCATTATCACCAACCGACACTTCAGGTTGAACATCGTCTTCAGCAACAATTTCAACTTCATCTACAGGCTCAGCCAAGCGCATTTCGGTTTCGTCATACTGAAGCAAGAATGATCCCTTTAGGTGACCAATATTCTCCTACGGTCTTCCAAGAAAATTGGTTTCGACTAAAAATTTTGATGAATCAAAAACGTTTCATCAAAAAACTAAATCAAAAGCTGGTTTCATTGTTAAATTTTGTAGGTTGGTGGTGGATGATTGGATGAGTCATAATATATGTTGCGCTACATTGCAAACATCATAAACTATACTAACCAAATTTTTGTTTCATCGAGAAAAGTAAATCTTCCAAGTAAATATTTACCTCGGACAAAAAGTTCTTTTTATCGACAAGATCCTCGAAGTTGCCAATACTTGTTGGCAGATGTTTCTAAGGTTCCATCTAGCAAACCTCGGATACTTTATGGACCCATCCCTTTCTTTGTGCTATTTTTGTCATCTCTGTCCTTAATGCGAAAAAGAAACAACAACCAATATTCAAATTAATCATCAAAAACATTTTAAAAAATACTTTAACTTACGAATCAAAAAGAAGAAATCTTAACTTACCAGCGGGTAAATGGCCCCGCAACCAACTCGTTTTCTACGTCTTTCTGGCTTTCATTATCGAATCAAGTAGATAGTCATGAAGAAAGATACGGGCCAACACATATTCATATCAAACACCATGTACAAGTGGCTTTCATAGAGTTTGCCCACATTTGTTAGGGACAAATACGAAACCAAAAGAAACATTACGAAAAAAGCTTGACAAAGTCATCCACTTTGGTTTTTCATCCTTTGCGGCTTCCAACATACAACGTTTAATATCGCCTTTCTTTGTCTTCTTATTCCCCTTAAAATACGTAGCCATAAAGACGTTCACCTTTTGGCGACTCTTCATCAATGTCGTACTGCTTCTACATAATTCACCATTTGCGAGACCAAAAGTCACAGCAAAATGTTCGGGAATGGTCCCGCGAGTCATTTCCCTTGATCTTGTTACTTTGAAACAATGCGGAGCTTACCGTCATGTCATTTTCAATTGCACTTAAAATCATAACTATTGCTTTTGTTTTTGATGAGCTCTTCTTCGTTCATTCGCCATCATAGAACGGCTCAAAAAAGCGCCCCGGAAACGGACATGATTATGACTTCCAAATGCAGTTGCTTGTTTTGTATCAACGCCTTAATTTCCCACTTTACAAACTCAGCACAAATGATGCAATGAACACACAGACGGTTCTGTCTCTCTTTTTTACCTATTGTGAAACCAAAAAGTAAACCATAAGAGAATAATAAACAAACAAATAGTAATGATGAAACCATAAGATTGCACTTGAAAAATTATAAAACCATAAGCACGAACAAAGTGATGAAGCGTGCATAATTGAAAAGTGATGAAACCATAAAATACACTCGTAATGATGAAACCATAAGCACGAACAAAGTGATGAAGCTGTGCATAATTGAAAAGTGGTGAAACCATAAGATATACACTTGAAACATGATGAAACCATAATCATTTTTATAGGTGATGAAACCATAAGCATAATTAGGTCCACAAACAATAACTCTAAAGTAAACCAACAACTAAAATGATGAAACCTAATTCGGTTTTTATCAAAAGCAACGAAAATAAAATGTGGTTTCATCAAACATCCATTTACTCAACAACAATAGAAAACGATTTCGTGATGTGAAGATGAGTGTAACTCGAATTTGGTTTCATCAAAAAAATAAAAAATAAACAAGAAAAATGGCCTATACACAAGATTGAAATTAGTTTTCAATTGAAACCTAAACTAACAAATGAAACCTAAATCAAGCGAAAACCCAAAAAATTGACGAAACCTAAAATTAAAGCAAAAACCCAAAAAAAAACAAATGAAACCTAAACCAAAAATACGGTTACATCAAATAATTGAAGAATAATGATGAGATTTCTTACCTTTTATTCTTTGGTTTTATGTTTTCCTAAGCTTATCATCTTTCTTTTCCTCTGATTTTTTCTTCGCCATTTTCTTGTTTTAGTCGATTTTGCTTCAATGGTTGAAATGAATCTAGTTGGGTCGATTTTGCTTCAATGGTTGAAATGTGTAACCATTGAAGAAGAGATGAAGGTGAAATCGACAATCGGATATGAGTTTCGTCGGGATGAAACTTTTTTTAGATCTGATAACTTTCTTGGTTCGTTTTGAAGGGGAGATACTGTGAAGCGGAGGTTTTTGTGTTTTTGTCCGTTATGAAACGTTATAAGCAATAATGAATGGAGGTGGTTTTTAGTTTTTTTTGGGTTGGGGTAGTAGTTTTGATATTTGGTTTATGATATTTGGGGTTTTTTGTGTCATATTTGTTTGGACGGGTTCTTTTTATGGAATTTATTTAAGTAGCCTTCTTGTCCCCAGCCATATTTAAAATTTTGGAGGGAATGCTGAATTTTTACCTTGGCCCCCCACAAAACCATAGAGTCCTTCTGCCTATAAATTCAAAATCCTACATTTTGGTGAAAATAATGTTTTTACACCTTCATGGTTCATAGTTCATACATCATATCCATAAATTAATACGGCTCCCAGATTTTATGACCCCAACAACATTTTAACGCCCAAAAATCAGTACAATTTGGAAAATTGCTTTTCTCATCCTTTAGAATGCACACGCATATGTGTCGCCCATATGCAGATCGACACTGTAAAAATGAGCCGTTGATTCGTGTTTGCTTGTCCGTGTAAAAAAGCAGTGTAAAATATTTTTGAAGATAACTGGAATGGTACTTGTAAATGCAGTTAAATCATAACTGCAGATTATTCGTACGCTGTTTTGTGGTTGGGGGCAGATTTACATTGCTCATAAATAACTACGTTAGGGTTTTGTTGGTTCATTTCACATTCGAGTAGAACATCAAATGCTGGGTCTAGTTTCATTACCTTCGGTTGTTTTCTAGTTTTAAAGCTATGGGTCGTAGTTTAAGTTTATACTTTCATGTACTTGTTGTTCTCAATGTTTTGTTGTACTTTGTTTAGCCAAGGATTTACCAGCTATGTTCATTTTTGGAGATTCTTTGGTTGAAGCTGGAAACAATAACTACATTGTGTCTCTTTCTAAAGCTAACTATGCACCAAATGGGATTGATTTCCGGAAAACCTGCCGGACGTTATACCAATAAACGGACTATTGTTGACATTATAGGTTTGTTTGTTTTCTTGGCTTTTATTTGTTTTATCCCTTGTTGTTGATTCTTGTCTTAGTGATGGGTTTTGATTACTTGTTGGTTTTATGTTTGTAGGTCAGGAATTTGGATACGATTATTACATTCCTCCTTACCTGGATCCTACTACAGTTGGAGATGTTGTTTTTGAAGGAGTTAACTACCTGCATCCGGAGGTGGGTGGTATTCTTAATAGAACTGGCTATATATTCGTAAGCTTATCTCTTCGATACTTGTCGATTTTCGTATTTCAGTACTATCTTCAGAAAGTATATAATTAAGTACTAGCTAAACTTGTTTACCTTACAGGGTGGTAGAATCAACATGGATGCACAAATCGATAACTTTACGACACTAGACAAGATATTATCTCCAGTATCGGTTCTGTGGCTGCATCTAAGTCTTGGAGAAAGCTTTGTTGGTATTATAATGGGCTCAAACGATTTCCTCGACAATTACTTGGTTCCGGCCATTTTAGGCATGCCTCCAGAACATCCGGAAGAGTTTGTCGATTCTCTGATCTACACGTTCGACCACAACTAACGGTGAGAATATTTCGAAACACATTTAAAAAATGAGACATACGTTTACCAAGTTTAATGAAAATGTAATAAGCAAATTTGTGGGCTTTGTTTGATGCTGCAGAGACTGTACCACTTGGGTACTAGAAAGATTGTTGTTTCAAATGTTGGTCCTATTGGCTGCACCCCATACAAAGGGATTTCAACCAACCAAAAGCAGGTGATTCTTGTGTTGAATCGTCGAATAACTGGCCAAGCTATTTAACACCAAATTGAAGAGACTTATCATGGAGCTGAATTCAAATCTTGCTGGTCCAAATTTTTGTATGCAAATGTATACGACGTTTTTCAATGATGTGGTCGTAAACTATAAATCTTATGGTATGTTTCGTTTATTTTCTCGTCCATGGAATTCAGAAAGCTTGTCATATTCATGATTTCTCAGTTAGTTTCTCTCGAGATCGTGTTGGAGACTGACTTGTATATACTTGGAACAATGCAGGTTTGAGAACCCAAGTTCTGGATGTTGCCATCTCGCGGGTAAGCATGGAGGAATTGTGCCGTGTGGTCCGCCATGTGCCAACGTTTGTCGATCGATCCAAATATGTATTCTGGGATGCATACCATCCATCTGATGCTGCTAATGTCATTATTGCAAGAAAATTGGTAAATGGCGATACTAACGCCATATACCCGATGAACCTTCGACAACTCTTCTTAAAGTAGTGTTTAGATTTACATTGCAACTTCTTCCCCATATAACATGTTGCTGTTTTCATGGTGGCTCGGTATTCATTTTTTGCACCTATATGAAGGTTTAATATCTGAAACTTATCCGTTGTTTATTATGGTTCTTAAAATTTTGGTTCTTTTTCTATCTGACAATAATTTTCTGCTAATTTGTAATCCAAAACCGGCCCAAAAATGAATCATTTTCTTTTTCACGAGATGTGGCTGAAAAATTTGTATGCGAATGAAGTGAGGAGTCTGCTCAAGTGCGGACACTTGATTTTGAAGGTCAACGGGGGTCATAAATGGATGGGGACTAAGTTTGTAGAGATGCAGAATGAATGAACAGAAATAGCAGTGATGGGAACAATAAATTGATAACAGCGACTATCTTATCAAAGATAAAATTAAAATAAGAAGTGGTAGAGAAACTCACAGCTTTACAAAAAAACTGGAAGTGTGTGTTATTGTTGTTGCTGTTTTTGTTGAGTTAGGTGTAGAGATGAAGTTAATAATGGCACAGCGCCCATGCCGTAGCAAACAACAGGAAAATAAAGAAGAAACAAGTGAGAAATTGAGTAGGGGAAGATTTAGTTGTTGAGAAGATGTGGGATTTTAATACGAGCAACACTACACCTGTGTAGCCTGTAGGCTTGTAGCAGTATGTTTTTCTTTCTCTTCCAACTTTTTCTTTTAAAATGATGCAATTAGGCACCGATCAACAAAGGAAGATTGAATACGAGCCTGTAATATTGTCATTTGTCAAACAAAAATTCTACCATCTGTCTATTCAGCCCACTATAAACCCACGTGAATTGCCCTAATTTTGCAAACTTGTGCATCAAGAACTTGCACTTGGTACGTTTGCCCATGGGGATCGTAATTCGTTATCCTTGACTACGAATCCTCCTTGCCTACCCTTTTAAACTTGTGGAAAGTCTGTCAACCCTTTTCTAAGCCGCGTAAATTCTCAATCGAGAAGTGAAGTCTCATCCCCTAAGATATGTGATCCTTTCTGTGTAGGGAATGGGGGTTAGGAAATTCGCCACATACACACGGGATAGATGGATCCCCATGTGCATGGTTTGCCTTGCACAAGCAAAAATTTAATTTAATACAAAAAGAAAAGGAACAAAATTGTCAAGGAACTCAAGCCAAGCGACAATATTTACTTTTTATTTTGAATTTTCTTTCTATCATATAAAAAGAATGATATTTTAATTACAAAATGAAGAAATTTAGAAAATAAATTTAACTTTCTGTCATTTACACGTTCATAATGATTCTAAGAATTTACAGAAAAAAATTTGATCTCACTGCGATCATTTATGATCTATCGCCGTCTTAATCGATGGATATCACAGGCGTGACACTACTAAACTGATATTTAATCATGGTTACCATCAATTCTTATGCTATTACTAGATTTAATGAATAATTGATTTCTTAATATTTTTACAAGTCAAATGAAATTTTATACACTTTCATGGATTTTTTTATTTGAGCGATTCATGGAGATTCTCACGAAATCTAGAGATTTCCTAGCGATTTTATGAAAGTATTGAGAGAGTTTGTGACTTATAAATATAAATTTAGCGGATTTTTATAGTTTTTGTGATTTGTAGAAACAAAAAAAATGTATAATATCTAATCAAGAACCCAAATATCTACTAACTTCTTATTATACATGTTATAATGTTAACAAAAGTACCATAAATAAATTGTAAAATACGTGCAGGCCGGCTTTTTTAATATGTATCACACATTTTATTGTTTTATTTTTTTCTTATTTTTCTTCGTTTTTCCTATCAATATTTTCTTCTCTTGTGTGATGCTATCCTGAACACCAATAAAAGAGAATGAGTGCAGAGAATGCAAAACAGCTAGAGTCTAGTTGCTGACCATTGTAAAATAAATAAAAAGAAGATTTGTATGTGAATTTGATGCTTATGAAAAAATAGCCCAAATTTTAGAAACCTATTATAGGGGCTCCAACCAAATGGTTTCAAGGGCTCACAAGATGACAAAAAATTGGGTCATGAATAAGTAATCTAAAAACCCCTTATCCATCATTTTTGTTAATGAAGGCTAGAATATCCTTTTTCTAAAGATTAGATTATGTAAACCAAGTTAAATTTGTGACATGATTAGGCTAATGATTTGATTTACACTTATCGTAATAAAATCAAAAAACAATTTTGTTTTGTTAAAAGATGAAGTAGAAGAAGAAGTGAAGAGATAATTGAGGAAAACCTAAAATTCGGGTTTTCTCAATCAAAATAGTGAACTTAACAAGATTCATGAGCCAGGTGAATCCTCATCCTCCAAATCACAAAACAATCCTCAACTATGTAAATCACTATCATTTTTGCTTGTGATTGATTAAAGTACGTAAAAAGTTGGATTTTTTGCTTTCAAAAATTACCAACTGGGTCGTAAGTACACTGACGGTAGAAATATTGACATCGACCAAGACGTAGCTGCTCAATATACGGTATGAAAACTATGCATTCCAAACCGATAGGCCTTGCACGGTTCGAGTGTGGAATTTATGACTCCATGTAGTAAGTGAGTCTACGTTGAAAAACCCAGCCGTGTGCATGGCTTTACGGCCTCTTTTGCCCTTGCCGTAGGATACTTAAAACTAGATCATTTTTTACTCGAAACAAACAAGAGGGAGCGAGAGAATTCTAGATCCACCTCGGAGATTGTAGAGTTAGAGAGTGATGATGACAAGTCATTTCGATGAATTATTAAAGGCTTCCGGGCGATGAGCTAGAGTAAAAGCCAAGGGAAACTGTCTACTTCAACAACGATAGGAATTTTAGTGTTTATAATTAATGAACCTGCACCCAAAACAGATCCATTCATGTCCCTTGCCACCGCAGTACGTAGGAGCAATTGGAAGCCACGGCTGCATCCACATTCACCTTAATGACATTAGGAGGGGGGAGGAATCCAACAAGCATCGATCGGAGTATGCGGTTTTCAGTATGCAGGACGAACTTCTTCTAAATGCGTCATCTGGATCCCTTTGTGTAAGTGTTGAACCGGCAAAACAATCCCATCATTGATAATACTGAATATTGATAGATGCCTTCTCAAAAACAACCTTGTTTCGCAGCATTTCATATAGCAGCAAAGGCAAGCTCCCATGCAAAAACTATCAAACCCATCTTGTTTTAAAGACCAAAACTTACAACGAGGCTAACACATGGCTCTACGAGATAAAGGAGGTGCTGAAATTTAAGGAAAGCAAATAATATAGCACGGATAACGACAATTAACAAATAGATGGTGTTTGTTTCCAAAGACTACTTGGCATAAGGGAAGTCCATTTGCACCCCCCTCTATGTATTGCCAATTTTTTGCAAGCACCCAATACTAATCGAAAAAATGAATCTACGAGCGTTTAGAGAAAAAGATCAGGTGAACCTACGGTGCGAGAAGTCAAAACTTAATCTCGATGTGAAATACGATCCTACATACATTAAGAATCTACCGGCATGGATATTGTAAATTTCAAACCGTAATGAGTTTTAAGAACTCCAAGTCGTAAACTCAATCAAACTCTTTTTTTTTAAACCTAAATCGCTTATTCGAATCCATACATACAATAAATAACAAATAAAAGATGGGTTTTTATTTATAACTAATTAAGGTCATTGCGGGTGGATTAATCGAAGATTCAACTCAATTCTTAATCTTCATCGTATTCATCATGATACGGTGGATTATTTGCATGTACTGATTTTAGTTTAGGTATTGGATAGGTAATAATAGTTAAGGGTATTTTAGTAGTTTTGGATAGATTTAGGTCTCCCCTTATCTTCGTATGGAGCATTGAAATCCAAAGGAGCCCTGAAACCATTTGGTTGAGCCCCTATAATAGGTTTCAAATTTTAAAGTCTCCAAAAAATCTCACCTATTTACCTGAGAGATTTTGATCATGCTATTTTCTTAAAAAAAGTCCTCCAAAACTCCCTAAAATCTACAAACCCATGACTTATAAATATTTATCCAATAACAAGATTTTTGAGTGACTCTTAAGAAATCTCAATTGAAAAAAAAAAAAAAAAAACTTTGTTCACTAAGAGCGTTCCTATGGAATGAACAAACTATCAAGTTTGTTCATTTTGCTCCCACTATGGACTCAAAAACATGAAAAATGGATGTTCAAACCAACAAATTTGTTGCTTTATTCATTGAGTTGGAGGATGTAGCGACATGTTTGATGAAAGGCCGAGCTTCGCTCCCGGCGCTTGCGGATTGAGCCAAAAACGCTGGCGCTTGTCTTTCCTGCACTGTGATCGGATTAAAGCGCAGGCTTTGTCCTTCCGAACGTCGCGTTTGTCATAGAAAGCGCCAACAGTGAATCGGAGCGTGAAAACTCTTGTGATCTAACGGCTATAATTTTGAGTTTATAAATACTCCCCTCATTTCAACTCCAAATTCACGCATTCTACACATTCTTCACTCTCAAATCATCTACAAAAATGCCTCCGAGTTAGTGGTGTTAGATACACTCAACAAGAGGATTTAGCTATTTGCCGAGCCTACATTTTTCTACACAAGATGTTCCGATACCGGTAGGAATGTATCCCAATCGGCGTTCTGGGAGAAAGTTTATGAAATGTTCGCCGCTGCAGCGATGAACATTCATGGGCGTGATTGTCACGGATAGGCGCATCGTTTTAGTGTAATTTCGTGTAATTTATCGAATTCGTCGCTCAACTAATGGAGAATCACAAAAATAAGCTCAACGGTGAAGTAGAACATGATGTTGCCCGAGAACTCTAGGGATGTGGCCAGCATCTCACCAGCGGTCGTCCTTTCGACTTCCATGCTTGTTTCAACATTCTTAGGTGCGATCCCTACATCACCTAAGAATTCCACCACCCAGAAATTGACGCCTATGTAGTTGTTTTAATTTAATGTATTTCTTTTATTCTCACGTATGATGTGGTTGTTCAATGCGGTATGTTTTTATTTATGAAAATGATGGTGCAATGTTTAATCGAGGAAGAAATTAAATTACTTATGATATTGATGGTTTTAGATAATCGTAATAACACAAAATAAACAACAAATTAAATAACATAATACCATAGTTAATTGATTTGTCCTTCAATCCCATTAACCAGCCCACTCAAAAAACACTAGGACATTCCAGAAATGCCTTCCACGCTATGTGTCTTCTTCATAAAGTCCGCAAATGCATAAAAGTCTTGCAATCGGGCTTTGGGCATCCACGATTCTGTGGAAAATGTTTGTATTCGTGATCTCCATATCCACAATGCTTGCGGTGTAATAACTCCTTCTTCCAATTTGGCTTTAAGTTTGAAGTTTTTTTGTATTGAGAGGCCACCCACGGTGTTGTATTTATAACAAAATACGCGTTGGTAATTCACGGGGCGGTTATAGTAAAATCGTGCGGTTTTACTACAAATGCCAACTCATATGGTAATTCAAACTCAAAAGGAAATTCACGCGGTTATACTACAAACGTCGGCTTAATTTCCAACGGCTCGATTTTCTTTCTACCTATAAATTCCATTCTTCCCATCTCCAATCCACATGTTCTTCTTCTTCTTCTTTTCTAAAACTACTAATCTCTCTCCTCTCTAGAAATGTCACGGTAGAAATTGTGGTCCCAAGTTTACTGAAGAGGATATAACTATGCAAAGCATATTTTTTCATAGGGTAATCAGTATGGGCTTTGAAGACATTTATTTTTGGAGAACATTTTTTCAATGTTCGTCTCAGCGACGGAAACCCGGGAAACCGAGATTAACTCGTCGATTGCGTGCTCGTTTTCAATCTATTAGGCTTGCAGTCCGGCCATTTGTTGCTACGGTAATGGAAATTGATCGAAAAAGTTCATCGGTGTTGTGAAGATGAAGTAATCCAAACGGCTCTTGATAATTGGGAGGAAGCTCACGGCAAACCTTTTCTTTACGAAGCGTGTTTTAGAATTCTAAAAAAGATGGTCCATCTCAAGCACATTTGTCTTTGCACTCAAATGTCGCTCCCGGTCTTTACAATGGAAGAAGATGTTACTCTTGTTTGATGTTGGTTACGTCGTTTGATGAGACAATGAACAATGACTATTTACGGGAAAGAGTATTGGGACATTTTGTAGCATCGCGGACCGAAACCATAAGAAACGATAAGCCTAGAACTGAATACATTCATCTCACTAAAGGAGTCAACCATTATCACAGTTTTGTGGATGGTTCGGCGTAGCTATGTCTGGATTATCCGACGAAGAACTGGTGAGTATCTTACCTTTGTCCTCACTAATCAACTGCATCATAAATATCTGAACTTGTTGTTTACCTGTTTTACAGAAAATCATCGCTCAGACCAAGTTTACTGAAGAAAGCGGAATAGAGTTTAAGCATTTTGAATGTTATGAACTCTACAAAGAGAATGTCATTTGGATTTGATATAGTTTGATGTTTTTGTTGTGGTTATTAAAAATGTAGTTTGATGTTATTTGCAAGTTTAAATTGTAATAAATTTCGCTTAATAAGTGAAATCTCTATTTTAAAATCTAAATATTTTCATTCATTGATGCCAATTCTTTTACAAGATATAAACTTAGGCAATAATAAAACGATTACTAAACAACAAATAAAAATCGAGTACAAGTTTTGGCCTCTGTTTATCTTCATTTGATATCTTCCATTCAACGCTCTTTAATGATTAAGCCTTTGTTTTTGAATTTTTTGTTGTTAACTTTCAAAACTTGAGCTCTTCTTTGCCTTTTAGCGGAACATTTTCTTGGAGCAACTTCAAAAACTTGCACTTCCCTCTTACAATTTTCAATCTTTTTAAAACTCCCGCATACCTTAGAAACTGCAGCTTCAAGTTTTGCATCGCAGAAAAAGTGTGATAACCTTTTTCGGCCATTGAGAAATAGATTTTAGAAGAAAAATTCAAGAGAAGTGAATTTTGGTGTGAGTGAATTGTTTGAAATTGATGGTAATTTATAGAGGTAAAAGTGGATTTTAAATTTTAAAAAACTACCCGTTGGCGTTTTTGCTACAAACGCCAGCGTCGCGTTGAAAGCTTTGAGCTCCGGCGCTTTCCCTTCCAACAGGCACTTTACTTACAAACTCCGGCGTTTGTATTCGCTCGGCAGCGCTTAGTTATCTAACGCCCGAGTGCTTTACCATGCGGAAAAGCCGGTTTGGCCATCCACAGTTCAACAAAAAGATGGGTTTGTTCATTCCCATAGGAATTGCCTAACAATGGAGATTAGGAGACTCTCTTAGAATGTCTATTGAAAAACAATAGGTTTGAGAACTCTTTAAAATTTCTTACCTCCAGAACTTTCCTAAATTATCCTCCTTACTTATTCCTTAAATGATGACAATTGGTGCCAATGTTCAACATCTAGCGAAGACGGAATAGATAATTCATCAATTTCTGTCAAAATAGTGTTATCTCGACTTGAATCGGTTAATGTTGGGAGTAGTCAAAATAAGTGATAATAATATAAACCTCGCAATATGAAGTTAATGATTATTTCTCTGTGGTTAGATCGGATAGCTCATGTACTTTCGATAGGTTTTCCTAAAGAAGTTCTCTCATTTCTAGTAGTTAGCTAAGCTATAACTATTGGATGTTGCAGATTTCCATCATGCGTTTGCTAAGTCATGGCTCGAAATTGAGTATCGGCCTAAAGGAGAGGATACCTAGTACACCGCCAACCTTTTATTTCGTTAACATTTATGGACAATTATTTGTTACAATCAAAAGTATAGATCAACCTGATTGTAAAACAAGTTCCTTGGACGATCTCAAAAATCAATATCCAACAATAGTATGTACACTGAACTATACACAAACCAAATTCCTGAAAAAAAAATTGTAATCTATATTTAAAATGGCTAATTCCTAAGAGCAAGTCTTGTAGGTTTTATACGTTTGAGCTTAAAAAATATCTAGGTTGTTCAACGTACTACTTGTGATGTTTCTTCCTAATATAAAAAATATAATGCGAAAAAATATTATAAGATACCAAAGATTATGTTAATGAGGAAACTAAAATCTTATGAAAAAATCGGGATAAACACAGTTTTAACCGTATTGTATTTCGCATACAAATACTAGCATACTATTAGACTACGGGCTGGAATATAGTTAAGACTAAATCGACCCTCAGAGCAATTCAGCTATGAATATATCTACTTATTGGAATTCGGTTCGTGTACATGCTAGATTTTTTTGGATATTAATGTTTGAGATAAATCAAAGGAACTTGTTTTGTCGGAGTAACATGATCTTTTGTTGATTTATGGTTATTGGTTGTAACAAGTGATTATTTGTATAGGTTCACGAGCGAAAACGTGGGGCACAAATTTTTTTTATTTCATGATATGTGGCTTGGGACATGAATTTTGAAGATGATGTTTCCATTGATGTATTGAAAATGTGATTCCAAATGGCATACTATTAGGATCCATCTAGAGTGCAAAAGGAAATTAGGAGATGAAAATACATCACAATTTTAGAATGATGAAAGGAACAATTTATAATTGGCAGTGCCCGGTTCCATGTGTCATGGCTTAGCTAACGCATGATGCACATTTGTTGTATCCAATAGTTTGGCTTATCTAACTAAAAAAAAGAGGATTTATCTACCATAGTGGTAACTCTTGGCTACATTGGTCAAATCCCAACGTAAGTTACGAAAAAATTTCACTATTTTTAGGGTCAGTGGATAGACAAACTGTTTATTATGGTAGAAATACATATCGGTCAATTTTAAGTCGATGTCTCAACAAGACCACTCGTCCTAGTTGAGACGAGGCTCGTCTGGTTTGGGACGATCGTCTTCATCTGGGCGATAACATCTATACTTTTAATTGTTAAATCCAACGGCTCTATGTTTATTATACTTATATAAATCATCTTACATCCACTAATAAACTCATACAGTTTCCATCTATAAATTTATTCTATCAAACTTCTTACATTAATATATTTCTTGTTTTTGAATAGTTTGTCGAATTTACTTCTCATGGATCCTGGTGGAAAATGAGGAAACTTGAGTTGTCAGCATTGTTATATCTCAACAACAACAACAACGAGTGGATGCTTCAGGTGGATCTGTGGATGAAGATTGAGTTGAAGAGGAAAATTTGACGTACCGTCATGATCAATTATACATGTGCAGGTACCTCGAGCTCCAGCGAGCAGGCAATATTGACAGAAGATATATAAGTGGAAATTTCAAGAGGAATGACGTAACAAATTATGTGATTGTTTTATCCACGGATATATTTCGCTGCGATGAATATTTTCCGTAACTTTCGTAAGCAGCAATACTTGGTTATCAGTCCGTAATGACCTAAAGAACTTTATCAGGAAAACCTAAATTCAACTATCAATTTGATGCACAAAATATGCGGGACATAGTCATGAATAAAAGGTCACGAGTACTCAAAAAATTCCTAGGTTATGGTATGTGTGGATGCAATATTGATGAGTACAATCGTATGCAAAAAAAAAAACATCATACGAAAATCTTGGTATGTTTCTTGGCCTTAGTAGTCAACCATTTTGGTCCACATTTTCCCGACAACCAACGCAAGATTATGTAGACGATTACTAGTTCAAAATGCATAAAGAGGCTTTCCTAGAATACTAGGTAGCCTTGATTGCATGCATGGAGTGTGGCATGGATGTCCTTAATAGCGGCAAGGGAAGTATAAGGGACACTACTCAAAACCAACCATTGTTAGGCCCGAATCGCCTTTGTTCAAATAACAAAGCATGATGTCATTTCAAAAAAAAAACCATTGCCAGGAACAACGGTTGTTTTTGAGTAGATGTCGTTTTCTAAACCTGAAGTTAATGTCGTTATTTCCAAAAGATCGGATTCTTATAGGCATTGGAAATAGCTTATTAATTAATCGTCTTTATAAAAAGTATGTATATAATTAATGAAGCATGATGTCATTTTCAAAAAATCGAACTTTTGTACTTTTTTTGATGTCGTCATTTCCAAAGTATTGATGTCGTTATTTTCCCATAATTCAGTTCTTAAACATCATGCTTTTTGAACTCCCGTGTTCAAATAACGACATCATTTTGCAAAAATCGTCTTTGCTTGAAGAAGCCCGTGTATGGAAATGCTTCGTATGCAAATTTCATTATCAACGACAACAGCCATAAGATGGGGTATTTTTAGGCTGATAGAATTTATCCCCGCGTGGTGAACTTTTTTCAAGCTTACGATGAGTTACCGAAGCGAGGGAGCACCTTGCTTGAAGATATTTTAAAGAAGCGAGATGTCATGTAGGAAGGACGTTGAGCGAGCATTTGGAATTTTGAAGAGGAAGTTCCATAAATATGGATCATATCGTTCATTTAAATTAACGAAATGAATAGGATTTTTGCCTCACATGCATCATTTTGCATAATATAGGTAGCAGGGGCCAAGGGATACGATTGGATAAGTTATCCCAGATAAAAATTTGAGGAATGAAGTTCAACCCATTCATGGTGTGCACAAGAACTATAGAATTATAGAAAAAGAATTCAAAACATAGGTTTGCATTTAAGGCTAAGGGGGATCTCCTTTTGCACAATTGGGTTGAATTCGAAGAAAATCCTCTCATGAATTAGTTTGTTTTTATTTTATGGTTTGTGTAATTTGATTTGTGTAGTTTGGATTAAACAAGCGTTGAAATCGAAATTAAAATTACATTGAATTTAAAACTAAGGATTACATTGAATTTTAAACTAACTATTGCATCCATAATTTAAAACTCAAACTAAACAATTGTAATGGCGATAGTTTCATTTTCATTCTCTTAAGTCAATTTCATCATAATCAAAGTTAGCTTTGTTGGCCTTGGCGTGCCTTTTGTACTTAGAAATTCATCAAATTCATCCTACAAAATGGTATTTGTGCATCATTCATTCTTGATGTGTCCATTTTCATGATTCCTCTCATGTGCGCATTGAACAAATTATGTTCAACCGCCTTATGAAAGTTTTTCTCATTTTTTGAAACCATTTTCTTATCTTTCTACTATTTTAACAATATCAGTTTTTTTCCTCAAAATTCTTGAAGGTTTATTTTGAATTTGATGATTGTTAGGAATCTTGGTTCTCTTACGATTCTTTTTTTGTTTTTTGGCACCATACTCATGGGTCTATTATAAGATTAGAGTTACCATGTGGAAAACCTCTAGTGTTGGGATTAGTGTTTAGGTTTGTTTTGGTGAAGAATAAGGAGATCCAGGTTGTTGAGAAACATTTGTAGTCTCGTGGTGACTAGAAATATCCCGTGTCGTAACGGCATGGCATGAAACCAGATAATTCTTGGTCATAATATTATTCATAAATGAAATTTTGATGAATGGAATTGGCGTGAATCTTATGTGTTGTGAACTTATGTTTACTTCAGCCATACCAATTTTATTTTTGATGCGCTATGATCGGTTTACTGTCGCTAAATCAATAAGAACACCCGTGCAGTTCTAAAATGTAGTGTTTCTTCATTACACATTTTTAAGAAATTACCCGTGTTGTAACGACCTTTTGCCTACATTGATGTAAATTTTCCGGCCTTTTAATCATTCAATTCAGAGAGTTCTACATTTTGTTTCAAGACAAAATAATATCCATGTGGCACTAATAAAAATTAGCCATGTACATCACCAAAATCCAACAACCAAATTATTCAAGTAAAATGTAAATATAGTATATCACTTCTCATCATATTCACTCCTGCCACGAATGCATATCCATTTATTATAATATTTTATACTTTAAACCATTAACCTCTACTTATTTTTGAATTTATTATTCCAATTAATATTTTGAGTTATGAGGTGATCAGTCAATTAAAGGTCCAATAAATTTGGGTTCACCAATGGAAGGAGGTTACAAACACCACGACGTAGATGTCTTTGGTTAGGATTTAGGAAGCTGGGATGAGTCGAATCAACAGGATTTGTCCTAAAATGTTATCCGTCCGTCAAACTCAAAAATTATCTTTTGTATTTTAGATTCCTTTGGTGCTTGGTATCCATTCAACGAGATCGGGGTTATAGGTCCGACTTTCAGAGGTGGGGTTTCGAGCACAGTCTGCGAATAGCCGTGCTTGAAACCAGTGCACCCCATAGCCATTCAGACTCTTTAAATCTTCTGCGCTGAGATTGAATAGTCGTAGATTAGTTCTTACAACAAAGATGGCACGACTTAAAGATCAGTCAAACCAATTGAAATGATATCCAAATCGAAACCGATACTACTCCTATTTGACCGCGATCCAGTCAGCAATGCATCAAAGCAACCCAACTAGCCACGTCTTTGCGATAACATGCTGAGTTCAGCCTAAACAACCACAGGAACCGTGCGTTCATTGTCTATTCCTAGTTTTACGACAAAATTCTTTATCAATTTTCCCCCAAGAGTTGCGATGACACTTGGCACCGATCGATTAGAGAGTAAAGTGTTACACAGCCTCTGCAGATGTGCTCTATCTTCAGTCCAAACTATACTTCAGATATTGCCGAGTTTTAAACTGTTGCAGAGTGAGTACTGCTGTTGTCTTTATTTTGGTTTTGTGATGGTAAAATTTTTTAAAACTTATTTAATATTTTTTCCGCTTTTTAGATTAAAATTTTTGGATCAAGAATGTGTGATTTTGGAATTGAAATGATTGAATTTATAAGGAGTGAGATTATGATCGTTGAATGAACATAAGCGTTATCGGCTTATACAAAACCGACATCAACATGAAATGTGCCTCGTCTCAACAAGAGTCATTGGCTCGGTTGATCTATAATGGGACGAATCGTCTCAGTTAAAACCGTTCATCTCCATTTGAGGCCGCTCGGTTCAATATGAAGCAAAGGAATGGACAAGCTCCCAAATTTAAGCGTTTGCCCATTTTTTCTTGGATTTTTCTAAGAAAACCTATTATAGGGCTCCAAATATTTGGTTTTGAGGGCTCACAAAAGACGACAAAATCAGGTTATGAAATAGTAATCAACAAAACACCATATCTAACTATTTTTGTAATGGCTAAAAAATACCCTCCATGAATTATAAAATTAAATTTATTATCTTTTCTTTCTCTTTTCATTCATAAATCATGATGAAGACGATGATGCTAAAAAAAAAAAAAAAACTTATTATTTTTCTTTCTCTCTTTTTCTTCTCAGTCGTGATGAAGATGACGATCATAAAAGAAAAAAACTAAGAAAACCCATCACTTATTTTGAAAAAAAAACGGTTTTGAAATGCTTGTCTACGGTTGGGAAAATTCATATTTCCCAAGCGGGTAGGCTCTAAGCTGTTTTCAAAACACGATGGATCGATTAAAACTTTTCATGCATTGAAACCAATTAAATAAGATGGGTTTGATTTTACCTTATTGAAGTCATTGCGGGTGGATTAAATAGTGTTAATCGATAATGAATTATTTTGAGAATTGACGATTAATCGAGAAGAAATAGCGATGGAGGTGATGGGGAAGAAGAAAATGGAAGAATTAAAGGAGAGGAATGAAAACAAATTAGTTTTAGGTTTTCAATATTTAATAAGCTAAGGGTATTTTAGTATTTTCTTATAAATTGGAGTCAAGCTATAGCCATTGTAGGATATTTGAATCCTTAGGAGCCCTCAAAACTCTTTTCTGTACCCTACAATTGGTTTCTTTGCTAACAATGTGTGATGGGAATGGGTAAATCTCTCGTTTGCCCATCCCACTATCTTTGCTCGTATTGGGTTGTCCTGCACGTGTGCGCTGATAGCACATCCACCTGTCAAAGTTAAACAGATTTAGCCAAAAACAAAAAAAAGTTGTACTACCGGTTCTTAAATGAACCGGCTTTAAGTCGAACAACAGGTTTAAGCTCTAGATTTAAAATTTTTAAAATTAGGCGCAGCACCAACAATCCGTGCAATTGGAATGCCATTTAGATCCTGCAGGTCCACTGTCCACTGTCCACAACCTTGCCATAGGCTTAGACTAGACTCTAGAGTAAGACCAAACCGTGATAACAAATTCCACAGTAAATCCAATTCAATACACTGCATCACCAAATTTAGCAAGTTGAATACTCAGTCACTTCCCATTATTCAAGTCATCAAAAACAGCATGATTTATCAAAAATTCTTTACGCTTTGAATTTCTCTTTCTCTTCCACCACCATTAATACTAATGTTATCTGCAAAGAATCAATTGAATGCACCATTTCTCTTCCCAACTACTAGTACTACACGATTCATCAACATCAACCATCCATTGAAAAAAGTGGAGTATGTTCTGTCTTTCCAACAGATTTCATACTTCATTCATTCTCTCTAAAAGTAACATTACTTGTTCTTTGTATACTCATACATAAATAGCTAAGTATTTTGCTAGCAATTCTTTGTATACTCATTCTTTCACTTCTCTTCCAACATCATTCTATCAAACATTTTTTTTCTCTGTTTTTGAGTTCTTGTTTTCCTTTGGGAGCTCATTTTTTTCCTCTTAATTTGAGGTTAAGACTACTATATTAAGTGATAATCCAGGTTTTGAGAAATGGGTTTAGCTTCATATTGTCAAATTCTTGTTGTTCTTCTACAAGTATTGGCATTTGTTTGGGATCAGTACTCTAGCTCAAAGTTTCCCTTCAAATTTTGTATTTGGATTCATTAGTTGATGTTGGAAACAATGACTACATTGTTTCACTCTCCAAAGCTAATTATGTTCCTAATGGGATTGATTTTGGAAAGCCTACTGGTCGTTATACTAATGGAAGAACGATTGTCGACATTATAGGTTTGTTAGTGTTCTTAGTGGTTCTATATATGTGTTAGATTGTCGACATTATAGGCTTGATGACAGTTTGTTGTCATTCTGCGGAGTAAAGAATTGGGTGTGAAAGATTTTACTCTTACTTGGCTCCATCTACAGTTGGAGATGTTGTTCTTCATGGTGTCAGTTATGCATCAGGTGGAGGTGAATTCTTAACGAAACCGGGAAGATTTTCGTAAGCTATTTTCTAGACTCCAATAGTGTGCTTGTCAAATTTTCAGTACTCAAATGTATTTTCCTTTTTAACACTCAAACTCTCTTTGCATTTTGATATAGGTTGGAAGAATCAACTTGGATGCACAACTAGATAACTTCGCGAATACGAGGCAATACATAATCTCAAGAATTGGTGCTGCAGCGGCTTCGAAACTTTTTGCTAAAGCACTTTTCTCTGTGACAATGGGTTCCAATGATTTCCTTAACAACTACTTAGTTCCCTGTTCTCTCAATTCCTGAACAGAAAATGATTTCCCTGAAACGTTTATTGATACACTGATTTCAAGATACAGGCTTCAACTAACAGTAAGAGTTTCACAGTTAATCCTCATTATAATTACTTTAAAACACAGTTGCAAAATCATGTGGTTTGTTGTTCTCATATTTTTATGTTTTCCAATTTTCTGTCTTTGTGTAGAGATTGTTTAACTTGGGTGCAAGAAAGATTGTTGTTGTCAATGTTGGACCAATTGGTTGCATCCCATACTAGAGGGATGCAAATCCCTTGTCGGGAGATTCATGTGTCGCCTTACCGAATCAAATGGCAATGTCGTTCAACAAGAAGTTGAAGAGCCTTGTCGCGGAGTTGAGCTCAAACTTGCTGATCCAAATTTGTATATGCAGATGTCTACCACATTGTCGCTGATCTCTCATTGAAAACTATCAATCATATGGTAACGTTTACTCAAACCCGAATCAAGTACATTTTTCTTTCGCTCATATGCAGTTATACTAAATTGCATTGCTTTAAACATGCGAATAAATTTATTAACGGCTGAGAACAATATGCAGGTTTCGAAAATTATAACTCACTGCATGCTGCTCCGTAGCAGGTCGATTTGGAGGCGTAATTCCATGCGGTCCAAAGTCGAGAGTTTGTTCAAACCATGACAAATACATATTCTGGGATCCATACCATCCATCTGATGCTGCTAATGCCATAATTGCAAATAGGTTGCTCAATGGCGATACCAAGACATATTCCCCGTTAATATCAGAAAACTTTTCAAATCTTAAGTTAGTAAATGATGATTCAAAAAGTGAAAGATTTTTCATCTTCTTTCTATGTGATTCTTTTGCTGATTAATATATACAGCTACATGTTTAATTGTCCATTACGACTCCTCCATCATCTTCACTATTTTCAACAGATCAAGAAGATTATGATCTAAGAACTTGAGGGAAACGTAATGTTATAGTTTCAGTTTTCTGTATTCTCATGTAACTCATATCATATACTCCCTCCGTCCCAAATTAGTCGAGCCATTTGTAGTTTGCAATAATTAAAGACAAGAAAATAAGAGTATGTTTAAGTATTTTTACAAGCATGTCCTTATGGATAATAATTTGTAAAACTTAGAAATGATTTATCTCTTAAACTATACTCTGGCGTTTTGAACTTTATAATCGTTGAAAATCATTTTAAAACACTTCATGCGAATATAAACATAGCTATCAAATTATACATATTTTTTATAGTAACAAATAATTAACTAGATGACATTACCTGGAGTGGGATGGCAAATAGAAAAAATGGACGATAAAACTAAATTTTGTGTTCAAATTTAGTTAAATAATGTAAAATGAAAATATTATTTTCTGAGGCTGACACGAAGGTATAATTTTCCAAACACGACGCGAAAAGTATCATTTTTCCCAGACAGGTAGGCCATGTTTGGTATATTTTTACTAAATAATTTGGTGGTGATTCAACACCATATGTTGTGCTTTTTCATTTTAAAATTAGTTGTTTTTATCTTGATCGATCGATTTTATTTTCTTGTAGTTTTCAATTTTTTTTAAGATATGTCTAATTTTAAGATATGCCTAATTTTTAAGGAAAAAGATACAAAAAATTTGGAGAATAATAAAAAAAAATTGAAAAACAAAATTTGATATCATTGTTTGTCTTTCATTATTAGCTAATTTAAAGAACTTTCCAAATATATAAAATTTATAAAAATACGACTTGTAGTTTGAAATATCTGAGGTTTTTTAAATATATAAAAAATGCCATTTCTTGTTGTGCCATTTTCTTTTTGGTTTATTTAAGAAAATCAAATCCTTATTCCCTTCCTCTTTGGTTTTATTTACGAAAATGTATAAAAGGAAAAAAAAAATAAAATTTGATTTAGAGGGACATCTTAGTCTTTTCTAGGTGTCAGGACCAAAATTCAATCTTTTTTATGTAATTGAAAAAAAAATGTCCCTTCACATTACAACCCGAAATCCATATTATATAAGAATTAATTAAGAGAGTAGTTTTAGAAATATTCCCTTGATTAGTGAAATAGCTCATCTATTTGTAGGACAAAATTTAAAAACCAATTGGCTCAACTAATTTGGGACGGAAGGAGTATATACATATACTATTGCATAGGCAGCTGGATTTGTGCCTTTTGCTTGCTCCTTTTTAAGAACTATTGCACCAGAATTAGTAGCTAACAATGAAAATAAACGTCTGACGCTCGAGAGCAGCAAAAAATGGTAAAGAAACTATATCTTTATTATGAGAAAAAACTAGTTAAGAATCATCTTAGACATAAAAAAAACTAAATCTAATGCTAAGCAGTTGCACCACCAACCACAGTGAATTTCCCATCACCTCTTTCCTTGGCAAAACTACAGGAATAATGGTGCACAAATACATATACATACACAGCCACAGATACAGACAACTCGGCACGTCAATCTTCAATTATTATCCCCTGGGACTGTGTTATGAGTCGAAAACTGTGTAAATCACAACATCACCGACCAAAATATAGATTGCATTTACCCTTCGTAGCAGCAGATGTAGACTCCGACTGATTTTGACTTTCAATTTTAAGAGCCTCATGACCAGAAGGGAAACGGTAAGAGTGACAGGACTCTCTAGTAAGATCTCTTGCTTGGGCACTCTGAAGACTTGTGTCCAGACTGTCCGCAACTGAAGCACGCCCCTCCAAAACCACTGTCACAGTAGAACAAAACCAACAACAGAATTGTGCATCAGCGGCAAAACATAGGAAAGCACTAAACATTCAAATTTTGATTAAGATGAACAACTGTTGAGATAAAAACAGTTACGTTTTTTTCCCATTGTGCTAAAATTATCAATTACAAAACGAAAAACCAGAGATAAGACTACCTGTCCCTGCCACCCCTGAAAGATGATGACCTGCTTGGTCGTCCTCTACCACTACCACCACCAATTAGCCAATCATCTCCACCACCACTGGATCTAGAGCTTCTTGAATAATTGTCATCCGATCTGAAACTACGGCCTCCACGTCGGGGGTATCCACCTTCATCATCAGAGCTGCGTCCACCACCACCATAACCTCCCCGAGAACTTCTGAACCCTCCTCCACGTTCCCGAGAACCTCCTCGGGAACCACGATCACGGTTAGAGAATCTGCCGTAGTTGTCACTTGGAGGACCATCGTCTTGCAACGTGGGTAACTGTGAATCATCGATCAGCAAAAAATGCATTTAACTTAAGATACAGATAATTGAATAATAATTCCAGAGAATGGATTACACTGTATACAGGACAAAACAATGTCCGGACAGCATAACTTTGTTAACCTAGTGGTTGTACTAGCTTGTTAGCCAACTTCAACAACAACTTCACATGGAAGCAGTAGTAGCGGGACATTTGACAAACATTTAGAAACCAACCTTGCTGATCTTGGAAATGGTGTTCCCAGCAGGAATCTCTTTACTCAACAGTTTCTTTGCAATCTCCTCTGGCAAATCAAACACCGCGCCTTGAATCTGAAATAATAAAACATTTGTTACGACAAAACGAACGTTACAATTAAGAGTTGGCACTACAAAATACATGTGACACTAAGATGCGACGTAAGCAAAACCTAAGTGCATAATAACCAGATGGTAGAGTGGATATATTCTTTTCTAAGCTAACACAAGAATCAAGGTGCGCATAAAAGGGCTCACAAGAAAAACACAGAAGCTAGAAAAGTCCACAGAAACTGCAGTTTCTTATGATTTTTCATATTTGAGATAACTCAAATGAGACGAAAAGGAAAAGGGTTCTGCAACTAATGTACAAAGGTAATGAGCTGCAAGACAGAAAAAAAGTAATGAGAAAATGCTACATCTGTTGATACATACCCTTTCATCTGCAATTATGGATATCTTTCCAATTTCATCAGCAGCAGCAGGATAAACATCAGAGAGAAAACCCATGACAGTTCGGGCAGAGAGAAACCCTCTTGCAACACTTGGATCGCGAGTGAACTGTAATGTCACCCATCCCTACACGGAGAAAAAAAAAGTACAAAATACGAGCAAAATATTAGCAACATTTATGGATTCCAAAGTTAGAAATATAAAGACATGATAAGGATAATACTGTACCTTTTCATGACTGAGGAGCGAACGGGAGGAAGGGGGTTGGGAGAAACCACTTAAGTGAGCCAGAGCAGCAGCAAGAGCGGCTGTTCCTTTTTCATCAATCAACTTTTGTGCAGTTGGAGTGAAGAATTCTATAGATTGTGGGTGAACCCCGTTGAGAGTGGCAAGGAGTTGCTCAGATGAAGCTTCCAACACATCCTCGATAGTTGGTGGGGATATAAATTGGAAGTGACAGCCCACATCGCGCTCAAGTGACTTTACAGTTCTTCTCTGGTTACTAGTGAACATAAGAATGGCATTGCCTTCTTTCCCAGCACGTCCTGTTCGACCAGAACGATGCACAAAGGTCTCTGGATCATTTGGTAATTCATAGTGTATAATCTGCAGATAGGAAAAACAGAACCTTTAACATGACCAGCCACTAATTGAGGAAAGAATCAAAACTTTTATTGTTTTAGCTTAGCTGCATGTTAGATCAAGTTAAGACTGCCTAACGGGATATGAAGGTTATAAAGAGTGGAAAATATTAAAAATATTCTTAATTACAACAATCCATGATAGACTGGTATATAGTTTAAACCACCCTCTTCGACTCACCAAATCAACATTGGGGATATCAAGTCCACGAGCTGCAACATCTGTAGCTACAAGCACAGTGAACTTTCCTTGACGGAAACCATTTAATGTTCTTTCTCGCTGATGTTGAGAGATATCACCATGCAGGGCCTCTGATGCAATGCTACTGGTTAAAGCCATCGAAACCTCATCAGCGTCTCGCTTAGTCTGGGTGAAAACAATAGCCTTCCCACCCTTCGCGTAGACCTGAGAAATTTTAACAAGCATTAGTGATTGACGTAGACCTGAGAAATTTTAACAAGCATTAGTGATTTGAAAACAATAAACATCTTGAAAAATATACACAGAATAGTTCAGAGAACCAATTGGTTTCCTGGAGGTTTCAAGAATCGTTGAGCTCATATAACTATGCCAGGGAAATTCCATAAGAAGCGTTTTCTGGCATACGATATATTAAATGTGACAAATGAAGAAACGAGTAAGAGATTGGAAACACAAGGGTTGCACATATTGTACGGATCTAAAAAAAGGTCATATAGGTAAAATATGGAACACTTTATAACGGAATTCCAAGCAAAGACTTAATTTGTCAAAATATTTGGTCGTTGCAGGGCTGATGAGGATTGCTTATTTGAGCAAGGACGGGAGATGCATCAACGAATAACATTTTTGGCTACGTGACATGAATGATAGCGTGCAACATGTTTCATGGGTCACCCTAGAGTACCGTTATAAGATCGCTGAGAATGGTACGCTTCAAGTTGAAGTTGCTGGTAACGCATATAATTTGATCCCTTCTGCCAGCTTTTCATCTTGGTCACCAACCTATAGCCCCATAGTAATTTAATTTTATCAGACCAAAATTCTTTGGATAATCTAACTAATTTAAAAATGAATTTGACAAGCAATTAGATGGATTACCAGATCGATAGTCAGTGGATTATCCAAGTACTTTCTTGACAACTTCTTCACCCAAGTAGGCATGGTTGCAGAAAAAAGCATACTTTGTCGTTGAGCTGGAACAGTTTCCAAGATACATTCCACATCTTCCTCAAACCCAACAGCTAGCATTTGATCAGCTTCATCAAGGACCAAGTACTCAACTTCGGTCAACTTGAGGCTGTTACCTTTAACCAGATCGATGATACGTCCTGGAGTTCCTACAACTACATCTACTCCTCGGGAAAGAGCATTTTGCTGGGAAGTATAAGAAACTCCTCCATAAACACAGACTGTATTCAAGTAAGGTGCTGACTCCCTTATTTCCTTCTCTACTTGGCTAGCTAACTCCCTCGTCGGTGCTAACACTAGAAATCTAGGAAGCCGGCCCGAACGCCTTCACACAAATATGGACTAACGAATTAGGACATTAACACATCAACATTATCATAACAATATAATTAAACACAGCATTACAAATTCAATCCTGAGCAAACATGATAAGTTGTGAGTACCTTGGGATATTTCTTCCTTCATCATCAACAGTAAGACGTTTAATAATAGGGATACCAAAGGCCAACGTTTTTCCTGTCCCAGTCTTAGCACGGGCAATGATATCTCGACCTTCCAAAGCTGGCACTAACACAGCTCTCTAATTGTACAACAAATTTAAAATGAATAATTAAGATCAAAATTTGGTCTCTAAAACATAAAATAAATGTAATTTCATACAAAATTTACACAAAAACTAACTATACAATTGAATTCTAAATGGAATAACAACGAAAATTGAGAATTTTTAGAGTTTTTAGGTTATACCTGAATAGGGAAAAGATGAGTAATACCACGCTTCTCAAGAGCTTCAACTAGAGGTATAGGCAAACCCAAATTATCCAGAGCAAGAACATCACCATCATCTTTCTTTTCACCATCGCTTTCAGAAACATCCTCATCCTCATCATCATCAAGGTCGTATAATTGCTCAGGTACAACATCATCATCTGACGAGAAACCAGATTTTCGACCACCACCACCAAGACCTTTAAAAGCTTCTTCACTCAGGACTGAATTAGGAGTAGCAATTGCACATGGAATAGTATGTTTAATTCTAAGTTTTTGTTTACAACTTCTTCTAACTAGAGATAGAAATGGAGTAGAGGATGCATCAAACACTACTTTAACAAAAGAAGAAGAAGATGAAGATGTAGAAGAAGGTAACTGGTAAAGTGAAGAAACACCTACTATAGAAGCCATTATTATTCAAAATGAATTGTATTTCTTTGCCTGAAGTCAGTCAGTGTGGTGAAGATAAAGATAGATAGATAGATTAATGGATAGATAGGGTTCAAAGGATAAAAATGGAGTAAATTATTAGTGAATCTCTTCTGCTAAAACCCTCAATTTCTGTTCTTGAAAGGGTTTAGGAAGAGGAAGGAGAAGATGATAAGGGTTTATGGCCTTACAAATTTCCAACACTCCCTCAGTCTCCTCCGTCTCTTATAGTCTCCCTATCCTGAAATATCCAGAGAGTTGGATACAGAATAAATATTGGGCTATTTTCATTAAAAACTCAACCTGGTATAGCCCAGGCCCAGATTCATTTCCCAACCGAACAACAATAATTCTTGATTGACCAAGATTTCTAGTGAGAAAATCTGAAAGTTGGAAGTTCAAAACTGGTGCCACAATCTCATGCATTCAGTGTAAGATTTAAACAATTGTTCAAAAAGGATTTACGAGATTTCCAGTCGAAAACTTTTAAAGAAATTTTGAATGATTGGATGAACAATTAGTTTGGAGAAAAACAATAAAACTACAGTTGATCATCTTGATTAAAATGAATACAAATATTTTTCGATGCATAATATACTTACACTTTCAATAATCTTTTGACTTGGAATAATATACTACTTGGAAGAGAAATATAATTCAATTTTTGAGGGGGGAAACCTAATGTTTGATCATAACGAATTGTGAGATAATCGACGAGAACTATAGGGAAAATTATTTCGGGCAATTGTTTTTTTTATAATAACATATTGAGACTAAATTATTTACTCCCTCCGTTACTTTTTAATAGGCTGGTTTCTATAAATAAATATTTCAAAAAATAGGCTGGTTTTCTAATTGGGAAAGTCAAATGTTACTTTAGTTTTTAGGGACCACTTTTCTCTTAACTTCTTTTATGACAAGTGTCATGTGGACCATTTCACTTTACTTCTTTTGCTGACAAGTGTCATGGGAAATATTTCAATTCTCTTCTTTTATTGACAAGTGTCATGAGGAGCACTTTCAATGATTAGTTTTCTTAATTTCCTTAATTTTCTCTAAAAACCAAACCAGCCTATTAAAAAGTAACGGAGGGAGTATGTAGTTTTGGTTTTAATATCGGTTATCTAAAATAATATGTGAAACCTTCGTGCTTAACTCTTAAAGGTTGTACAAGTCTTATAGATTTGTAAGATCTTTTCGGTTTGACCTTTATTTGCTCGAACCTTTGTCATTTTGTGACAAAAATGGGGAGAAATATATAGAGTAAACAAATGATTTTTAATCACTAGGAAAGGACAATTGTGCTTAAACGTTATATATCTAACGAAAGAATAAAGCATAGACTAAGGTGGGGAAACATATCATAATGTTGTGTAGTATTTCTGACTACAAAAGGGGAATAACAAAGATGTTAGGATTGAATATTTACCTAGCTTGCATTTATGGGGAGTAAAAGCTTTTGTTATTCAAATGTCAACAGCGGCATTTATTTATTGAACAAGTTATTGTGTTGTTGAAACTTGTAATCAAGCGTATGAAGAATTGTTTAGCTCCATATGTAATAAGAGTTTTGTCATTAAAATTGACAAAAAGGGAGATTCTTAGAGCTTAGGTCGGTTGAACTCACCAAGCGTTGGTATGTCAAGTTTGGTTGTCATATTTTAGTAGTAAAACTCATCCTTCCACTTGAGTTAGTAATTGATTAAATACTAGAGACAACTTTTAAGGCAAGGAGGAAAGTTAGACTTTAGAAATTCTAGGAATGTTAGAAAATTTAGAAACGTTTATCAAACTATACCACTCGTTTTTTATAAACTTTATACCGAAGATTTTAAAACACCTGAAGAATATAAACATGACTATCAAATTATACATATTTCTTATAAAAAAAATAATCAATTAAAAGGGTAGTTTTAGAAATATCATTATCCTTCCACAAAACTTAGATCTTAGTAATATTTACTTGATCTTGTTTCCGTTCCTAACATATCTTCCAAGTCGTGTTATATTGAGAACATAACATGCGAAGCTGTATATATTGTATATAATACTCTATGATGTGACTTGGTCATAATAGTATGATCAAAGTGTCGAGGAAAAACATATTAGGAAGTATGAACGATTATCTTTTGGAACGTCGTAAGCACGACATCGACATAATCTATTGTATATATTATTTGATTATGTGTGCATTATATAGGTATGATTTCATCCTAGAAAACTATGTATCTTTACATGAGTTTAAGGAAGTAGATGTATGAACTTTTTTCATAATCAAAAAGGGAAATCATGAGTGGTATTGCTATTCTTTGAATATATTTGGATGACAAATGGAATATGACTTTGGTAGAACCTATCTTAACTTGTTGAGATTTATGGTATAACCGGTCATAGCCTATATAATATAGTTTGTTGCAATCGGTCATGAGATTTATTGTAAATCTAGTTGTAACTGATCACAAGATATATTGGAATGCAAGTTTTAACCGGACATAAGTTACTTTGGGAACCAAGGTATAACCGGTCACAAGATGAATTGGGAAGTTTGTTGTAATCGATCACAAGCTACCTTTGGGAAGCAAGGTGTTATCGATCACAAGCTAACTCGGGAAGTAAGGTATAACCGATCACAAGCTACCTCTGGGAAGCAAGGTATAACCAGTTACAACCTAGTTTGGGAAACATGGTGAAAAGCGGGGGTCTAACAACACCACCCAATAATTCGATTAGCAATCTGTATGGACTAACTCCGAAATATTTTTCTAGAGAATCAACTAGACAGTCAGACTCAATCTAGATAAAAAGTATCTCAAAGAGTTATTATCTCAATCTCTCGATTTGATCTTTACTCAAGCAAATAGAAATATGCGAGTCTTTATCAAAGAGAGATAACTTGGACGGTACCAAAGACCAATGTCCAAGGATCAATCAACTACAATCAACAACCAAAGGTGGATTAGAGAAGTCGATGATCTTAACGCACAACCTGCCGCAAATGCAGAAAAACCCCGGGACCTAGTCCAGATTGAATACACATTGTATTAAGCCGCTACAGACACTAGCCTACTACAAGCTAACTTCGGACTGGACTATAGTTGAACCCCAATTAGTCTCCCACCGATCCAAGGTAAAGTTGTACTCCTACGCCTCTGATCCCAGCAGGACACTGCGTACTTGATTCCTTTGTTGATCTCACCCACAACTAAGAGTTGTTGCAACCCAAAATCACAAACTTGATAATAAACAAATCTGTCTCACACAGAAAAGTCTATCAAAAGGATAAATTTGTCTCCCACAGAACCCTAGGTTTTGTTCCGTCTTTAGATATGAAATCAAGGTAACATGAACCAATTGATAATCCAAACTTATATTCCCGAAGAACATCCTAGATTAATCAATCACCTCTCAATAATCCTTCCTGACTACACATGCGGTTTGTCGAGGAATCACAAACAGTGAGACAAAGATGTTTGTGACTTCTTTATCTTGCCTATCGGAGAACTCTCACGTTCTCAAGCCAATCAAAGATTGTACTCGTACGATAGAAGATGCAAGATCAGATCACCCAACTACGATAAAAGTAGTATCGGTCTAGCTTCACAATCCCAATGAAGTCTTTAGTTCGTTAACCTGATTTTAGAGAAGAAAATCAAAGGTTATTGTAGATCGACTCTAGCGAGCGCACTAGTATCACACAGACGTGTGGGGATTAAGTTTTTGCTCAAGCTAGATGTCTCCTTTATATAGCCTTCAAATCAGGGTTTTGCCTTAGTTACAAAGCAATCCATATTCACTGTTAGATGAAAACCTGATTTAGATTCAAGTTAATATTTCTCAACCGTTAGATCGAAAAACAAAGCTTGTCACACACACTTGAGTAAACGTTTACTGGGTTCATGAAAACCATGCCAAAATGTGTACGTGTATGTTGGTTCAACATAGTAACCCAAAAGGTCAACCATATGAGCATTTCATATTAACCTTGTTCTTCTTCACCATAACTAGTTCAATTGACTCAAATGAACTAGTTAGAAAGTTGTTCAATTGCTATGAGATCTTATGTAATACACAAGACACAATTAAAGCAAAGATGATTTGATTTGATGAATCGGCTCATGAACATTATAGCCACGGTTTTCATAAAGCATTCCTTAGTAATTTAATATTTCATGTTCAGAGCACATCTTTAGATCATAACCTCTTAAGCTCACAAACAAGTTCGCGGACTTAAGCTAATCGTTTGAGTTTTCCAAACTCAACAAAAATTCTCGGAAAGAGAACTTCCGCCAGTTCGCGGATTGGGTTCGCGGACTTAGCACACAAACCAGTTTTGGAAAATCCAGCAGAAATTCTCGGTCGAGAACTTCCGTCAGTTCGCGGACTGAGTTCGCAGACTGGGTTCGCAGACTTGGCAAGCCAATTCCACAATCCTCCCGATTACTCTTGATCAACAAAGTTTGAAAAACTTCGGTTCAAGGAATACATGGTTATGTAATCAAAACTCTCATTCCAACCATTGAGACATTCTCAGAGGACGCTATGTAGCCGTTATTCACAGACTGATTCACGTCAGAGCAATTCTCAAAGTGATTGAAACTTTTCATGACTTTCGTCACTAGGTGAAGATAAACTTGATCAAAGCGAAATGCTTTACCAACACACGATTTCGAGAAAAAGATAAGCAATGAATACTCAGCTCGAAATGTCAAGTGTGTATGATCTAGTCTATATAGCATACCACTTTTTTCTCATAAGAAGTAGGAGATAGAATATATGGACTTTTGAGTGATAGATAAGTTCAAGTCTCCACATAACTTTTTGTTGATGAATTTCGACGGTTCCTTGTGTAGATCTTCGTCGTTGTCGTTGAATCGCCATGAAGTCCTTGAGCTTAGCTACACTTTTCCTATCCTAGTCCGAGACTTAGCTAATAGGCTAGAAATCAAGACTTATAGTTTTGATCACTAACATTGACAAACATGCTTGATATAGCAACGCATGCGAGGTTGATCGAGCTATGATCTAACACATGGTATAACCGATCACAACTTACATTATGAGGTTGTTACAACCGATCCCAACAAGCAAACCCGAGTTTCCAATATTCACATATCTCTATAAGTTTTGTGTGAAGCTTGATATAGGGTTTGCTAAGAAACTTCTAGATGTCGACATATTTGCACATGTACATAACTCTTATCATTTATTGTTCAAAGATATTCCTTGATACTCAAGGTGATCCCTGGTCCGAAAAATTGAAAAGCATTTAATTATGATTTTCATTATATATGTTTTAATTACCAGCAATTAAAGCATATCCTCTGGAAAATATTATTAGTTAATATGCTAGACTGATAATAGAAATTTTCAATGAGAGTTTTCGGAATTATAGGTTTGGCATTTAAGTGGAAATAGGAAAACCGAGATTAGGTACTTTAATGCATATCTTGAGAATATTTTCGGTTTTAGACTTTCCTTGTTGTCTAAACAACCTTGGTATATAAGAGCCAGGCAAACTTTATTTCTTTTCATTTCTGGTGGAGCCGTCTATTCAGAGAGGAAAGTATTATAATTAGGTGAAATCTCTTACGACCGCTCGTTTAAAGACTTATGTGGGATCAAGAAGCTCTACGAGTACCGTTGGTGGGAAACTAGACAATTGCAGTGTTATTAGTTTTCGATTATTGATTTGATTGACTAACGGTTGTTGAAACTTTGATTGCATATAGTTTGTTTATTCTCGAGAATCTTCTCTTCTGATATAAGATTCACTCAGACTAGATCAAATTATCGGCGGGATCCTTAGAACCATTTTCAGATCTAAAGACATCTTGTGATAATCTATTGTTAACAAACTCCATTCGGTGTGTGATTTATCACAAGAGGATTCAAGTGTTATTGTGCAGGTATTTGAAGGCAATAGAAGATTTGAAGACGAAGAAGAATTCTTATTAGTTTTCGTATCTTGTGGATTTAGTGCATAAACCTTGATCGTCTGGGATCCAACTAGAATCGGCTTATCTTTGATAGATCTGATTGATTAGTTGTGTGAGATCGGCATCGATTTATAGTTTCTCCTTTCGAGATCTGTATTGATTGAGTGCGAATCTAAACTTGGTTATTTTGGTAATCATTGGATAGAGAGAAAAACTATTGGATACAACTTCTTTGTTCATTGTCTAGATTTTCTGATTGATAAGAGATAGAGATATAAACTATATATATTGTCAAGTATCATTAAGTTGGTCTAGTTGCAGTTGTATTTCGTCCATACAGGTTGCCGAACGATAAAATTGGTGGTGTACTTGGTACCCTCTCCTTTTCAGTACCATTGCTATAAACTAAATAGTATTATTGTTTTGGTTTTCAATTATTGATTTGATTGATTAACAATATAGATTTCTTTGATAGATTAGGCTCGTTTATCCAATGGTCCTTCTCTTCTAATATATGGCCACTCAAGTTTTTTTGAGGTTATTTCAGATTCAGTGATTCTAGATATGAAGATATAACTCTTGGTCAAACAAAGTTAACAAACTCCGTTCTGTGTGTATTGATCATTGGTAATAATCAAGTTGTTTGTGCAAGTACTTTGAATAGTTGAGTACTTTTGTTTTGTGTATTATGATCTTTGTGCTACTTCATGCACTCTTTCAAAACCTAGAACTTGCAAATAAGATAATAATTTAATCAATTTCAAGCGACAAAAACTTCAATTTCAATTCTTAAAACTTCTATCTAAATACCTACTAATTTTTTTTATAAGACACCACGAAACAAACTAAATACTATTTTTTTTTTAATGACACTAAAATCATTTTACTTTCTCCGCAACAGACATACATGTTTGAATTATCTCAAACAAAAAAAAAAGGTTAAAAGACCCACAAATACCAACAATAGATAACTTTAAGTAAAAAAGGAGAACTACTCTCGGATTATTAATATTTTTTTGGCACAATTATTATTTTATATAGTATTTGGGACCTATTTATGCCTAGAGGGAACTTTTGAAATATACTTACATTATGATATTATTAAATTTATTTTAGCACTAAGGGCCCAACCGCGACTAGGAAATATCTATATAGATGGATACTACTGAAAATAATTGTTTTTGTCATCTTCTACTTTTTGTTTTTCTTCTTTGTCATAATCCTCAAATTTCAAGTGTGTTTAATACTATCTCGGTAGTTAAAAGTTTGAGGTATAAATACGACGAAACCATATACTTATTCGATAACTCAATTTGGTATGTTAGCATAGTTCCAAATACTTATTCTAATATAACTAAAACAGTTTTAGGTAATGATAGAATTCTTGTTCAGAGAGACAAATCTAATTCATGAATCAGAATTTTGATCATCCCACTGATACATGGCTACCTGGTGGAGAATTGGTTATATAATAAGATCGTGGTACCAGCAAGTGTCTCTGGTGGCGGTTGTAATGGGTGTATTAGGATGCATATGGTATCTGTGCAAGAGGAATAATCATGCTAATGAAATAAGTAAATAACTGATGCAATATGTAACAAATACGGGTTACATTCGACTTCTTTGAGTTTCAAATCAATATATATTTCATCCATAATATCATCATATAATACATTTCAAAAGTTCCCTTTAAGCATTAATAGGTCCTAAATATTATATAAAATAATAATTGTACTTAAAAAAAAAATCGTCACAAATATCACATTTTGAGAGAATATTTATGGAAACAGTTTATCTAATTATAAAAGAAAATAATCTTTAATTAGGAAAATATGGAAGAAGATACTCTTTCGATTATAAGAATATTTATGGAGAAAGTTTATCTAATTATAGAAGTAGTATTCTTTATTCGGAATATATATTTGTTATTTTGGGTTTAATTGTGTCAAATTTGACAACCGATATCTATATAATATATTACTAGTATTGCCCTCATGCTCCGTATGGGCTCAATTTGGTTGGCGCAAATCTAAGTAATCTTATTGGACAAATGCTTTTGTAAATATAACGACATCAAAAACTGCATATAAACAAAGTCATGATCTACTTTACCTTGTTTACGCTAGAATAGTCTTTCGTTGCGCAGCCCTGTGTCCCTTGCACCAAATTGTAACAATTTATAAAATGCCCGTTTGTACCTGAGTCTTGACAAAGTCTTCTTATATTTTCATTTCTCTTTGGTAGACATCTCTGGTTCAAACTCTTTTTATATTTTCATTTCTTTCTCGTAGACATATCCCTATGACAAACTCCTTTTCTATTTTCTATGAACGTGTATTGCCGAAAAAGAACTCTTTTGCACTTAATGAGAAAAAAAAAATCACATCAATGTAATATTGCGGAACATACAATCATAAATATTCGTTGATTTCTTAAGCTACCTTCAATATAAGTGGGTAAGAATATAAAAAAAAGGTAATATGAACAAAATGAAAATCTTCATATGGGTGTACTATCTTTTTAACCATCATAATTGGGAATGGAATAAAGATGCATACATTTACATTTGATAATTGTGTATAACAGTCATGGGCTCACGACTAAGATTACGTGACCTGAACTTAATAGTGAAGTTCACGATGAATGATACCCATATGCAACCTCTAACCTTTTTTACAGGGTTGTTGGTGTTCCTTCGCTATAGGTGCAACTCTAATTAGACTATGTATCATGGCCAAGATAATGTATGACATCACTTTTAATTCTAAGCATATGTCTCACTAAAATATTAAAAGATAATATTTTCATCGAGAGCATGTAAGCCTTTAGCCTTAGCTTACTCAAATAATAATGTCATATGTGAAAGTTAAACCTACAACTACAAGGTGGAAAACCACATGCTCTTCCATTTGAGCTAAGACAGTGATAAGTGTCTTAAACACCTTGATTATTATCGATTCATTATGCTTTCTTTACTATTTTTCTTGTAAAGCATGTGTTTTATGCTTGTTTTGAGTTTTATAGGTGTTTTGGAGTCAGTTGAGCAGAAGAAAAAGAAATCGATCGAAAAGAATAAAAAAGTCATTTCTCAGGCAAGTTACATTGGCAACCCATACAAGGATAAGGTACTACCATAGGAATCATTAAAGGCAAATCTTTAGTTTATAAGGGCCACCATCATTTTCTTTGTATCGTCAGCTGGGGGTGTCATCATTTGGTGGAAATTATCCATGCAACGACTACTTTAATTCATATATATCCTATAACCTAATAAATTAGGTCGTGAGAAGAAATAAGTTTCTCCATAAATCATATTAATTAGGGTTCTCTTCCCACTTTTCTTTTTTATCCTCACCTAAAATTATAATGTCAAATTAATAAAAACATGGATATTATGATGTTGTTGTGATTGAAATCATGAGGAATTATTCTGCTGCAAGAATTGGTGGTGGTTACAGCCGTGATTTGATGGTTGATTTGAATGGAGGAGATTACGGTGATGCCTCCAAGAATTTGAAAATGGAGATGGGTTTTATGAATTAGGAGTTGGTGGTACAAATTACAAAAGTTGTGGTTTTGTTGATTCCGAGAAGATGGATTGTTTGAGTGGTTACATAGATAGGGGATGAAATCATAAAAGATCTAGATTCAAGGGTATTGAAAACGTGGGGGTACCAAAATACACCACCATCTTTTTCTAAGAAAACATGTATGGACAAACCTAAATACAATGATGAGAGTTCAACTTAATGAATCTCAATCAAGGAATAATATTCAGAGTTATATCTCTTTCTCCTACAATCCGAAAGTTTACAAAGACAAGTCAATGAACCTGATTTACGTGTGAGAATACTTGGACGATTCCAAAGATCAATATCCAAGAATCAATCAAGTCGTATCCAACAAACAATGATGGATGTATCTACTTTGATTGATTTACGTACAATCTATGATATTTCAATTATAAAGATAAACAATATAATGCGGAAAAAAAATAACACAGACACAACAAAATTTGTTAACGAGGAAACCTCAAATGCAGGATAACCCCGGTACCTAGTCCATATTTAACACCAAACTGTATTAAGCCGTGACGACTACTTTAATTCATATATATCCTATAACCTAATAAATTAGGTCGTGAGAAGAAATAAGTTTCTCCCTAAATCATATTAATTAGGGTTATCTTCCCACTTTTATTATCTTCACCTAAAATTATATGGTCAAATTAAGAAAGACAAGGAGATTACGATGTTGTCGTGATTAAAATCATGAGGAATTGTTCTGCTGCAAGAATTGGTGGTGGTTACAGGCGTGATTTGATGGTTGATTTGAATGAAGGAGTTTACGGTGATGTCTCCAAGAATTTGAAGATGGAGATGGGTTTTAACTCGCTTATTTATTTCTCGAAACTATATAGACTTCATCATTATACACATTTGATACTTCGAGCTGAGTATAAGTCGCTTATCTATTTCTCGAAATATGTGTTAGAAAGATTTTTGCTTTAACTATGTTCATCATTATTCTTGACGAAAGTCAAAGGATGATCTTGTAAAAATAGCCTTGTGTGAGATAGTCATTTGATGTAGACTCAAAATATTTCGTATTGATCATTCGATCACTTGAAAATTACTTATAAGCTAATAGTTTGTTCGAGACATCTATTGTCGTCTTCTAAGGATGTTTCAATGATTGAAATGAGAGTTTAGAACAATTAACCATTGTCTGGATATGACACAATATGCGTACTCGTATGTGTTGATGGTGGTTTTTAGCTTAGGATTAAAATCGTAAAACCGTACATCTGACATGACGTCACTATGAACAATAGCGCATTTATTGAATCAATCAGCAAGCCTACATAAGAATTACCAGGGTACCTTTTTTTTATATATACATGTGTCATGTTCCACGGCAGAACTCTTAGTATTGACTGACATCATCTTTGTATATACCAAACCCTAATTCTCACAAAATAGTGCCAATGGCAAACCATGCCAGCCACGTCTTAGCGCCAAGGCATGCCAACCATGCCAGGCGCACCACCGTGCCAATGGCAAACCATGCAAGCCACGTCCCCGCGACAAGGCATGCCAACCATGCCAGCCGCACCACCGTGCCAATGGCAAAACCATGCCACCCACGTCTCGCGCGCAAGGCATGCCAACCATGCCAGCCGCACCACCATGCCAATGGAAAACCATACCAGCCACGTCCCGCGCCAAGGCATGCCAACCATGCACCACACAACCGTGCCAATGGCAAACCATGCCAGCCACGTCCCTGCGCCAAGGCATGCCAACCATGCCAGTCGCACCACCGTGCCAATGGCAAACCATGCCAGCCACGTCTCCGCGCCAAGGCATGCCAACCATGCCAGCCGCACCACCGTGCCAATGGCAAACCATGCCAGCCACGTCTCCGCGCCAAGGCATGCCAACCATGCCAGCCGCACCACCGTGCCAATGGCAAACCATGCCAGCCCACGTCTCCGCGCCAAGGCATGCCAACCATGCCGCCCGCACCACCATTCCAATGGCAAACCATGCCAGCCCACGTCTCCGTGCCAAACCATGCCAGCCCACGTCTCGTGCCAAGGCATGCCAACCATGCCACCCCCACCACCGTGCCAATGGCAAACCATGCCAGCCACGTCCCGCTCCAAGGCATGCCAACCATGCCAGCCGCACCACCGTGCCAATGGCAAACCATGCAAGCCACGTCTCCGCGCCAAGGCATGCCAACCATGCCAGCCGCACCACCGTGCCAATGGAAAACCATGCCATCCACGTCTCCGCGCAAAGGCATGCCAACCACGCCAGCCGCACCACCGTGCCAATGGCAAACCTTGCCATCCACGTCTCCGCGCCAAGGCATGCCAACCATGCCAGCCGCACCACCGTGCCAATGGCAAACCTTGTCAGCCACGTCTCCACGCCAAGGCATGCCAACCATGCCAGCCGCACCACATGTGCCAATGCCGTGCCAACCACATCTTCACGCCAAAACGAAAGGTTGCAATAATCAACGACTTCCCTTGCTTCTGAGATGCAAATCTCATCCACACAAGTTCGCCACCTAACGCATGGCAACTTGCGGCCCAAAACCAAACATCACGGTTTGCACCAAACCCTAATTTTGGCCGCGCCAAACACATACCAAAGCCATGCACGACGTTGGATGCTAAAACGAAGGGTTGCAATAATCAACGGCTGCCCTTCCATCTGAGATGCAGATCTCGACCGTCCAAGTTCGCCACCTAACGCATGGAAACTTGCGGCCCAAAGTCAAACATCATGGTTTGCACCAAACCCTAATTTTGGCCGCGCCTAAAACATACCAAAGCCATGCACGACGCTGGCTGCTAAAACGAGGGGTTGCAATAATCAACGGCTTCCCTTTCATCTGAGATGCAGATCTCGATCGTTCAAGTTCGCCACCTAACGCATGGAAACTTGCGGCCCAAATCCAAACATCAGGGTTTGCACCAAACCCTAGTTTTGGCCGCGCCTAACACATGCCAAAGCCATGCTCGACGCTGGCTGCTAAAACGTAGGGTTGCAATAATCAACGGCTACCCTTCCCTCTGAGATGAATATCTCGACCATCCAAGTTCGCCACCAAATGCATGGCAACTTGCGGCCCTAAGCCAAACATCACGGTTTTACCAAAACCCTAATTTTGGCCGCGCCTACTCTATGTCAAAGCCATGCCAACTCTATCACATACTGACTTTACCATGCTACTGGCTGCCAAACAGAGGGTTGCAACGATCAACGGCTACCCTTCCTCCTGAGATGCAAATATCAGCCGTACAAGTTTGCCACCAAAATTGTGGCAACTTTTGGTCGCAATACCAAATTCCATGGTTTATGACAAAACCCTTAATTTGGCCGAAAATATTTTCAGGATATGCAATAAACACCTATTTTCGGTTTTGTCTAATTCCATCAAATATCCAATTGTTATATCGAAATCTCTCTTGGTTTACAACTCAATATTAGCTAGTATAGAAGATACTTAACTAATATATCTTCCAAAGATATGTTTTACTTGCTGGAAAAATAAAACATATACATTTGAAAATTTTAAAGAAGATTTTCAAACATTTCGGTTTGGGATCTCACCTCGAGTATCAAGGAATATCTTTGAACAATAAAAGATAAGATTTATATACATGTTCAAATGACTCACAATGTCGACATCATGAACTTCTCTATTTTGCAAACCCACCTTTCAAAATCACACAAACCCTAAAGTATACGGGAGTTTGGAAATAGGTTTTTCCATGAGGATCGGTTCTGCTAGAGATCCCCAATAAGGACCGGTCGTGCTAGAGATCCCCATAGCATAGTGATCGGTCCCTCTATATATCCCCAATAGGAACCGGACCACCTATCCATTGATTTCTTTCAACTACGAAACAAGTTCACAAGTCTACTTACTTGAAATCATGTAATCAAATATAGTTTTCTAGGCATGAAATCCATCATAAGTTTATTACACAATCTAGTAACAAGTTACAAAGATCATGTCTATCTCGCAATTAAGAAGTTCAAAAGATAAGCGTTATATTTCGTAATTCAATATACCAAAGTTGTAAAACAACTTTTATATTCTTCCTTGACACTTTGATCATAATAAGATGATCAAGTCTCTAATACTAGAGTTTCACATATATAACTTCGCATGTTATGTTTTCAATTTAAACGAATTGAATGTAATGTATTTAGAAACAAAAACAAGTCAAGTATTGTATTACTAACCTCGAGTAGAAGGATGATGTCTTAGTTAATGTCGATACGTCTTCAACTCTTCAGAGTAATACTTGTATGTCTCGACATTTCTAGACTTCATAGTCTAACTTAACGAAGTTGACTCTAGTAGTTTAATCAAGCGACTTTGAGTGTTGATACTAAAATATGACAACCAATCTTGATATACCAACGCTTGGCGGGTTCAACCAAGCAATGCTCTATCTAACATGATGTTCTTTTAAAAATGCAAGAGGTCATGGGTTCGAATGTCCTTATACGCAATTTTTACATTATCTCTTAATAGAAAATAGTGGCCTTACTAGGCTGAGTTTGCTAGTGGACCTGACAAATAAGTGAGCCGAATTAAATAACCGTTTAGATCGTGAATCCAGATATTTCGTGAATAATTCGAGACTCCATATAAAGATCGCGATAATCATAGGACTCCATATAAAATTTCGAATCCTGATAATTCGCGAATAATCTGAAGACTCCTTATAATGCGCGTATTAGGATTGGGATTTCAGTTGGACGACCTTCACGAATTACTAAAAGATGTTATCAAGCAAAAATTTAGATATTATCTTGGCAGAGCATTGCTTAAGCTAACTGGTCCGAATTCATTTAGGAAAACAAATACGCTTCAGCTTATTGGTCTGAATTCATCTGGGAAAACAAAATATACTACCTTAGAAATTAAGTTGATATCGGTCTTATCGATGTTTTGAGGCAGTTATCCGGTAACAACTCGTCTCCATCATATGCCATTGTCTTTGACTTTGACAGCAGCCCACACTTCTTCCTTTTCAAGAATTTGAAAAACTACCAGACACCAACCTACTCCTCAACGACCTGTAAAAAAGAGTGTTTAGTGTTTCTTTCTTTAGCTTTAATTAACTCTCATTAGCTAGAAGTAGTTGAGTCAAACAGCGTGGGCCGCTTAAAGATTAGGTCATTCGGGAAAACAAAGCCCAATAAATAGAAAACCAGAAAAACAGAAGGAATGGGATGATGTACTGACGATGGCGAGAGAAAAGAGGAAAATAACCAATAAGATAATCCAGAAAACCTATAATCAAACAAATCTTCTCTAATTAGTTTAGATTAAGATATAGATTAAGATTATCAGTTAGTTAGGTCACTAGTAGTAGAAGTAGAACCACGCAGCAACACCCAAAACAAAATCAAATTCAATTTCCGAGAGGAAGAGAGAAAGAGAGATCGAAAAGAGAATATCAGGAGATAAAAAATGGGTATGATAAAAGCTGCAATTGGGGATGCAATTATAACATTCTTATGGGTGTTCTGTGCATCAACACTAGGGATATTCACATCTATCATCTCAAAATATGTAGGTGTTGATTCTGGTAACAACATCGGCGCAACACTTCTCATCACAACACTATTAGTTTGTGTCTTGGTTTTCATTTTCAATTGGATCGGTGATATCTTGGGTGGTGCTAGTTTTAATCCTACTGGTAGTGCTTCCTTTTATGCTGCTGGTCTTGGTCCTGATAATCTCTCCTCTCTTGCCCTCCGTTTCCCTGCTCAGGTTCTCTAACCTTCACCCACCCACCTACCCCAATGATGCATTTTTTTTTTTTTTTCTGTCTACTTTTGTTTGTGATTTGCTGCTTATTCATGTGAAATTTTGATGGGATTTGTTGGATAGACTTTAGGAGCTATGGGTGGTACACTGGCCATACTAGAGGTTGTTCCTCAAAAATACAAACATATGCTTGGAGGACCTTCATTGAAAGTTGATGTGCACACTGGAGCTATAGCTGAAGGTGTATTGACCTTCATCATCAGTTTTGCTGTGTTGTTTATTATTCTAAGAGGACCTGCCAACAGCCTTCTTAAGACATGGATGCTTTCTATGACTACTGTCGCGTTGGTTGTTGCTGGCTCTGGTTATACAGGCCCATCTATGAATCCTGCCAATGTGAGTTTACTAACCAAAATGCTTCTTTATTATGCTCGTTCATCATTGCCGTGTTCTCTTGTTCTGCGTGTTTTGGTTTCTTAATTATTTGTGATTGTGACCTTGGGGTTCCATTGCAATATGCTTAAGCTTTCTCTCAATCTGACTTCGTAATTGCTTGATGCATATGGCTAGTTTCAGTTTAAGGTGCATGCTGACCTCCCGAACTAGAAAGTCCCATCTCGTAAAGCTTTCATAGTTAGTAAATTAATATTTCTAGTGATTATCCCAGATTATCTGTTACCTTTGGGTTTCTCTTTTAATTTTGTGCTCTTTTTGGTACATTCTTTCCTCGGTCAAGTCTTTAGCTTTCACTTTAGAAAAGCCAAAATTATTGGATTTGTATTGGAAAGAACACTCAACAGTGTAAATCAACATCCTACAGTACAAGGTTCCAGAAAGTCGGGGGGGAATATTTACTAGTGGAATGTTAGCTATGTTGTTATACTTTGAGTTGTTTTTCTTTTGGTAAGAGAGGATTATAATTTCCAATTACTTCTGTAAACGTTGTCATTTTCTTGTCTGCTAGTTGTTTTTGCTTGTTGTATAAGAGTGGAATAGTAGACCAAAATATATGATGAACAAAGAAGAAACCGTGAGAAAGACAGATAGGAGAACATGGAGAATAAAAAATTGGAAGGAGAATAGCGATTAGGGTTCTGAAAAAAAAATGCTTATGTTTTTGTATAGTCCTCATAGATATTCAACACCCACGCATTTTCGCTTGCAGCCAAACCACAAACATTCTTTTTTGGAACCCTAATTATTGTTCTCCTTCCGCTTTATTTTTCTCCCTTTCCTCCTATGTCTCTTTCTTTCTCATTATTTCGTCTTCGTTCATCGTATACTTATTCTAATTGTTCATCATATGTTCATGCCCAAGACGTGAAAAGGCAAAAAAGAGCATCAGCTTTGAGTCGCTACAGTGAGCATAAGTTGATTGACTGGAGAGCCTTTCTGTTTAGGTTAAGGTGTCGCTACTTCTTTTAGCAGCATTGTGCATGAGCTCTTATTGAAACTCAGGTAAAGCTAGAAGTTGTATTCCGAGAGGTTAATGGAGGGTCAGTAGTGAACCTATAATGTTTTACTAAAATATTTAGTTAGAGTCAGAGAAAGGCTTAATGTCACAGCTGAAAATGTAGCTATCCACTCAGCCGTAAGTGCAGGCTATATGCGCTCTTCTGAAATAGTTGAAGTAGAAGCTAGGGAGTTTCTAAGGTTATTTTAGCAGTCATTACTTGCAAAAAATATGCTGAAGCTAGAGTTTATTGAACAGCTGAATTGAACACAACAAAAGTGTTGGAGTGTGAATGCAGTGAATAAACTTTGTTCTGCAGTCAATACCAGATCATTTTTGAGCCTGTATACTTCTCTCGAAGCTTTTCTTAGGACTCTGAAAAATCTAAGTGTCTAGTCCTTCAATGCAGTTACACTATTGCAATATCTACACAAACTCTTATATTCTTCCACGTGTGTGGTGATTAATCCTGATGATAATACTCCCTCCGTCCCGTAAAAAGTGTGTCTTTCAGTTTTCATTTTTGCCTAAAAATTAGGCAAAATTAAAAAAGTGAAAGACCCACTTTTTGTGGGACAGAGGTAGTATTTCTCATGTTAAGCCACTGTTTATTTAATGAATTTTAAAAGTGCTTTCTCATGCACACCGAGTGTCCGCCACAATTGGCCTCACACTTACACTATTTCCTTGCCAACAATATTTGCAGCCATACACTATACAAGCTGTCATACAGACTGACAAATAAAATCTAAACATAAAAGAAAGTATAGAAAATCTTTCTAGCATTTCTGAGATAACCACACATTTTTTTTTGGTAAATCACTAAATTGTATTTTTCGTATGTGTGACGTTTGAGTATTATTGGGCTTTACAGTTAGCGTCATGCCTTCGTTTTCCTCTTAATATTCCATACTACATTCTTTATGTGTTTTATACATAAAGGTCACTGGATAAATGTATTTTGCTCCATCCTTGCTTTGCGCTTTGTACCTTAGGCGGCCCAAAAGTGTCTTAGGCTTGCCCTTAACTCCATATCATTTCTTTGATCTATATACCTCATACAAACTTTTTGACAAGCAAAGTAACCGGAGATGTTTGTAGTTAGCTTTCAAAAAACCCATAGAATTGATTTCTATGTATGATATCTTGAAAACGTGTAGTTACTGTGGACCTTTGTACGAGTAACTTACTTTAGAAAAAAACGATACAAGTACAACTTACAGGAAAAAGCCTATTACTGCATAAGTTCATAGTTGAAATGCGATTTATTCAACAAACTGTATAGTTGATATGCTAAATTACAAAGTTTGGGGATGATCAGGTTACATCATCCAATTTGATAAAATAGTGCGAGAAGAAGCCAAGAACATCAGCGAATAATTTATGATGTTTGTTCTTGTTTCATGAGAGTTACCAATCTATGATGTAGTGTTGCTTTTAAGTAGCTTAACGTTCACCTTCAATTTTGCAGGCCTTTGGCTGGGCATACATTAGGAACAACCACAACACATGGGAGCAGTTCTATGTTTACTGGATTTGCCCTTTTGTTGGGGCTATTCTAGCCGCCTGGGTCTTCCGAGCTATTTTCCCACCTCCTCCAAGTAAGCAAAAGAAGGCCTGAAAAAGAGGGACTTGAAAGAACAGGAGAAAAGAAGTTGGATAGGAAGGACCGTCTGACACTTCATTGTCCAGACCAGCCTTGAAGGGTGGCATCATTAATAAATTAGATAATGTTAATACTCCTTTAATTTAAGGTCTGTTATTCGTGTAGTAACTGTAGTTATATATTCAAAAATGACACCTCCTAAACTTGTGAATTATGTGCACAAGTTCGGAGTCGAACATTATTTGTTATCCTGGTTAATTAGGTGCTGCATTCAAGTCTAAAAACTATTGAGTGTATAATAAAAAATTTGATTGATCGAACTTGTAATTTCATGGGCAGTTGGCTCCGATAGGAGACTTTTAACTTCTAATTGAGCTCCACCTCCCCCTACCAGCAATAATTCTTAAAAAAAAAAAAAAAAACAGCTTGCAGAATCTTCAATTGCCAATAGCAGTAGAGTTGCTAACTGGCTCTTTGCTCTTTGTGAATGGATACCCGTTGAGCCTCTAGAGTCCATCATTCACTACCTGCCATCGAACTAACAAGTTTCACGTCGGGAACCATTTTAGTTTCTCACTTCTCAGGGGGTGTTCTTTAGTTTGAACAACTCCAAGAGGGGGTTTAGCTAAATAGTCAATGTGTTCGGAATGGGGTGTAAAATAATCGTAAAGTGTTTCCATGTCAAAGTGGCAGCCAACTGGCCCATGTGAGCATCTCCCGCCATAATCTTGGCGGTCTTTTTTGATTTTACCGCCAAAATCTTGGCGCCTAAAGATATTTCCCGCTGAATCTAAGATGCCCTAACTCAATATAAGAAGGGGCGGCGTTATTCAGAGAGACAACAACCTTTCTGTGATTTCTTCACTGCAATTAATTTATTTAGTTTTAGATCATCAATTGAAGAGCAATTTCTTCCAATCTTCATTTCCCCTAAAAATTTCCCCATTTTTTTTTTGTTTCTCTCTGAAATCAAAAATGGTGGTAGCATTAGGTCCAGGAAAGTTCTATGGAAGCAGCTTACCAAGACCAAGAATGATGCTGATGAATAGATCAGCAGAAGAAGAAGATATCTACACCAAGGCTAGAGTAGATCCACCATTAGGAGTAATGGATCCATTATTATCCTGGGCTCATGAAGCACACTGGTCTATGGGTGGTCTTAGTTTCAATCGTCTGAAACTTCAAGGAAGGATTGAAGGAAATGTTAAGAAACTCAGATCTCAACAAAAGAAGAAACTCTTGTCGATTAAGAAAAGTCTCGAAAACTCTGATTCTAAGAAGACTACTCCAGTTCGCGTTTCTGATCTACATCACTCATCATCTCCCTCATCTGCTTCCCCTTCACCTTCACCACCACCTGCTCCTGCTGCAACAAAGCGTCGTCGAAGACTTGCTCTTCTTCTCGATGATGATGAATACGATGATGTGAATAACATCAACAAATCATCAGATCCAGTTAATGTTTCTGAAATCAACAGATCAAGTACTCGCCGTCTTTTTGGAGGTGAAAGCAAGCCGAAGAGAGCTAGAAAGCTTGTAGATGATTTTGATAGGGTTGCTTCTTCCGAATCTGAATCATCACCAAATCCGATTCAATCATCACCAAGTCCTATTCGCTCATCACCAAATTCTAAGAAGAATCAGAGTATTACTAATGGGGGTCGTACTATATCTTCCCGCACGCGAAATGCTCGTCAAATTTCCCCTGAGAAAGAAGCAGTAGAAGAAGAGACTACTCCAGCCATTGCTACTAGTCCCAGTAAAATGGTCCAAGACTTGTCAAAGAAGCGGGTATTGAGATCCAAATCAAAAGCAAACGGTGTTCCCAGTGATGCCAGTAAGAACAGTAAAAACAAGTCCATGGTCACTCCACTGCCTCCAGCCAAAAAAGTCAGAACTTTTTCTAGGTTGAGATCTTCACCTGCTATTTAATCAATAAATCAATCCCTTGGGTATAGCTTTTATTTATGCTTTCTTATTTAGGTTTTCTTTTAAATTATTACTACAATGCTTGTGCTTAGGTTATCAATGACAAGTAATACAAATTGTTGGTCTTTCTTTAAGCGATTTATGTCTTAATCTGGTCTTTCAAATTGCTTATGTGATGTCCCTCTTATAGTCGCTTTCGAAATAAATCATCAGTCAAATGGTTTGATTGCTTCATCTCCTTGTTAACACTTTTCTTTAGCTATTTGTTCGTGGTGATCAAAAAGGGTTTTACTTTGAGTATCACTCTTACTGTGCTTTAGAATTTGCAGTGTTATTGACCTGATTTGATGCTTTTATGTCCCAAATGTTTTTGACTTGATGACCCAATTCAAACCTAGGCTGCAGTTCACGTCACCGGTCAAGTTGCATGATTGAACATCGGTGACATCAAGGCTGCCATAGAGGTTACCAAAAATCTACAGAAGGGGTTACGGGTTACCAACTCACCAGTACCAAGCAAAAGCCACTTTAATCGGATAGAGCTTGGTAAAACCCTCTTGCAGCCATGTTTCAGATTGGTCATCCATCCACATATGGTGAAATTTGAGCTCGTCAAATTTGGGGCATATAGTTTGAAGAGTTGGTATTTTTATTTTCCAACCATATACTCGTTCTCACGTTTTATTCCAGCTAATTTTCTCGTATTGCTTTTTTGTTTGGCTAATCTGCTTTTGTGAGTGACCAACCACATCACAGTGATTGTGACTCGTAACACATTATTGATTACTCTATTATAGCGATAGAAAACTGAACAATCAAACGAGGAAATCGTGCAACAGTAATCTCTCGGCTGTTTGAAACTACATGGGAAATCTCCAATCAAAATCTTCTTTTTTTTCTCTTTTTGCTTTTTTGATGTAGAAGTTTGGATGTCCCGATCTCACGGTAGTACATTAGATTTTTTTTATTATTTTTTTTTGTTTGAAGCATGGGACGAAATAAAAAACCTACAAAGTCATTACATGTGGGTATGTTGTTCTCTTAGAGTCATTAACAATAATTTGGTGGAGAAATTGTCTGGTCCCATATATTTGTTGAATAATTTCCTGCTTGACTTCCGTCCACAGCATAGTTTGCTTCCCTGTAGTTGTGTTGAATATCGCAGTGTGGTATTTGTTGCATTCTTATTTTATTTCAGAGATCATCTCTGCAATATACCAAGGGGGTTTCATTGTCGTTTTGATGAAGCGCATCAGGTTTTCCGAGTCTGTCTCAAAAATGACTTTTGGCTATTGTCGATCTGTCGCCGTCCTTGTGGCCAGAAGAGTTGCCCATGTTTCTGCCATTAGAGCCGTAGTTATACCCGGAGAGAGGTCACAAGAGCCAAAATAACTCGGGTATTTGAGTCTCGCAAATGAAGGTCGCTCCCGCCATTCTTGGGTGACCTCGGGCAACACCATCTGTGTTGATCTTTATCCAATTCGGAGCTGATCTGATCCATCCTACTTGGATTGTTCTTATAGTTCGACATTGGTTGGAGTCGCCCTTACCGGTGGTTCCCCTGGGATTATTGGGGGAAGAACCTTTTTTGCCCAATCAAATTCATGTTGCTGTCTTAAGGTGTGTGCCAATATTTGGTCCGGAGGGGTAAGGTGTTTTTTGAAAACTAGATCATTTCCCGACATCCAAAGATTCCAGAATAGAAAACAGGATGCCGAGATATAGGTGACATTGTTAGAGCATTGTAGAATTTGTGATTGTTTGGGAATTTACTACTATATTGGAGTTGTTGTTTTGGATTTGGTTTGTGGATAGGTGAGATAAGAGGTTGTTCCAGGTGATAAATGCTATTGGGCAGTGGAGAAGGATATGTTCAGCCGTTTCTGGTTCCAAGTTGCATCTGGGGCATAGGTTGGAGTCTGTGAGGTTTATGCGATTTAGGATAGTGAAAGTAGGGAGACCTTCATTTATAGCTTTCCACAAGAAAAGCTGTATTTTTGGTGGGCATGGTAAGGTCCAAAGGAATTTGGTCGGTGGTAAGGGGTCATTGTGGTAATGAGTATCCTGTTGGATTAGGCAGTTGTATCCGGATGCTGTGGTGTATTTTCCAGATTTTGAGTGTGGCCAGAGTAAAGTATCTGGAGGCCTAGTTAGGGGAAGGTGGATATTTGGATAGCCTCAGGAGGGAAGTTAATCAACTGGTTGTGATTCCAGCTATGGGTAAGTGGGTCGATGAGATCGACTACTGTTTGGATTGGGTAGCATTGGTTCGGGTCACTGTTTTGAAAGTGAGGGATCCAATTAGCTTGGATAGGGGTGTCTAACCGTTTCCGATACGATGGGAGGTGAATTTTTGGAAGATTGGTATTAGGGATGCCATTTGTTTCCATTGTGGGCTGGCAGAGGGACGGATTGGTGTGTTTTCTCGGAAAATAGGTTGGTTTTGGACGTATTTCTCATTGTATAATATGGAGAAAATGGAATTAGGTTTATCATGAATGCTCCAAATTCTTTTCATGAGTTAGGCTTTATTTTGGCGACTGCTCTTTCTAATGCCAAGACCTCCTATTAGTATCGGTTTGTTTAGCTTGTTCCATCCTAAAGGGTGAAGTTTTTTAACAGATGAGTCATGTCCCCAGAAAAAATTCCGGGCGATTCGGTCGATCTTTTTGTGTATATGTACATGGAACAATTGTGTTTGCATAAGATGGTTAGAGGTATGAATTAATGAGGTTTTAATGAGTACTAACCTTCCCACTTGAGTAAGGCATTTGGTCATCCATTCTTGCGCTTTTCGTGCCAAACGTTGCATCAGAGGGTCAAAAATGTGACTTGAAGTTCTTTCGTGCTTAAATTGTACTCCTAAATATGTTGGAGGGGTCGCTGAGGTTGGCATATCAAAAAATTGGTGCAGAGCATCCACCTGATGTTGTTGCAGTCTAGGGTGGTGAATTAATGTAGACTTTGCAGTATTGATTTCCTGGCCTGCAGACGAACTATATGATAGAAGTATCTTCTTGAGGTGGTTGTTTCTTTCCCGAGATGGTGATTACATAAATAAATTATTTTTTTAAAAAAAAGCATTGTCTCAGGTTATTTTATTTTCCTTTTAACAATAAACTAAAAACATTTAAAAAAGAAATATATCCCTCCGTTTTTTTGAGGAAAAATATCAATTTAATCTATTTTTGCAGTGCATCTAATTCATAAAGACTATACAAAGAGATAAAGTGAACAAAGAATTTACAAGAAGTTAACCGAAGTCTAGCCACTAGTCAAGGCAATCGACCCTTTTTGAATGACTAACCCTATTCTATGGAAAATGAAATCTCCAATTTTGACGTTGGTATCGTGGCTAGCAATATAGTACTTCACTCTCTTCAAAAAGTCTATAATATCGTCCCCGAGTTCACCCAACGTTGAAAAAGCTAAGGCTGCGAAACCATATCCATGAGACCTGCATTTATAGCACGCCTTGGTGTAAATGCATGTAAACCACCACCTGCAAAAGGAAAAACCACAGTAACATCCAAACACACATCAAGACCATTATCCCAATTGTATATTAAAATATCTGCTGGCCTGAGTTCCCCACCATCGTGCGAAAGGAAACCTAGAGTGACTTCCTTTCTCGCTGGTATTCCTGCACGAAAACACATATCCGCTAGTGTATCTCGAACGAGATCATGTCGAAATTTAAGACCAACATCATGTGAGCAATATAAGCATGATCCCCATAGATATCCATCTCTTTATGGCAACAACGACGTCGGCTGCTTTCTAAGAAAAGGGGATACCTACCCTGTAACAAAGGACCGAACGAAAATTACGAGGCCCAATCTTTTGGTTTAACCCATCTACAGGGACAACTAGCAAGGTCTTGAGCGTATAAAAAACAATTTACACTTCTTTTTTATATATATACTTCGTACTAAATCTGTCCCCGAGTGGACCGAGCCATATCCCCTTATATATTTACAAAATATATATGGTAAAATTTGTAATTCAGAATATAATTTGACCATGTAAAAGTTATTCTTATATAGAGTTTATTTTAACATAGAGGCGATCTCTGCAAAAATTAAGCACCAAGATTATTTTTTTTCCATACTAGTCAAACCACATATGCGATGCACATGCATGAATTTTGCTATTTTGAAAACACCAAATTTGATAACAATGGTATTTTTTTTGTAAAATAAAATTTAATATTGTTATTTATACTCATTACATAGATAATTCAAAGAGCTTTCCAAATATATTAATTTAAAAAAATTGATATATTTTTAAAACAATGACATTTATATAAATATTGATATAATGTATGTTTTTCCTTGAATATATGTGAAGTGGTAGTTGATACTTGATATTGAAGGTCATATTAGTAATATCAGGGTGACACCAAGCTATTTTGTCTTTTGGTGACCAATCAAAAAAGGGTCTTTTCTTTATTATGGTATATATATATATATATATATATACTTGCACTGTAATTTTAATATATTTTTTTATAATCTAAATGTCAACCCATGATGTACAGCTGCCCGACATGATTTATGACACTGGAAACCCAAAGTGGCAAGGAGTTTGTCACATCCCTTATTTATCTAGTAAAATTTATAAAATAAACACAAAGATGAACCAAACTATATTTGATGAATGAAGGGGAAAAATATGTTCTTTATCGAACCAAGATAGTTGTTTTTCCGATTCTATCTACCAGTGATTCTAGTTACTTTCGATTCTATCTACCAGTGATTCTAGTTGTTTTTTCGATTCTAGCTACCTGTTTCTACTTCATTTGATTGTCATTTTTAAGTTGGGTTGAGGTGTTCAAGTACCTTTCTTTGATTGTCGGTTGCTGCTCAAATTTCTCTAATCTAGTCATTTTCTTTTCATTTCTGGGGAGTCTGTTCTAGATCTTGTTTGAGTCTTCCCTTTCTGCTATGGCTCATCATACAGACTACAGTAACACAAGGAAAAGGAAAATTTCTTTTTCATCTAATAAGATATTTCAAGACAACACTAAACCAAATAAAAGAACAAAAGTTATGGAGAATACTACCACAATCTTAGCAAACAAAGGAAAACAAAACATAATAGATCGAGACTACATCATCTTCAAGAAAAGGAGAGAAAACAATTAATTTCCATCACTGGTGTCGGAAGTAACGGCCTCAACATCTACAACCTATGGCTCAGAGTCGGGGATGTCCTCAGGATCAATGACAGCAATATTAGCAACTTGTTCGCCACCGCCTACAAAACCATCACCACCTACGGCTACACCAGCACCAACATTATTGTCCTCAGCATCAACCATCCCACCATCTACCACCCCACCATCGTCAGCAAATTCATCATCACCTGCATCGTTTCCAACATCATCATCTATATTGAAATCACCATAAATCGAGATCATCTCCTCTTTTGCCTCGCAATAGGCTACGTAACTATAATCACAATCTGGTGGGTGCCTTTCACAAACACCACTAAGTCGGCCGGCAACACAACATTGTGCAACTCCACGGCGAGCTGGGTAGCCATAGGGATAAGTAAGATGATACATCCGCCGATCCTCAAGATAATCTTGCCTCATAGTATTTGTAACCCTCACTCCATTAAAAAACCTCACCATTGCTATGAAAGGAAATTCTCTCAAAAAAAAACCTCACATGAATAGTTACCAATCAACCCACTCTGATTCTAATATGATTTTAAGAAAAAAGCAAAGGGTCGATTTTTACTATGCTAATATTTCGAATTCCAAAGTTAATCTATTCAAGGGGTTAAGGCCGAGACGTTACCAGAGGGTAACCAAACGATGCCATTATTCTCTTTCTTCTCATTCCTCTTTTCTTGCGATGGTTCATTGCATTTCCAAGAAAATTTCTGGTTTCGACAATTGTTCGTCTCAATCTGATTCAAAGCTCTTAGAAACGGAATATCATTTCTCCGATGAATCTGAAATCGACCGGAATCTCCCGATCTGGTTCGAGTCCGAATTAGCCTCTCAAGAGGGTTGGCCTATACTAATTATCTACTTTTTTTGGCTCCTGCAGGTATCGGAAAGCCAATTTGGAAGGAAGGAATATTTGGTTAGGCCGAATGTCATCAGCACACGGACTATTTCAGTCATAAGGCTTTTCTCCATCTACTATGCTACCAAAACAAGATATTATCCACACGTGGAGATGTGTAATGCAAACAGAGGAATCCCAATACCCGACACCAAAGTCTACATCAAAATCTTATCTTGCTATTCTTCAAAATATCTTAATTTGATCTCCCTAATGCCCCTATTAGCTTCAATCTAGCTAAAAAACTCAAGTGATCTATCCAACCAGAACCTATACCAAACACCAACCCTACAAACCAAACCTCTTTAATCAAACATCACAAACCCCAAAAACTGGTATCAGTACCCTTTCCCATCAGAAAAAATAAATCAAACATACAAAATCCATCACAAAGATATACAAGATTTCACAACCATGCCCTCTGTCAGAGTGAGATACAAAGAAATTAGAGTATATAATACTTGAATTTGTCAAGGTTTAAAAGAAAGAACTTTTTCAAAATTTGAGATACAGAACAAACAAACTACTTGTAGTCTCTCTGAAAGTTCCTATCACTATAACAAAATACTCTCAGTGAGAATGATGGACGCAACCCTGGATGAGATGTCAAGATTAACAAAGCAGATGGAGGAGCAGCTCAATTTGACGAATAGTGAAATAGAAGAGGTAATAATGGAAAAAAGCATTATTCTTCATGTATCTGATATAGATTGGAGTTTCACAATGTTAGGAAGGATAGTATCAAATTCAAGTGTCTTACAATGGGAATTCATTAATGCTGTGAGAGGATTTTGGAGAATGAAAACAACCCCAACAATCTCTCCTTACAAACACAAGCATCTGTCAAATGTATACATTCTCAAATTCCATAATGAGTCGGATTTTCATAAGGTGAAGGATTTCAACCGTGGTTTGTTAAAACAGATGTGGTGGTTCTAAAAACAATTCCAATTACAGGTATTCCAAAAGACGAAAGCATATCTCTTACCCATGAATTTTTTTTGGCTAAAAGCAATTGATGTACCAATTGGGTATATTTCAGTTCAAGGTCTAACTAGAGTAGTACAACCAGCTGGGGTTTATCAAAAACATGATCCTCCTTTTGGCACAAACATGTTGGAGAAGAATGTCATGATCCAAGTTATGGTGGACCTCAAAAAGAAGGTTGCAAGACAAATGGTTGCAGTGACTGAGGACAAGGAAAAAACAATTATCAATTTTAAATATGACCAATTACCTCTCATTTGTAATGTCTGTCAAATTATTGATCATCCGGTACAACAATGTAAGGGAAGTAACAAGTGGGTGAATCCAAATTTCAAAAGAGGGGGTGAAGGCAGTCGAAGCACAAGAGGTACAAACATTTCCGGAAAAATCAATGATGGAGAGAATGTGGGGGGTCAGGAAAAACAGAACTTTGGGCCTCCAAAAAGAGATATTCTGATGTTGAATAATGGAGTTGGCAGTAAAGGAAGAGGTAGTGTTGATGTTTTCACTCAGCATGAAGTTATTAAGAAGAAAAATGGGGAGCAGGAAAAACAGAACTCTACTGTCCCATTGCAAGATACCTTGATGTTGGAGAATGCACACCTAATTGTGGAGGAAGGAGCAGCAGAATCCATGACTGGGGAAAAACAAAATAAGGTGCAAACGGAAGAAAAGAAGGAAGATTACCAGGTGCTAACTAGTGCTGCTAAGACTCAAACAACTTCTACGGAAAGGGTACCAGAAAGTATTACCAAGCAATTTGAGACAAAGAGGAAATATGTTAGAAAAGCAAATACAAATTATCAAAAGAAAGGAGGGTTACAGTCTAAGACAAGAGCTGAAATAGTAAAGGGGAATGGGACTAAACTTTCTTTACCAAAGAGGAAAATAAATCTGTATGATTCACAAATTGATGTGAACTCTCTGAAGATGCAACGGTGGAACAATAACAATATGGAGTGGAGTGGAGTGGGAAACTGCCTAGTCAGGAAGGAGGCCAGTTTAACATTGGCAAAACCACAAATCAATTACCAAAGACTCACAAAAAACACATACAACCAGAAAAAGCACAATTTGATCTTAATTCTGCTGAGGGTGTCACAATTTCTCCGATGGGTGGAACCAATATCCTGTCTCAGAGTACTATGGTGGAAAAAGCAACTGACATGCTGATTAGTCCTCAACAGACACACCAGAATATTCCCTCCGGCCAAGGCTATCATGTACCTTTTGGCTCTCGTCTAAAATACTCTTCAATGCATAATTCCTTGTTAGCATTACTGTTTCTAATGGTCCATTTCAATACCTCTCATAACTTTAAGCATGATCTTATTGTTTGTTTCAAATTCCATTTGTTCAATAATCATTACATGCACTATGTTGGGAATCTTAAAGTTATTAGTTGGAATTGTCAAGGGTTAGGGAATGAGACTACACAATCCCACTTAAAGGATATGGTAAATCACCATGATCCAGATATAGTCTTCTTGAGTGAAACTAAGAACAAAAAGTCTTATGTTACTAGAATTATCTTAGGACTAAACTACAAGTCTTTTTTCATTGTGGATCCGGTGGGTCTTTCGGGGGGTCTTGTTGTTACATGGAAATTAGGAATCAATATACGTGTGGGTCTGTACTGTGAAAATTTGATTAATTGCCATGTTCTGGATAATGCTACTAAGAAGGAATGTGTTCTATCTTGTGTTTATGCTCCTTCCAACTGGCCACAAAAGTTCTTCTTATGGAAGTATGTAGCTAATTTAGCTAATTCTATTACTGGGGAATGGATCGTGATGGGGGATCTTAACCTTACGTTAAATGTTCATGAGAAAAGAGGTTCTGGTTATTTCAACAAGTCTGAAGCAGATAAAATTAAATAACTACTAGCACTGACAGATCTAGAAGACTTAGGATTTGTAGGGTACAAGTTTACGTGGTCCAACAGAAGAGATGATAACGGGTTGATTGAAGCAAGACTGGATAGGGGTTTTGCAAGTGCGGACTTTTGCGAGAATAACAAGAATGTAACTATAAAACACCTGGTCGCTTTGGGTTCAGACCACTCACCAATCATGCCCAATATCCAACCTTTCACAAGACACAAACCTTTCAAGTTCCTGGGAGTCTGGTTAAATGAACAATCATGCTTAGACGTCATATCATCAACCTGGGATAATTAAGTTACTGGAAGTAATGCGTACAGAATTGTTCAGAAACTAAGCTACACAAAACACAATATACGGATATGGAACAAACACACTTTTGGGGATATCCGGGTCAACATTAATACAGCCAAAATCAATCTAGCCAAAGCCATCTCAAATCCCAACACTAGTAACAGATCCCAAGTCATAAAACAAAATGAGGAAGTTCTGGCACATTGGTTCAAGGCGGAAGAGATATTCTGGAAGGAAAAGAGTGGGGAACAAGAGGTCCAATTGGGAGACAGAAATATTCATTACTTCCACAAAAAAGTGCAGAATAGGTGGAGAAGAAACAGAATTGAAGCAATAAAAGACAGTCAAGGAAAGTGGGTTGAAGGGAAGGAAAAAATAGCTTCGGTTATCACTGATCATTTTGGTAAGGTGGCTACTACATCGAATCCTAGCTCTTGCAGAGAGTATCTGAACATGGTGCATCAGGTAATCAATCCAACAGATAATGCAATGCTCACCCATCTTCCATCTTTGGATGAATTGAAACAGGTAGTTTTCTCAATGAAGGCTGACACGTCTCCTGGCCCTGATGGTTTTACCCCTAGATTCTTTCAAAAGAATTGGGATGTGGTAAAGGACGACGTCTTTAGCATGGTAAGTAGTTTATTTACTTCTGGGTACATTTTGAGAGAAATAAATGCGACATTTATTTCTCTCATCCCTAAAGTAGATTTCCCACAAACTGCTGGAGACTATAAACCTATTAGCTTGAGTAACATTTTGTATAAAATTATTTCTAAAACTCTTGCAAATAGGTTAAAAAGTTTGTTGCCTAGACTGATATCCCCTTATCAGTCGGCTTTTGTGCCCGGTAGGCAAATCTCTGATAATGTATTAGTTGCACATGAAATCATTCATACTTTGCGAGCCAAAAGGGGAAATGAGTTCCTAATGGGTTTAAAAATCGACATGTCGAACGCCTTCGACAGAGTTGAGTGGAAATTTTTGCTAGATGTTTTGAAAAAATTTGGGTTTAGCGAGGAGTGGTGCCAACTTGTTAACCAATGTATAAGCACTGTCTCCTCTTCAGTCTTAGTTAATGGTGTCCCTGGGAATCAGTTTGTCCCATCTAGAGGCCTTAGGCAAGGAGATCCTTTATCTCCTTACCTTTTCATATTGTGTATGGAAGTTTTATCTCGGGCTATTTCAAATGCGGAGGAGTCCGACCTTATTCATGGGATTAAGGTGGGCGAAAAGGCCCCTCCAATATCCCATATTTTGTTTGCGGATGATCTTTTGGTGTTTTCTTCAGCTACTAGTACCGAAGGCGAGAACATTTTGAAAATCTTCACTGACTTCAGCATTGCTTCAGGTCAGTTGATAAATTTTGAGAAGTCATGTATCTTTTTTAGCACAAACTCTCACCAGAACACAATAGATTCAGTCAGGAGCATATTGGGAGTTCGTAAAATTTCTTTGAATGATAAGTATTTGGGGTCGCCTCTTTTCACACACACATCAAAAGTTAATTCTTTTCGAAGTGTTATTGAGAGAGTTGAGAGAAAGCTCCAAATTTGGAAACCTAAAAATTTGTCTTGTGCTGCTAAATCTACTTTAATTCATACTTCTACTACAAGTGTTCCTATGTATCAAATGAATTGCTTTAGAATTCCAGTTGAAGTTTCTAACAAGATTGACAACATTCAGCGAGATTTTTTTTTTGGGAAAAGATGTTTCTGTTACTAGAGGAATCTATCCAAAAGCTTGGGGTAAGGTCTGCATCCCAAAGGAGTTAGGGGGAATGGGTTTTCTTAATCTTTAGAGTTTCAACAGTGCAATGCTAGCAAAGATCACTTGGAGACTTGTACAGGATCCAGATGCTATGTTAGCTCAGGTAATGAAGAACAAGTATTATCCGGATCATAGTCTCCTTAACAATGAGATAGTGTGTCCAACAACTGCTTCTTGGGGATGGAAAAACATCAACAGAGAAATGATCAAAATCAGGTACAACTCTACTTGGATGGTGGGAAATGGGAAGAAAATACAAATCTGGGAGGATTGGTAGTGCAGTGAGATAACAGGCAATCTTAAGCCTTTGAATGAACAAAGCTTGAGCGTTACTTATGTTGCTGACTTAATGGAGTGCACCGGGGGCAGATGTAAATGGAATACAAATGTGTTGAAAGCATGCTTTCAAAGGGAGGTAGTGCAAATAATCAGTAAGATTAAAATTTCAGAGGGAGAGGAGGATAAACTAGTGTGGAACCTAGAAGCAAATGGGAAGTTTAGCACAAAGTCACTCTACACTCAGATTGTAACTAATGATCAGCTGGAGCTACACAATGACAGAAACCTTTTGGGAAAGGTGTGGAATCTCAACACTATACCGAGGATTAAAACTTTCCTTTGGAAATGTGTTTATGCTATCCTACCACTCAATGAGAGGATTGCGAGAATTCTACCATACATAAACAAGTCGTGCCCTATGTGTGGACATCAGGAAGAATCTCTTAACCATATCTTTATGGAATGTGATTTCACTTTATGTTTATTTTCTAATATTGGCTTTAATCCTGCTTTTGTTTTGAATAATCAGGTACATTTCCTTGGTTGGTTTACCAACTGGTTTACAAGAACCGACATTAAGGACAAGGGAATTCTAAACTGGCCAGAAACTATGGCAACAATCATGTGGGCTATTTGGAAAACTAGATGCGATCTAGTGTTTAGGAAAATCAGGCCAAATGTAGATGCCACTAAATATAGTATCACTACCTTAGTGATGGATAATGTTAGAAGTAGATGGCATTTAGAGAGAGTGGATGAGATAGACATCGTAAAGTCGGATTATACGTTAAACCCAACCATTTTGTGTGCCAAAATAAATGTTGTTGTTATTATGGATACTAGTACAAATATCTCAAGCATAGCTCTAACTTGCTCTGACCATACAAGTGCTTACTCAGGATCCATGTGCATCCACATCGCAGGAACCAATAAAGCGGAGTTAGAGGAAAGAGCAGCTTCATCTACAATCAAGTGGATTCACAACCTAAAGCTGCAGATGGTGCATATCGAGGGCGATAACTTGAAAGTCCTTGAAGCAGCCTAGAAAAGCAATTTCCTGGATAACTAAAAGGTCCAAAAGATGGCGAGGATGGTACCGTTTGAACTTTGCTTATGTATGAAAGGAATTAAAAAACTTACCTTAATTCCAGTTTTACAAAACTTTACTACTAGAAGTCTAGCAAGAATTAGTATTAGGGAAGGTTTAACTAACCGTTGGAATGATGATTCTTTTTGTTTCACATGAATCATTTAACAGTGGCACTCGGTAGCCACTACTCAATCATGTAACTTCTGGGGTCTCCCCTGTTTTCTTATTAAAAAAAAAAAAGAACCAAGATAGTATATAAGAGACTTAACTTCTTTCATTTTTGGTTGCCTCTTGTCTTTATATTAAGCATGGACAATGCTTTCCGATCCAAGTGATTGCAAACAACCGCATATTCAAAATGTTCTAGAACTAAGATTTACGAGAGATTAATTCAAATAGTCTTTGGTTTGAAACCAACCATGCGACGGATCGGATGAAACTCAAGTTAATCGATATAAAGTGGGATGAAAAACTCAAAGTTACATTAATAAATTCCAACACTTTGAACACTTCATTAACAAAAAGTTGCATGAAATTGCACATGCAGCTCAAGCACTCAGCCACTGTATACTATATACCAATGACCGGGTTTAAACACTGAACTTGTTGATGTACATTTGAAGATTAAACGAAAGCAAAGTATTTGCATGAAATTGAATTTGCAAATAAAGCACTCAACTGTTGTAGAGGTAATCCATGTCTGAAGTATTGAGTTTTCTTGGATAAATAGACACTAATATTTCCGAGATAATACCAAAAAGAAAAATAATCTGGTTAGTGTGATGCAAAAACAATTTCTAAAATAGTTGCAATAAAAAATCAAATAATTATTCTGGAGGAACCCGTGTTTCTATTAGGTTCAATAGTTGGACTTGCTGCCTTGTGTATTTTCAAATGTAGAGAGTTAATGGATCCAACCATATATTGGCAATCCGATTAATGATAGGATACTGCACGAATAATACAAAAAAGTTCACGAAGGAATGTAAAAGGCGCATATGACTGGGGAAAAATTAGAGACCACATAAACTTGGGAATGACAAATACTTACTCATTCACCTACACCAAAGAGGTAAAAGGAAAAACCCTTGTGAGAATCAAGGAAACCAAGACTCGTAAAAAGACTGGAATGGCAGTCTTTATAAAATGAGTGTGCAGATATTATTGAGACGAACTAAATAACGATCACGTACATTTGAATTCGTCCATTTCAGAACCGTAAGACTTACCTTATTACTAAGATATAGTCCATTACATACACATCACAATTATCTATGCTTCAAAGAAAAAAAAAATCGTAAGGACAACAAAAGGGCCTAAAAAAAAGAGGAAAACTCACAATTGCATCGCCGTGAGCATACTATGCAATATCAGTTATTGCCGCCAGGCCCGCCACAAAAAAAAACACAATTTTTCTTGCGTCAGATATATTAATCATGAGTTAGAAAAATGTTTGAGCCCTCGAACATCCTGAATATGCAATATCTGCTCTCTGGTTATTAAAGCACCTGCGCTTTTAAGAAGATCTTCAGTTTCTACATCTTTTAAATCTCTTACAGGAATTTGCATGAAGATGTCAAGAGTTGTGAAACCATTATTGTTTGTGCTCGCAACCACGCATATTCATCCATCTACCAAGTGACTATAATTTCCCAAACCACAGCAGTATTAAAGCAGCATATTGGTGTCTCAGCTTGAATGATCCTTTAAACATTTCTCTTTCCTGTAAAAAAAAATTCCTCTACCGACTAATACTACCACAGGTTTCAAGTAAAAAACCTCTCTCCTCTCTAGCTTCTTCTCAAAACCAAAAAAACCTTCCTCCTCCATTAAAGCTTGTTGCTCAGATCTAGTCCATTTTGGGCTAGATCTGAGCAGATTTCTTTACTTTTTCTAGTTTTCATAGATAGTTAGTAGTCTAGGATAAGTTTATTTAAGTTTTTGTTTCAATCTCCATTGCTTTTAGGAGATTTTTATGGTGTTCTTGGGGGTGTGTTGCTCTCCTTGTTTGTGTCTTATCCTTTATGGAGATTCTTTATGCTCTCTCATGGAGTTTCTTTGTGATCTCAATGGAGATCTTAGATGGAAGTTCAAGTATGGAAATCAAGATTCAAGACTTTGGGCATATTACTCTCATATTTTTATGAGAAGATCTATTTTTCAAGAAGAAAAAACCCTTTCAAAATGGTTGGATTATAATCCCAATACCATTCTTTCAATCTTAGGATTGTTTGGTACTCTTGTTGGTAGTTTGTTACTTCTCTTCACAAATTACTCTTGGTTAGTACCTTTGAATTGTAATTTGATCTTTGATCCTTATGTACTAATAATTCTTGTAATCTCTATTTTATCATGAATGAAATTTATGAGATTTATCAAAAAAAAAAAAAAAAAAAAAAAAAACTGATACTACCACTCCAAACCCCAGTAGTACCTACCACCATTTAAATTGTACAATCCATTGATGATTGATGATTACCCTAGAGAAAGCATAACAAAGTTAAAGATGTCAGACACTGGAAAATTAAGCAAATAACCTTACGTAAGTTAGAACATAGTACAATCACTACAGTGAAGCCATTACTTTATGGTCTTACCATTATTGGCTAAGACACATTACCTAAATTCAATAATCAGACTTCCGAGCAATCAAATGTAGTACGTACTATAATTCGAGAGAAAACTAAACGGGACATGCATTATATAGTTTGCTTCCGTTTTCGTCAACTTAGTAACCGTGTTTTTCTAGTAAGAGATACATCAAAGTTGAGATGCCATCGTTGAATCATTGCATCAGAGACAACAACAATCAAGAACAAAAGCTACAAAAACCAATATTGCTAATAAAGTTTAAAATTCAACTTGGAAAGAAATATCGTAATCAGAACAATGGAAGCAATTGGTCATTGAACTAAAATTGTGAAGTACAAATCTAATGAAGTGGTGCGGGTGAATATCAAGGAGTGTCAAGAAATGGTTCAGGTGAATAAAGGAGTGTCATGCAAATTTTAAAACTAATAATATTTAAGGAGATTCATTCATGAATTCCATCAAAGATTCAAACATAATCAAATGGAAAAAAAAAAGTAAGAAGAAAATCCTAAATATGCCGACAGAATTGAATCAAACCGAAAACCAGGTCTGTACTTTGTATAACCTATGGAGAATGAAGAAATGCTTTCGATTACAGCTACTTTAATCCCATGGGAAATAAGAAATCCTTTCACATATAACCATCTCTCATTTCGCTTTCACTTGCAGCGAAATTGATGGCTAAATAAAAGGGGAGTTTTGGGTTTGAGCCATACGTTACGTTTGCTTTGGGGGGCTTGTCGTACGGGGAATCAAGACCGACATTTCACATTTATACACGCAAAATGTACATCTCCCTTTACTCAGTAAAAATCATTTATCTATTAGATGAATCACAACCCTCCTTTATGTGTCCAAAATGTAGATTATAGTGTCAATTTATTGGATGAATCATGACCCTTCTTTATGTGTCTGAACTCAGATGACCGTCGATGTGGGAAAACACCATTGTCCCTTATAATATAGATATACCATAATATATATATAAAGATAAAGATAAAGATATAGAGTTTTTTTTTTATAAGTTTTACTGTATTCGACCCTACACTTCAGACCATATCCACTTGGAGAAGGGATTAACACCAAAGAAAACACATAGTTTGCGGTTGGGAGACTTGAAGTTCCGACCTCAAATCTACAGTTAACCTTTGAACTTTAGAAAAAGAAAAAAAAATCTAGGAAAATTAATTCAATAAAAGTAAAAACCTCATGATGTTTGAAGGAAAATGGAAGGGAATCATTGTTCCCTTCTTCAAAAACATTATGAGTTGTACGTGCATTACATTATGAGTTGTACGTGCATTACGGCTTAATCTGCAAAGCTATTGAAATCCCTACTTAAATATTCGAACTTAATAAAAGAATCCCCTTTTAAGAGGACATGGCAATTTGTCTAGGACTGGACAATTTGACCAACTAATCTGGAAATTGTTATTATTGAGATGAGCAATGACATATTTTGTAGCACTCCTAATACAAACTTTCATAAACCCCTTCATCCTTATCCACTTAACATTTTCAAGCAGTGTAAAACTTTCAGCTTTTTCAGGGCTTCTGCCAATTCCTAATAATACTTTGCAGCCTTCGTAAATACCAAAGAATATACATGATGACAATTTTCGCACCAAATTTATCAGAGTTTTGGTTGAAAGATGTGTCACGATTAACCATACTGCAAACTTGTGGAATCATATAATCATTCACAAAATAAGTAATAATATCTTCGTGATAAGTATTTGTAGTGGCTACAGGGATAAAGATGTTTTAGGTTCATCAACAAATTTCATTGCATATTTAGTTGTGTATTGTGGGTTTAATTATTTTTCTTGAAAAACCTTAAAGCACATTCCCTTCCATAATACACCAAGTTGTAGTAAGTATATCTATGAGATGGTCACTGAGTTGGCTAGAAGTTAACCTCTTATGAATCCATTTATGAATATCAATGTTAGAATCTGTATCATGTAAGATATTATAAACAGATGGGATGACAAACCAAACAAACTTAGAGAAAGAATAATTCAAAATAATATGTCAAGTATTTTCTAAACGATCGAAGTCACACATTTTGCATATAACATCCTGGTTGTGAACAAACCTAGCAAGTATGATCTTAGTAGGAAGAATGTTTTCTACACATTTGCAGAGGAAAAATTGTATTTTTGGGAGAATCAGAACATTCCAAATAGCCTTATAGGTAAGAGAATGATGATTTGATTGAGAATTATGATGAGTTTATTGACTAAAATTATGTATGCGGACTTACCAATAAAATTACTTGTTTTATTATACGACCAGATTAGTTTATCTATACCATAGGTAGGAATTCCCATAATAGTGATTTTTAGACTGTTCCCATTGGTGAAGAAGGCTTGAACCAAGGAAACTTTCCGACCCCTAGTTTTCAGGTCATTGGGGTCAGTTATACTTTAGTTAGAATTATGATAAGTTAAACAGGTAGGATGAAAGGCATTTACACTGCTTCCATTCTTAATGTCACAATGAACATGAAGTTTAATGATATCTGGCCCAGTACATATGCTAAGCCAAACTCACGGCATGTTCCTAGGTTGTTGATAATGCAATGAATGATAATTATTAAAATATTTACACTTATGGATATAAACCTATAACTTGTCGGGAGAGGGTATAAGATTCAGAGTTGTTTTAGACAATAGTGCAATGATTTTTTTCTTCTTCCATATTTCTAAATCCAAGACAACCTTGCATCTTATAGGAACAAAGTTTGTCCTATTGTTTGAAATAAAGTCCTTTATGGGAGTTTTCCCTCATCAGAAGTCACTTTGAGGCATCTCCATTTATTGAATAATGGTATCAGGTAGGAGAAAATAATTCATAATGATAGTTAGAAGAAGTTTTAAGGACATGTTGAACTAGTGTTGATCTACTTTATTGTGCTAGTTGTTCACCTTTGCATTTGGACATTTTATTTACAAGGTGGTTGACCAAATGAGACATACATTCAGTTCTATCCATTTTTATAAAGAGGGAATCCCAAAGTATTATTCATTAAGCTCAATTTTTCTAACATTCATAGCCCTAATAAGAGAAACACGGTGTTCCGGATGTACATTTTTACTGAAAAACATCCAAACTTCTAAAAACTAATCATTTGACCATAGATACAACTAAAATTTTTGTTGAAAGACATAAGATTGCTAGACTCAGTATGAGTAACTTTGGAAAATATGAGACAATCATCTGCAAAAAGCATATGAGTGATACTGGGGGCTTCCTTAGTGACTTTTATACCATGAATGAGATGAGATTACTCGATATGTAAGAAAGGAACTCCATGCAAATAATGAATCACCTTCACTTAAACTTTTAGTTATTTTACATGAAGTGCAAGGAGACCATTTAGAATAATATAAGTATTAGTGGTGCCAATACATTTGTGTATGAGTTTATACCTATGCTCATAAAACCAAATTTGTTGAGAATATTAATAAGAAATGATCATTCAACTCATTCAAAAGACTTAGCCATGTCAAGTTTAAGGACCATGATCCCACATTTATCTTTTTTTCCTTTACATAGTATGAAACAGCTCATGGGAAATAACCACATTATTTTGTATGTTTTTATAGGAACATAAGCAGCATGGAAGGTTGACATAATTTTGCATAGCAGAGGTGTCATCATATTCACAATAATCTTGGAGATTTCATAGTTTATAATTATATATAGATATTAGTAAAGTGATAAAGCGTGGGTCTAACAACCACACCCATTATTTCGTTCGACAATCTGTATGGACTAACTCCAATATAAATCTAAGAGAATCAACTAGACAGTCATACTTAATCAAGGAAATATATCCAAGAATTATATCTCTGTTTCTCAATGTAATCAGCAAATCAAACAAATAAAAATCCGTGAGCCTGATTATTATGAGAAACAACTTGAACGGTACCAAAGACCAATGTTCAAGTGTCAATCAATTTCAATCAACAACCAAAAGTTGGATTTACCAATTGATTGAGCTACGCACGACATGTGATATTTTAATTATATAAACAAATATAATGCGGAAAAGAAATAACACAGACAACAAAAGTTTTGTTAATGAGGAAACCGCAAATGCAGAAAACCCCCGGGACCTAGTCCATATTTTAACACCACACTATATTAAGCCGCAACCGACACTGGCCTACTACAAGTTAACTTCGGACTTGAATGTAGTTGAGACCTAACCAAGTCTCACACCGATTAAGGTACAATTAATCGCGTTCCTTACGTCTCTGAATTCCAGCAGGAGTCTACGCACTTGATTACCTTAGCTGATGTCACCCACAACTAACAGTTGCTAAGACCCAAAGTCGAAGACTTTATAAACAAATCTGTCTCCCACAGAAAATCCTATTCTAATAGATAAATCTGTCTCCCACAGAAATACCTACGAAGTTTTTGTTCCGTCTTTTGATAAATCAAGGTGAACATGAACCAATTGATAATCCGGTCTTATATTCCCGAAGAACATCCTAGAAATATCAATCACCTCACAATAATTTAAGTTACTTAACTATACGGTAGTAGAACAAGTTATTATAAATTCACAAAGAATGAGACGAAGAGCTTTGTGATTACTTTTTATATCTTACTTATCGGAGGTAAATCTCGAGAAAATCTTAGAGAAGATAATACTCTATGATAGAACAAGTAAAATCAGAACACACAACTACAAAGAAAATAGTTGGGTCTGGCTTCAGAATCCCAATGAAGTCTTCAAGTCGTTAACCTATAATGGTTTTAGGGAAAACCTAGGTTAAAGGAGAATCGACTCAATTACGCAACTAGTATCACACATGAGGTGTGGGGACTGGGTTTTCCAGTTGCTAGAGTTCTCCCTTATATAGTCTTCAAATCAGGGTTTGATAGATTTGAAACAAAGCAATTAATATTCACCGTTAGATGAAATACTGATTTAAGATTCAAGCTAAGTTTGCTTAAAACCAAATCAATATCTCTCTAAAGTTAGATGGTCTTAGCTTGTTACACACAAATGCAATATACCTTCATTTAGATATGGGTAATTGTACCTAAACGTGTATATTGAATTGGCTCAATAACATATAATTTAAGTTATCCATCTGAACACTTTTGTATTAAACACATTCATCTAACACTTCTAAATCAAATGATAATCAAATGAATCTATTTGTGTTACTCATAGAGTTGTTCAATTGTTTAGATTCTCATAGAAGTATACAAGACACAATTGAAACAAAATCAGATTGATTCAAAAGAATCATTTCATGAACATTTTAGCCACGATTTGCAAAGATAACCGATTTTAGAACTTAAACCAACTTAGTTTGCAAACGGGTACGCAAACCTAAGTTCCGAACTTTGGTCACGTCCAACAATTAGCAAACGGGTATGCATACTGTCGTACCGGACCTAACTCAGGTGAAACCGTTCGCATATTGGTATGCATACTTGGTTCCCCGACTTTGACAGTTAAAACCGTTCGCATACTAGTACGCAAACTTGGTTCCCGAACCCAAATCATACTACAACAGTTTGCATACTGGTATGCATACTGTGTTATATCCAGACAATGGTTATTTGTTGTAAACTCCCATTTCAACCATTGAAACATCCTTAGAAGACGACAATAGTTGTCTCACACAAACTATTAGCTTATAAGTAGTTTTCAAGTGATCGAATGATCAATACGAAACATTCTGAGTCTACATCAAATGACTGTCTCACACAAATCATGTAAGATTTTTCAAGGCAATTTTCACATGATCATCTTTTTAGTCATTATTTAGTTTCCAACAAATAAATTGTTTCCAACTAAACTCGTCAAGAATAATGATGAACGTAGTTAAAGCAAAAAACTTTCCAACACATATTTCGAGAAAGATATAAGCGAGTTAAACTCAATTCGAAATATCAAATTTGTATAATGTAAAAGTCTATATACAGTAGAAACTCTTTTAATTAATACTCGATTATTTAATAAACTCTCTTAAATAATATTTTTGGCCGGTCCCAAGTCGGGGACAACGTGCCAAATTAATAATTCGCTAAAATTATAAGATAATATTTTTTTGATTACCTATGTAGGGCCCATATGAAATATAAATTAATAATGCATTATATATATAATCAATGCATTAATGATTTGCGAAGACTTTTTGAAAAATAATTTAATTGTCTTCTGTTTTTTGCAAAAATCAATATCACATTGAATTTCATCTCTAATTTTTCTTATCATTGCAAGAATTTTTGGTGTTGTTGGATTATCCTTCTTGTGCTTGAATAATGCTCTACGAATTTCATCGGTCAATGTTGATTTTTTAACACCTTTAAGATGAGAAGCCATATTTGTGTGTATGATTTGTTTGTGTTAGCAGTATGATTTCATATTGTGTTTATATAAAATATTTTTTTATTTGTTAGTAATATGTTTTCATATTTTTTAATATTTTCTATATGAAATTTTTTTTTTTTGGTAAAAATTTATTTAGAAAATATGATTTGATGTTGTGTTTATAAAAAAAATATGATTTGATATTGATATTGTATTTATATAAGAAATATAAAAGATATGATATGGTATCTTGTTTGTATAGAAACTAATCATTTGATATGAAATTTATCTATAAATTAATAAGTATTAATTTATCGGTTAATTAATATCTCGTTTAATTAATAAATTTTGGTGGTCCCGACATCATTAATTTATAGATTTTCTACTGTAGCTATACGACTTAGTCTCATTAGGAGATAAAATAAAATAGACTTATGAGTGATAGATAAGTTTTAGTCTCCATATACCTTTTGTTGATGAATTTCCTCCAAGCTTTCCTTAGTAGATCTTCGTCTTCAATCGATGAACGCCGTGAAGTCTAAAGCTCAACTACACATTCTATCCTAATCCGAGACATAGCTATAAGTAGACTAGAAATAGAGACTTATAGTTTTGATCACCCAAACTTGACAAACAAGCTTGAGATAGAAACGCTTGCGAGTTCGACCGAGCAGTGCTCTAACATAAAGTCTGCAAGAGTTTTGCATGACTTTTCACTTTAAGAATGGTAGGAATCCGTCAGAGCCAGGGGAAGTCCATGCGGTAATTTGCTTAATAGTGTTTTTGTACTCTCAGTGACACAACAACTGATGAAATTAAAAAACTATCATTTAGGGAAGGATTAGTGGTATTGGAAACGAAATTAAAGTGGGGAAATAAAGAAGATCTCTATCCTCATTAGACCATTGTCCATGAGCAATATTTTAAAGATTTTATATGATTAGAACTCCTATTCACATTAATGTATTAGTATAAAGTATTTTTGTAAAGCTTTTATTATACTTCACTCTAGATTTCTGAGCATAAAAGTCTTCTTGAGTTTTTTGAACAAGCTCAAGATCTTGTTCAACTTTCTTTATGGATTAAATATTCTGGATAATATAAGGTTGAATATTCAGATGTTATTCAACTTGACTTTATGATCAAGATTCCCCTAATGAGAAATATTACATTTCTTGAGTTCATATTTGACATTTCTAAGTATATTTACTATTCTAAAAGCAGGGTAATGTCTGATATTAGTAGAATAATCATCCCTTATAACCTCATGATAGATGTGATCTTTAAACCTACACTTACAATATTTACATGAATTTTCCCTTGATGAGAATTAGTATTAGTCACCAAAATAATAGGTAAACGGTCAGAGCCAATAGTATCAACATGGAACATCTTAGAGTGAGCATAGTGATTTAACCAAAGACCATCCACTAAAGCCTATCAAGTCTAGCTAGCTTGGTGAACTTAGATCCTATATATTTTAAGTCACTTATATCAGAAGAGTCACTGACATGTTGGATTGCAGGGAACTCTAAAATAGTGGCCTAGTTTTTGTAGATCTCTCACACAAAAACCTAGTGACGTTTAAGCCTCCCATGTATACACTAGAAGATCATCTCAGAGACCAATTTGACCGATATAGTTCCATTATTGTGGTTTCTCATTATAGTATGTGGAACCATATAAAAAAGTTGTTAAAACCTCAGGCTTGTTGGGATAAGAAAATATTATGGTGTTAACTATTTTATCCATGGATTGGACAAATCTAAAGTAAAACCACTCTTCCACATAAGAGCAAAACCATATGAGAGACTTACAGAAGAACATACCCAAATGTTATGATATTTGAATTTCCTCATGTATTGCATTATTTTTTATGAAGCTATTCTTGGTTTCATAAAGAAAGATAACATCAGGATTTTGACTTATAATGAGATTCCACATAACAGTTCTAGTTGCAGGGTTTCCGAAGCCCTGGCAATTTCATGATAAGATTCTTAGTGAGATGAAATTAAAAGTTATAGCTGATGAGAATAAGAGCTAGATTTGATGCGGTTGCAACTAATACTAGAGAAAAGCTTTTATACTTGGTGAGATGAAAATAACAAAACCAAAGATAAATATGCAAATGATCAACAATTCCGATGAACCTAAGATGAAAATGTTGTGTAACAATTATATATGAAAGAGGGACAAAGCTAAAAAATCCAAGGTATAGTAAATAAACCAACCAATATGACAGAATGAAAATAGGAAATAATTGAATAGAATAACTACAAAAAATATATCTTAAGTCCCCCAAGTAAGACAAATCAATCAAAGGATAACTCAATTTTAGATGAAAACAAATAAATAAAAACTAATCAGATTCTTGCGGGGTTTTAAAGTTTATTCGATGATGACTAGTTATTGAAAAAATATATACAGCCTAATCTCAAATCGAGAATCGATAGAGGGAAATGTTACAAATTTGAAAATCGTCAAAATAACCCTAACTTGTAAAAATCCAATTAGTCGGAAAAACAATTATCGTGTTTGCAACTTTTCTTTCAAATCCATGATCGATATTTGCAAGTGCATGTGTATCCATGGCTCTTTGGCTTATCTCAACATCACCATCAACCAAATAAGTGGTATGACTCATCATAATGGGAATAATAGATGATGATTCAAAAAATTGAAAGATGAGATTAATATGGGTAAGATTAATCCGATTAAAATTAATAGAATTGGATTCGGCATCCCTCGTTCTCTTCATATTTCCGGACACATCATTTCTAAAGAAGAGGATCCATTCTCTATCGAAATAAGGTTACCTTTGTCTTTATTTAGGCATCTGTTTTCTTCTTATTGTAGGAAACACTGGAGCCTACCCATCATAATTAATTTGGCACAGTCTCCAGAATTTATCTGGATTCAAATATACCACTTTGAGATTCTTTGGTATTACAACACATGCCGAGAGGGATTACCTTTCCTCTATGTAAACATAAAACCCAAAAAATTCTTACAGTTTGAAAGGTTCTTAATTGATTGATTCAAGATTGATTGGTTATACATTCCACTGAATTTTATTCATTAGCATAATATATTATTATTTTCACCGTATAACTTAAAATACCAGAACGTTAATTACTTAGCTTATCAAGTTATTTTAACATCGCTACAACTTCTTCTTCAAGCCTGGTTGCACTGAAGACACGAGCATAAACTTTGATAGTTGTACCTAAACGATTATTGTGAATGGTCCACACTCTGCACTAGATATTTTGAAAAACTAAGAAGAATCAAAATTGATTTTAAGTTGTTATTTTAATAGAGCTTTACCATTTCAAACTTAAAATTATTATATGTTTGTTGGTCATTTGATTTTCAAGATTCAAGTTTAAAGAAGGTGAAGTCAAGAAGTTCAAGTATCTCTGAATTGCTATTAGAGTTTGCAGATTGGTATTGGACTTGTCTTGAAAAATCTAAGACATATTTTCTTCAAAATTAGCTAATATTTTTAGGTAGCTACTGTTTACGCACTGCTCCGCCGAACCCACAAGTTTTGCTATCTCAAGCTTGTTGTCAATGTTAAATGCAGAAAACTATAGATCGATTTCTAGTCTACCAAAGTCAAGTCTTGCACTAGGATTATAGTATGGTAGTTGAGTATCAAGCATCGTTGAATAACCCTCAAATATTAAAGGCTGAAAATCAAAATAAGACATTTAAAGAACTTCATATATGTGGAGACTGAACCAACCTATTTACTCACGACATTACAATTTTATCTTTATGTCGTATGATTTTAGTGGATTTCATACTACAAAGAAAAGGTTTTGAGTCAATCTTATCTTGTTAAACGTCTCGAAATATGATTCAAGCAATGATATTAATTGATCCTTAGCAATCTTAGTTAAGAAAAATAATTATTTTAAGTTGACGATTTAAAAATCGCCCAAGTAATGATATTTCATAGCTATAACGATTGGTAATATTTCAAATTATGAAAGAGAGTTCTTCGGAACTACTGAAATGTGGACATGGGGTAGGTATACATACCCAGTACGCCTACCTTTGACATCTGAGTTTCGGAACGTAAATAGGTATGCCCGGTACGTACATATACCCCGAGGTTCTGAATATTCGTAAAGGGGGATGGTATGCGTACACTAAGGGTATGGATTCATTAGGTAAACTTAAGGGTACACATACCCGTAGGCATATCCTAGCTCTCACGAATTCACGAACTAGTTCATAGGTACGTGCACCCAAACACATACCTAACATGTACGTATAAACCGAGATACTTACAAACTATTTTCCGAAAAATGTTCGGTATTCTAAAACTCCCATAAATACTTTTAAGACATCTTTTATCACTAAATCACTATGTGTTTGTGAATCATAATTGAAGTCTTGAGTGTTAGATGAACATGGTTATGCTTATACGTTCCAAAAACATATTTGTCACAAACTATCATTGTACACAGTTTCAGTACCCTGGACTGTTGTTAGAGCATAGCTCGGTTGAACCCACCAAGCGTTGGTATGTCAAGTTTGGTTGTCATATTTTAGTGAATCAAAACTCCTCTAAGAGTCGCTTGATTATGTACTAGAGACAACTTCATATAGGTTAGCCTAGAAAGTCTAAGATTATAAGACATACAATTATTACTCGAAGACCTGAAGAATGTGAAGAAGTAACAAGCTACAACGACGACATCATCCTTCCTCTTGAGGTTAGTAATATTGACTTGAACCGTTTCATTCCTAATATTGAAAACATAACTGTGAAGCTGTGAATGATTATACTCTAGTAGTGAAGACATGATCACATGATTTTAAAGTTAAGGAATTAGGATACGAAGTATAACACTTATCTTTTGAACTTTGTATATATATGAAATCGACATAATCGTATGAATGTTATTGTGATTAAGTGTATGGGTAAAGGTGAAGATTTCGTCCTAGGAAATAATTTTTACATTTGTTTAAAGGAAGTATATTCATGAACTTGTTTTATGAATCGAATGGAAATCGCTAGGCTTATTGGTATTGTTATTCATTGCATATCTTTGGATTACCAATATGTGTCAGTTAGTAGAACCGATCATAACTTGTTATGTATCTTGGTATAACTAATCACAGAGCCTGACTTATGAATTGGAAGGACTTTTATTAGTGTAACCGATCCTAAGTAATCACCTATGATGGTATGACCGATATTTGTAATTGGTGTGACCGATCCTAGTAATTTGTGTGACTGATAACAAAATAGTTGTGTAATCAATCCTTGTAATTGGTGTAACCGATCCTGGTAATTGGTATAACCGATCCTAGTGACTTATGTAACCTATCACAAGTAATACCATGAGTATATGGTAACCGGTCCTGGTAATTGACGTAACTGATCCTGGTAACTGATGTAACCGGTCCTAACAAACCATATTGAGGTAGAGCCGATCCTTGTGTTTGGTAAAACCGTGAACCCATGATTAGTGAATTGATATTTGATCAATCATATAGTTGTCTTGGAATACAGATGAACCAATCTAAACTTTTTTGGAAGTGTGGTATAATCGATTCCAAGATTGTAAATATGAAAGAGGATTTACAAAGAAAAGATGTCAACATACTTTGAACATGAACAATAACTCTTATCTTTTATTGTCCAAAGATATTCCTTAATAACTCAAGGAGATCCCGGTCCGAAATAAATTAAGAATCTTTTAATTAAGGTTGTTAGTTTTATATGCTTTAATTACCAACAATTAAATGCGTATCTCTAGAAAATAAAAATTGGTAATGTGCATTTACTAATTGGAGATTTTCTATTGAGAGATTTCGGAAATATTGGACAAAGCATTTCCAGGAATTATGAAAACCGATTTTGGGCATTTATTGCATATCTTGAATATTCGATTTTGGAAATTCCTTGGTGTCCAAACATCCTTGGTCTATAAATACCCAAGTTTTCATTTCTAGCAAACTATCCTAAGAGCCAGGCAAACTTCATCTTTTTGTTGTTTCTGGTGGAGCCGTCTATCGGAGAGGAAAGTACCCTAATTAGGCGAAATCTCTTACGACCACTCGTTTAAAGACTTCTGTGGGATCAAGAAGCTCTATGAGTACCGTTGGTAGGAAACTAGATAATTGCAGTTTATTTTAGTTTTTGATTGATTTGATTGACTAGCGGTTGTTGAACTTTGATCGCACCTAGTTTGTTTATTCTTGATAATCTTCTCTTGATATAAGATTCACTCAAACTAGATCAAAGTATCGACGGGATCATTAGAACTGTTTGTAGATCTAAAGACGTCTTGTGATAATCCATTGTTAACAGACTCCGTTATGATTGTGATTTATCACAAGAGATTCAAGTGGTGTTGTGCAGGTGTTTATTGAAGATTAAGGAATATTTGAAGACAAAGAAGATTTCTTATTTGGTTTATATATCTTTGGGTGTGCACAAACCTTGATCGGCTGGGATCCAATTAAAATCGGATTTATTCGATTGATTAGTTGTGTAAGATCGGCATCACCTTATAGTTTCTTGTTTGATTCTATATTGATTGATTGCAAGTCTACACTCTGCTACTTCGGTAGTTGTTGGATAAATTGATCTAACCAAGCAAAGGAGTTTATTGGTTAAACGGAAGAGCCTTTGCATATAACTTGAGATATCTTCATCTGAGAGAATCAAGAGAGTTGTTACCAAACATATTTTTTGTTCCTTTACTGTTTGGAATACGATCCAAAGGAATTGTTCCAGTGCGTCCACTTATTGAATGTCGGAAGCGCAGGGATACTGAAGAAACTAGTGAACTAGGTTTAGTTGCTTGGTCTCAACTATACGAAGTTGGTTTAGATTTTGTATATCGGCTTAATTCTGAGAGTATTCAATTCTGGACTAGGTCCCGGGGTTTCTGCATTTGCGGTTGCCTCGTTAACAAAATCTTGATGTGTCATTTACTTTTCTTTTCCGCAATTATCATTGTTTTTATTATAATTCAAAGTAAATTACACAAACGTTAACTCCGTATTACTTGATAGTGATCCTATAAAGATTGGTTAAGTCCGAACCTATTTTCAAGTAATCACACTTTGATTGTTGTATTGTCTCGATCTCGTATCCATAGACGATCACACAAAGTGTGAATACCGATTTGTAGTATTGTCTCGACTTCGTCCATAGACAATCACTTTCGGTAAGAGGACTTATAGGTGGATATTTTGAAGATTATGGTGTATTTGGGTACCCTCGTCTTTTCAACTGTAGTGTATATTCTTTTATGCAATTTCAAGTCGAACTTTTCACATGCTTACGTGAACTCCTTACAAGAGTTTTATTTAAACTGAGAAAGTGTTTACTTGAACTTCAAGTTATCTTTGCTTGGATACAAATCCACCTATAGTCTTGAAAGTCTATAAATAGAATGACTCAAGCAACTAACAATTCTAATCCCGACACTTCTGTGCCCTAGTTGTATGCTAAAGCTTTCCTTTATTAACCCAGGTTTCCTCTCAGAAACATAATTAGGTTTACGACTTAAATACTTCACTTAGGGATTCGTGAAGCCACGTCCAACTATCTTTACCTTGATAGTCCGTGTATCATGATCTCGTTCGTATTGATTGTCGAGGATTTCGTCAATCTTCAATCAAGAACGGGATAAATAAAAATCGCAAAGTTCTCTACGTATCAGACTTTGTGACTCCTCATGATACATATCTAAAACTCTTCTTTGTTGATCATTTTAAAATTGTTCTTGAGAAGTGGTTACTAATCCCGGCTTCTCAAATAACTAAGTGTAAGTGTTCTGGATTCGTGAGGTTTGCTCGATTTGTTTATTGCAAATAGATTTCCAAGCCTTGATCTAAATTATTTAAAGGGAAATCAAATAGATTTATCTGTTGGAGGCAGACTGGTATCAAAAGTCTTTACTTAGATTGAAGCAACTCTTAGGCTATACAAAATGTCATCTAAGGGAATCAATTGTGGAAAGACTTGCTATGATCAAGAGACATAAGGAGCCCGACTACAACTGAATTTCTTGGAGGTTAATTCAGTGTCGACCACATTCTAGTAACGAATTCTGATAGTAGGCTAGTGTCTGTAGCGACTTAATACAGTTTGGTATTCAGAGATGGACAAGGTCCCTTGGTTTTTCTGCAAATGCAGTTTATAGGACAATAAAAGAGTGATACAATTCCTAGGGTAGAAAAATACCTTGAAGAAAGACATTGTAAAACTCTTTCTCTAAAGCAATAAAATTAACGTTTCCATTGCAATTTTTTAATTTTGTATTTCTACTCCCGTAGTTATTCTCTATTTATCATATCGGGGTCTGAAAATTGATTAGTGGTATCAGAGCGAGAAAAAGAAAGAAAAGAACACGGCTAATCATAAAAATACAATATTTATAAGAACTACTTATCTAAATATAAAAGGGTAACATCTTTCAACAAGTACGTCAGTCTACTTCACATCGTCACTTTAACTACCTACAACAATTGAAATAAAATAGAAAAAAAATCTGATGAGGAGATTTTTGTGGGGAACTAAGATAACAAACTGAATATGTGTTAACTTTCATTGGGCAAACTATGTAAACCTAAAAAATTTGGTGGTCTTTGGGTTAAAATAATAATAATGGTCTATATAGGATGACTAAGTAGATTTGTGACATTCCAAAGAATAAGGATTATTAATTAAACTGTTCTCATTTTTCTTCGAAGAATATATATGAACCGTTGTTCCAGGATCATGCATAAAATTATGAGGGTGAGAAGATTATGTGTCTACAGAAGATTCCTTATAAAATGTCATTTTTTCGTTAAGCTGTTTTTCAGAAATCCTAACCTATAATGGATATGTTAGTTCATAGAGGGGTTCATGTGGTTAGTGGATTAATGGATAACGCGATGAATATGTGAAAACTATGAATCATATGCTCGTGTCAATTGTAATTTGTTGCACTAATGTTATTTATCGAAAAGCTTTTGAATTTTTTAAAACAATCATAATGGCGTTATGCAACATATTTTTTCCATGAAAACTAATGATTTTTCGAGAAAGTGCAAAGTTTTGCGGCCCTTTGATTGCTTATGTCATTTATATGAGAGTTATTAAAGGATGGGAATAGTTCTGACACAGAAAATACGATATTACAAAGCTCGCATATTAATGTTAGTTTTCAATGGGTATTAGCCATTTATTTTTTTTGAGTTTGAGTTTGAGGTTCGAATGTCGGTATCGTCTCGACCGTAAACATGACAATTTTATCTTAGTGAGATTTTCGATGAAATCTTGGATCATTATTTCCAAATTTTATATTACGTAATCATATAATTGAGGTAGATATTATGGATTTTAAACCAGTTCGAACTTGCTCTCGACTCACCTACTCATGCATATCGACAAGGTATCGTCCGTCTCGACAATATCTTGGCGAGTTTTATGAATAGGTCTTGTCTCACTGAGATTAAAATTTTCGTTTCGGCCATTGCTTAAATCTCAAATGAAATCACCGAGATTAATTACATCAGCTAACCTATCTTTTAGCTTAATTCCGTTATTAACATGGCTTTTTTTTTTTTTTCCTCAAAAAGGGATTTATTTATTCTTTTGTTTTTTTCTTGGAAGTATTTATTTATTCTTTGTGTTGCACTATCCACGTGAACAAGCACGAAGACCATGACATAGGTCTTGGAGAGCTTGCGGTGCAAGAACTGTTTTCTAATAATCTATGATTTTTGTTAAAGGGAGAGCAAAATGTGATCTGAGGAGTGCAAAAATCGTAGCTGACTCAATGACTAGCAACGATTCAAAATGTTTACGCAAATCGGACTAAAGTAACCTTGTTAAACACGGTTTCATCGCAAAGCCACTATCCAAAGATTAATGATTAACCTAACCTAATCAAAGATGTTTGTTTCATGAACTTCTATCCATGTCGTTATACACCACCACTACCCTCCTTCTGTTAACTACCAACTTCTACGTACCAATAGCATTTCCAAATGTTAAGCTATTTTTTTCCTAACTGTCGAAAGTCAAAGACCGAAAAGAAAACCAAGGTTGTGATCTGTTCTTCAATCATTTCGTTGTAGTTTAGTTAATTAAAACTACTTACTAAAGTAACAACATTTACGATATCTTTCACAATCATTTCTACCATTTAAGACTTAATCGTTTCTACCATTTGGAAAGCAAAGCCAAAGTTGAATCGTAATCGGTATTTATAAAATTCGGTAATCAAGGTTTTTTATCCGTTGAATATCTTTTCCATTAGAGAATACCTTATTGAATAGATGATACATTTGACAATTTTCAATACCCTTCTTGCATAATTAAATAGCTAGTTCTATAATAGTGGCGGGCGGGTAAGTGGTGGCGGTGGCGTCATGGCGGTGATGGTGGTTGTGGGTGCGAAGCGGCGATGAAACAAAAATTTAGGTTAACTGTTTAGCGGCGTCACGAAGAATCCATGTGTTATTGTTATTAAGGTTATTTTTGTCCGAGTCGTACAAGTATATTAAATCGGTCCAAATAAGTGAGTTAACCACGATTTTTGCGCTCCTCAGATCTCATTTTGCTCTCCCTTTAACAAAGTCATA
>JAJJWW010014222.1:0-84173 GCA_023531295.1 Papaver armeniacum | reverse complement strand
GGTAAAGGTCTTACTTAGCCTAAAATATATTTCTATTTTTGTGCGACGAAATGACAGGCGGTTTTTACACTTTCATGTAATAACCCATTGATCTCGCCTTATCGTTTTTATGGCATTATCGCCTCTTAAAGTTTTATTATCGCACAAATACGACAAGCCTTAATACTCCCGTGAGTAAAAGCCTCATGATATTTGCGTCTTTGACACAATTCAGCTCCCTAATGGAGGGTGTCGTCCTTATATTCCCCCTGACTGCCCCTTCAAGGAAGCTTACCCCTACCGGGTTAGGGTGGGCTCCTCCCATCCAGTGATGCAACAATCAGTTGTTTTCGCGGTCTCTTATCCCTCCGCCGATATGGCTTATGGTTACAAGACCGCACCCTAAGAGGGGTTTCTTCGGACCGAGTGCATCATAGTCAAGACTTGTCAAGAGCGGCCAGGTACACTCCAGACGCCCCAGGCACTCTTGACTCAACCGTGTACCTCGGCGCATTAATCGAGCGAGTTTCTGCACTCCTTAGTAGAGAGCTTCTTACCCTAGTCTTTCAACTAAGGCACTCTACCGGATGGGCTTTTATTTCACCCCAAATCTCCATGACTCTGGTTCCAGGGGCGGTGTAGCTTTCACCTGAGCCATGCTATCTAGGTTTTCCCAATATGACGTGCATTAGGTCTTATTGTTGCCTCTTGCTATATGCGAACTAAGTTGCACGCCATAATTGTATACCTAGCCTCCCTAATTAGAGGTTTTTACTTCTGCAGCCTTCTATTAAGGTCTTATTATTAGGTCTTATTTTTGCCTTCTCGTGGATAAATATGAATCATCCATAGAAGAACAAACTCTTTATTTTCATTTATGATTTTAGATAATACACCCTTTTAAGAAATTCGCATCTTCAACTGCGTTCGCTCCATTTTCCTCACGTGTGCGGTCACCTTCGCGTGATTTATGGATACTATTTCTTCAAATATAATCTATTCCAAGGATGTTCGAGTTTTCGTCATGTATTTCTCCACTCAGGATCCATCAATTGATACGCTCCATTGCCAATTACTCGCTTTATTATTTAGGGTCCATCCCATCGTTTCTCTAACTTTCCATCTCCTCCTTTCTGATAAGGCGACATTTCTCTCAACACTAGCTCCCCTAGCTGGAAGTCTCTTTCCTTTACGCGCTTGTTGTATTCTCTCGCTATCCTTTGATGGTAATTCTCCATATGTTGCAAAGCGATTTCTCTACTTTCTTCTAGATCATCAAATTTTGTTAAAATTAAGTCCGCACTTAAATTCTTATCCCATGCTTCTTTCTTAGTTGTAGGTATGATGACCTCTGTTGGCAGCACCACCTCTACTCCATATGTCAGACAAAAAGGTGACATTCCTGTAGCTTCTCTCCTGGTTGTTCTATATGCCCATACTGCATTGTGTACTTGTTCGCACCATCCCTTGTTGTATCCTTCCAACTTCTTCTTCTTCAATATATCTTCAATGGTCTTATTGGTTGCCTCAGCTTGCCCGTTACTCTGTGGGTATAAAGGGGTGGACTTTCCACTTTGTATTTTAAACGTATTAAGTAGCATTTCTATGTTTTCTCCTTCAAACTGTTTTCCATTATCAGAAACTAACTGTGCGGGGATTCCAAATATACAAATGATATTCTCAAATATAAATGTAAACACATCCTTATCTGGAATGTGTTGCGCCGCTTTCACTTCTGCCCACTTTGTAAAGTAATCTGTCGCTACTATTAAATATCTCTTTTGTCCCGTTCCCGGTAATAAATGGTCCTACAATGTCCAAACCCCATTTTCCAAATGGCCAGATGCTTGTTGACGAGTTTAACATCGCACCCGGTGCGTGTATTTTCTTTCCATGACGTTGGCATTCTTCGCACCGCCTTGATACTTCTTTCGCATCTTCATGCATGTAAGGCCAATAATACCCTTGTATCTTTTTTTAGTATGCCAAGGACCTTCCTCCACCGTGATTTCCCGCATCTCCATAGTGTAATGCTTTCAAGATTTCCATTCCTTCTTTTCGCGTCAAGTATCTAAGAGATGGTCCTAGGAATGATCTTTGATAGAGTACACCATCTCTGAGTTCATAATTTGTCGCCCTGCTCTTTAACTTGTGTGCCTCCAACCTATCTCTTGGGACCTCTCCTTTTTCTAAATACAAATGGAGTTGAGTTCTCCAATCTGCGTCATTATTCGCTTGTTCTCCTTCTACAATCATTAAAGTTGCGTCTTCTTATGCGTTATCTTCTTTGTTGATAGAGGGTGAAAAGAGTGTTTGTATCTTTATACACCTTGCGGCTGGGTCCACCATCATGGATAGAATAAAAGCGAATGCATCTGCTAAACGGTTATCTTTCCTCGATATATGTCTCCACTTTATTTTTGGAATTTGGGAAGATAACTGTTCGACAAGCTTCTTGTATTTCTGTAACGATGGCTCATTCGTGCTATATGTTCCTTCTATCTGGCGAATAACCAATTGCGAGTCACTAGTAATTCGCGTATCTTTTATTTTCATTTCAATTTCCAACCGCAACGCGTGCACTACCGCTTCGCATTCAGTCTCATTATTGGTAGACGCGAATTCCAATCTGAATGAGTAAGCCATTCTTGATCCTGCTCGTGAGATGAAAACTATTACGATTCTGTTGCCTTCTCCATTTGATGATCCATCCACCAGTATCTCCCATCTATTATGGTTTATCAACAGGTATTTAGGATTCCCATGTTCTTCTTCTATATCCATCAGTTCTTCCACACTTTCATCTTCTTCTAACGGGAACTCTGCCAAGAAATCCGCTACGACTTGCGATTTTGGTGAAGACAATATTTCATATTTGATCTGAAAGTGCCCCACTTGTGCATTCCATCTTTCGATTCTTCCTGACCTTTTTGAATTTTTCATTACTGATTCAATTGGTACTTTTGTCAGTACCTTAATCTTGTGGGCTTGAAAATAGATACGTAGCTTTTGTGTCGCATAAACCAATGCGAGGATTAGCTTTTCAATCCTTGAGTAATTTTTCTCTGCATCATTGTATGTTTTACTTATGTAGTATATTGGGTTTTCTACTCCTTAATCCGAACGTAGTAGTACAACACTTAATACATGCGGTGTTGATGCCAAATATATTAATAATTCTTCCCCTGGCTCTGCTTTCTGTAGAATGGATAAATTCATTAGGTAGTTCTTTATGTTCTGCAGCGCTTTATCGCACTCATCTGTCCATTTGAATTTGGTCCCCTTCTTTAGAATGTTGAAAACGTGTTTGCACTTGTCTGATGAGCGCGAGATAAATCGCCATAATGAAGCCAGCAATCCATTCAATTTTTGTACATCTTTCACAGTCGCTGGTGGTGGCATGTCACGAACCGCTTGTACCTTTTCTGGGTCAACCTCTATTCCTTCCTTTGATACAATATATCCTAAGAATTTTCGTGATGCGACTCCGAAAATGAACTTTTCTGGATTTATCTTAATGTTGAACTATCGCATCTGCTCAAAGATTTCTCTCAAGTCGTCAACATGGTCTTCAGCCTTGTAACTCTTCACCAACATATCATCAACATAGACCTTCAATGTTTTGTGTATCCATTTTTCGAACACCTTTTCTACCATTCTTTGGTATGTCGCACCCGTATTTTTTAAACCGAAAGGTATCTTTGTGTAGCAATATAATCCTCTGGGTGCGAAAAAAGCAGTGTGTTCTTGGTCTTCTTCAGCTAAAGGGATTTGATTATATCCTTTATATCCATCCATCAATGATAGCCTATCTTTTCCTGATGCTACTTCAACCATTTGTGGAATGTCTGGTAATGGAAAGCTGTCCTTTGGGCACGCCTTGTTTAAATCACCAAAGTCGACGCAAATCCTTATTCCATTCTTCTTCTTTGGCACTACCACCATATTTGCTATCCCTTCAGGGTATTTGGCTGGTCTTATTATTCCGGCTTCAAGCATCTTCTGTAACTCTACCTCTATCTGGGGATGATATGTCGTGGCCATCTTCCTTATTCTTTGCTTAAATGGTCGTGCATTCTTGTTGATATCCAACTTATGACATGCGATAGAAGGATCTATCCCTATCATTTCTTCCATGCTCCATGCGAAGATGTCTTTATATTCGCGTAAGATGTTGATCGTCCTTTCCCATCTTAGTCTCGATCTTTAATATCTTTAATTCATCTTCTGTTCCTACGTTTATCTTCTTTGTCGGCTCTGTTGCGGTGAAATTATCCTTTGGTTCTCCTAGTGATGCTGGCTCTTTTATTTCGTGCGTTGGTTCGTCTTCTTTTTCTGAAATTTCGCTTGGTATCCCTTTTACTTCTTGGGCCCTTATCATATATATTCTGAATTCTTCTTTCTTCCTTAGTTCTTTCGCTTTTCTCCACCGATCTTTTCGCTTCCGTGCACGTCCTTCATAATTTGTTACATCTACCTGATTGCATATGTTCGTAATCCTTGTATCTCCTTTGATTTCGCCTATTCCACTCGGTATTGGGAACTTTATTGATTGGTGTAGAGTTGACGCTACGGCTTTTATCGCATGTATCCATGGTCGTCCCAAGAGCATGTTGTAGGGCGATTCTACATCTACTACGCAAAATGTTATTTGTGTTTCTATTTCTCCCAATAGTATTCGCATAATTATCTCTCCCTTTGGTTTTGTTGTTATTTTGTTAAAACCATGAATGTTGTATGTTGAGCGGGTCATGTCCGTGTCCTTGTATCCCATACCTTTGAAAGCGCGGTAAAATAAGATATATACCGAGCTTCCCATATCCACTAAGGTTCTATCTATCGTCCACTTATCTGAAGATTTCGCTTCCGCACTTCTTTAATTTGGCTCTGCAGTTATTGTAATTACCAATGGATCTGTTCGCCTTAAATTTTCTTCTTGTACTTCTTCCGCTGTGAATGTTATCTTCTGCTTTTCCCATTCTTTCAAAGGAGATATCTTTTCTACTGTCATAATTTTCTTTCCTTCAAAATCACGCTTGTGTATTTTTCCTGTGATTCCCACATGAAAATCATCGATAATTGTTTTAGTTATTATGTTACACTGCAACCTCATGTTGCCTTCTCCTTCTTTGATGATTTTTTCCAATTTCGTATTTCCCTCTTTCATTTTGTCACCTTTCGGCTGTTTTGCTCTTGAATTTTTTGTAGATTGTCCTTCGTTTTCGCCTGTTTTTACTGATCTGATAATTTTATCTTTCTTCCCCCTTGAGATGAAATCTTTTCTTGGAAACAAATTTCTTCTCAAAAGATCACTGTCAGTTTCAAACTTCTGAGTTGATTTCTTAAGGTAGGATAAAATCCTTTACTCTGTCCCTGTTTCTGGGCGCCAAAATGTAGTTGCAGGAAATCCCACAACTACACCCCTATTAGAATCTACAAATCAGTCTTAGGAAACTCCATGAAAATCACAAGAACATTCATTAAAATCTTCAAATTGGATACAAAGTTACAAACAAACCCTAACTTGGGAAGCAAATAATCTTTCTCTCTCCTAAATATCTTGTCTAAAACTCTTAAAAAGTTCTCCCTCATACAAGGTCGCTCGGCTCCTTATATAGGAGTTTACATAATGGAGGACAACTAAGAAAGCCCCTATTTTCGGATCTGGCGTGCGTTATTAACGCACGCTTACATTGACTCTTATCGCACAAACTCTATAACTTCGCACGGTCCTTCACGCTTTTCTTGTGATTAAGCTTACGTCATGTGGTGCGTCATCTGGATTAGCCGTATGCGACTGTCGTCGCTCGGTTTCGATGATTATACCGCACGCTTAACTGGTGTGCGATATTTTGTATTTACAAATTCAATTCGGGTTGTTATCGTCAGTATAATAATAATAATAATTAATATTATTATTTTTTTGTTATAAACCAAGTTTATTTACTAAGATGCCCTTCGTGTCTAAGTTTAGGGTTTACATATCTTGGACACCAAGTCTTCTATCTATATAAATAGAGGCTTAAACATTGTATTCTATACACACATGAATAAGATTTTCTCCCCTTCTTCATCTCTACTTTGTGTCTCTCATTCTCTATTTTCTAGTTTCACAACACGTCATCAGCACGTAGCTCCACCAACTGATCCATATATATCTTTGAAGAAGAAGAAGAAAAAAAGAAAAAAGAAAAAAAGCCGTCTTATGGATTTGGCCGATGTTAAATTCAAAACAGTTTCATGGGAAGATTCTAACAATCTTATAGTTTGAACTTTTTATTGATTGTTTATTCCTCCACTGGCTGTTATTAATCAATTCTTTATTTTTGTTCGTTTTTACATGTAATAATGATGATGAGGTCAACACTGTGTGAGCGATCCCTTAAGGCCAGTCATGGATGGTGTTTGTGGTTACAAAGTCCATTGTACGTTTCCACACAAGCCAATATTCTCCAACAGCACCGTTTTGATGCCATGGTGCACGTAAAGCTCTAATGTCCTCTTTATTTACGCTTTATAATATTGTATAATAATTTTACATATTGCTTTTTACTTTATATATTATTATTATGTATATATAATAAATGGGCAATCATCTTTGAGTTCGGTTGTCCTATGTTCTCTAATCTTTTTTCATAGAGAAAGAATAAATCCATCAAAAGATGGTTTATAGTTTCTATTCCTATAATGAAATTGTAATCACCAAAAATTGGTATCGTTGTAGATTTCATTATCTTTACGGTAACTAATGACATGCATGGTTCACGGAACCTCCGGCCAATTTAATTGGTATCTTTGTCCATTAGACGAAGATCATGTGATTAATGGTTTCTATTTTTATTTTTTATTTTTTGTGCAAGAAACCATCCGTCAGCTAACTATGCGATATTAAAAGCGACAATATTTTTTTAATTTGTCGACACAATTTTATTAATTGTACAAACCAATTGATGTTGGTTTTTCCCCACCAATTCTCCTTAATGAGATAAAAAAAAATTGGCGTTCAACTTTTAGCCTATATTGGTTAGTGATTTCTATTCCTTCAAAGAAATCGTCATCAACAAAATGTAGGGTTTGCTCTATAAAGATTAACAATTATGATCTCTTTATTCTCTTGAAAAGAATCATATAAGCCAATTGAAATTGTTTTTCTCTATCGACTTCATAATGAGATATCGTTATTATTGGTTAAGCCAATTGCAAATACCAATTTAACGGGGAATTGTTGCATTTTTAAGAGATATTTATCAACTTTTGATTTTTCCCCGTGGTAATAATCTCCAAAATTGAGACCGTTCAACTTGATGTTGGAATACGGTAGGACATAAAAGTTCAATGGGTGCGCACCCGGCTTGTAAGCCTATATATCATTAGTCCTTGTAGTGACTAAATTGATCTTAAAATTTAGTTTCTTTTGAAAAATAAAGTGTCCATAATCTCAATCCAAATATTTATCTCGTTGGATCGTTGACCTTAGAGTTCACGCAATTATATGGGGATTTATTTACATAATTTATATGTTTTTGGTTGTAGCCAACAAAATCCTTGGTTGATGATTAATTTTGTATGTCAAAAAGACTACAATTTTCTTTTTCTTTTTAGGACAATTTCTTATGGCTTTTGAAGTCATTATCTACCGTCCAACTGGTATCATTAGAATCCAGAAATTATTATGAGTATATGTCCTTGATTTAATCGGATAATACTCTACGAATATATTTATTTATTTTTTGTATATGAGATGATAATTTCCACCAGAATCAGGGGGAGACTCTATGCTATTAAAGGTTGGCATTAATTAACTTAAAGGTTATATCACTTCTCTCCCATCATGATCAAATCGAAAAAGGCTGCAATTAAATAGGCGTGAACAAATCTCATTTAGCTTTCCAATAAGTTTATGCCGTTTGAAAAGGAAAACTCAATCACATCTAGCAAACATGTAGCATTTTTGTATATGCTACAGATAGCTCCAACAGAGTCTATCATAATATGATTCACGTTCTCAAAATTCATATCTCCTTATTTGAATAGTAGGAGATTATCACGCCCGTGGGCGTTGGTACCAGTAATTTTGAATTTTTCAAAGTATGCATACACTGAAATTATACGAGATCGTGAAATGCTAATACATTTGTCGAATATTCATTTATAGTAGCTACTGAAATAAATGATAGTGGTTGTTAACCTCTCTGCAGAGGAATATTGACATATGTGATTGGTTGGCATATAATCCAAATTAGATTGGATTAATTTCTCAATAGCACAATTTTGGATCCAAAACTTACACCTTAAAATTGCCAAGCCTATTACTTACAGGTTGGTGTAGTTATAACGCGTTATACGAGAAATATGTTCCTTTTAGGACGATTTAAGGGTTTTATTTCTGCTCAAACCCGAGGATTGATTCAATAAATTTTTGTTCCCTATGTATAATGCTTTTCGCGTGGTAGTCCTTGAAGGACTCATATTGCATTTACACAAGAAATGTGATTGGGAACATATTCAAATTTGTAATCCTTGTAGGATTCAAATTATATTCAGACAGCCACCTGACTCGATTGTGTTAGGTTTTAACAAACCTTTTTGTGTTTTTAGAAATTTGGTACAAAACCAAAAATCCGGATTAATTAGTTGATGCTATCAATTTTATGGGTCTCTTGAGGAGTCCTTAAAAACATAAAAATCCACGCTTTAGCAGCATAAATTATATTATTTTTTTCTTCTTTCTTTCTTAAATCATGCTAGAAATTATGCTAGCTTAAACTCGTCCTCGTCTTTCAGATAGACTAGAGTTATTATTTTGATGCTTATTTTTTGAAAAATTCATGTAGTTGAGTTAGCATCGATAAATACGTCAAAAGTTGTACTCTTTTCCCTTGGTTTCAGGTTTTATCCCATGTGGTTTTCCTGACAAGGTTTTAATGAGGCAACATCTCTGACGTTTAAATTTGTCTTTAATGTTGATATTTGTGCTCTTTTTCCTTGATCCATATTTTTTCCCATTGGGTTTTACGGGCAAGGTTTTTAGTGAGGCAATTTATTTTCAACATGGTGGTCATCCAAGGGGGAGTTGTATAAATTTTTGTTATTTGGTGGATTCCCACCATTAACTAGGTCATCTTATTAGACCAAATCAACATAACCATCTCCTAGAAATTTGGATGTCCTTATGAACCCCATACAGTGTGTTAGTAAATACAGTTGTGTTCATATACACGAATGTATCTATATCTTGGCACTTCGTTGAAGAAACTACATCAACTATTTCTGCAAATCATCTCCAAGAATCTAGCAACCCAAGACGCAAGTCGTCAATGTATTTAAGCAAGCATGAAGACTCGAGAAAACTACTATTAGAAGACTAGCGCAAAAGGACACTTCATCAAGTAGCAATTTTTTTCACGAAAGAACAAGAATCTTATGCATTCAAGAACACCGTTCGTCAAATTGGGAAGTCATGACTCAAGATTTTTAAACCAAGGTATAACTGAAGTACTCATCATGGGGAGCGCCATCATCAAAGGTGCATTTACTGGACTTATCGCGTTGTACTCTTTTTCCTTCTTCAAGGTTTTGTCCCACTGGGTTTTTCCTTGTCAAGGTTTTAACGAGGCAACATATGCGTGTCCAACACTGTCCAAGTCTTTACATGCTTATGCAATTTCAGGTTTTTCCCTTTTGAGTTTTCCTAGTATATTTGTAATGACTTAGCCACAGCGGTCATCAGGGGGAGTGTTATAAACCAAGTTTATTTACTAAGATGCCCTTCGTGTCTAAGTTTAGGGTTTACATATCTTGGACACCAAGTCTTCTATCTATATAAATAGAGACTTAAACATTGTATTCTATACACACATGAATAAGATTTTCTCCCCTTCTTCTTCTCTACTTTGTGTCTCTCATTCTCTATTTTCTAGTTTCACAACATTTTTGTTTTTTTTTTTTGTATAAGGAAAGTTTATATTAAAGAAAGAAATATATTTACAGACCTAGGAACAATGCATTCACAATATTTACATATGGATGATTGCATCCCATTGAAATAAAACCTGATTTACAGAAACAGATTTAAACACATCCTTATCCAAAAACCAAAGAAAAATAGTCTGCTTTATAAGTAAAATAAGTTCCTCAGCTTCCATCGTCCTACCACCGAAAGCCCTGTTGTTCCTTTCCTTCTAAAAGTGCCAAAAAACAACATAGATAACCTTCCACCAAATCTCCCTACATTTTCCTTATTCAGTTTCCAAGCCTCAAAATGTTTCTTCACAGTATTAGGAGCGCAACCCAACATACCTGAGCTAGAGTATTTTCCCCTGATTCTTGATTGACAACCCTACCCTTACAAGTATTTTTTTACCGTTTCGCAGATCCATGATGACCGTACCATATCAAGGGGCCAAGCAAAACCTATTTCGCACAACAACAATGGAATCTTTGGTTGTTTAGTCCCCTGATTATTCTTTTTATTGACAATCCTACTCAAAACCAATTACAATGAGTAGAGGCCCTTTTATAAACCGTCTTAAATAACCCAACCATGATCCATGATGACCGTCTTACAAACACGTATCAAGGGGCCAAGTCTTACAAACACGTGGACAATTAAATCACACAACAACAATGGAATCTTTGGTTGTTTAGTCCCTGATTACTCCATTTTTCCTGTTCCCCCAAATCATGGACCACATAGCCAAAAAAGAAAAGAACATTTATTATACTGGTTTTGGTTGTTCTCGCGCTCACACCTATGAGTGTTGACAGCAATCCTAATCACTAACTTAATACTCTTGGCATTTACGGTCTAAAAAAAAAAAAAAAAAAAATTTTTTTTTGTTATTAAAACTCAAAAATCCAGATAATTAACTCTGAAAGAAAAGTTTGTCCGGGCACTAAATTTTATTTCAGCTGGACAAACAACAAAGAACTGTCTTGCCTCGATCACGATCACGTGGTTTGAAACAACGAGGTATCTATTCTTGGCATTGAGTAGTTAAGGTATCCAACGGAACCAACCCCACTAATCATAATCCATGCCGCAGTAAATATCGTCATGGTAACTAAATTAGAGACCACAAAGTGCATGTTTCCGGTATGGGCAATGGGTATCAGAACTGGAAAATGGGGTGGCAGAGCCAAAGATCGTCCGTATGAGGTCTGCCCGGAGGCGGACCTGCCGGAGCCATATCTATTCAGTATCAATTTGTTTTATTTTTGGAAGCATGTTAGCAAATTAAAACACCTACTTGCAGCTTGCCCTTGCAGGGCTCCTTCTCCGAGCCAATCAGTTCAATTCCCATGGTCTCTGTCCCTTCGTGGTTCCGTATAATTAAGTTATGTAATTGCTGGCAATGATGGACTAATCATGTATTGGTAGTCTGCCTGTCTCTAAACAAAATGAACGCTTGCTTCTTTTTGCCAATGTAGGAGACAATTGTTTACAAGCAAATGTTTTTTTTTTCTTTTTTCTTTTTTATACCTCACATTGATAGTAACGCAGTTACTGATTTATAGCCATTATTCTATAGCGCAATAATTTTCTAGTGAAACAAAACAAAAAACGATGATATTAAAATAGTTTTCTTGTGCGTGTGTAGAAGGACATTCATGAGTCGATATGTCAGGTTAGTGAGCTATTTTTGGCTTTCTACTTGGCCTACACGGTTACATTAATGATCTTATTTGTACAGGCAGACGATCATATAGAATGTACAGTGATCTAATCTGCATTTATGGGATATAGGAGTACACCGCTGGGTCATTGGCCATTTTGCGATAAAACAAGTTAGGTAAACCGTAACAATTTACTATGGGGGTTGTGCCATCGTGGTTAACTCCTAGAAGGTCAATTTAGGTTCATGATAAACTAGTGTAATTTTAGCCATTTGGGCAGTTCCAATGCGACTAAAGTAAAGAATGACTTGAATGACTTAAAAGTTTGATATTACATATAAGGCTGTTATTGGGGCGTCACATTCCATTAGAGGGGCGTCACCTAATAGGACAAAAATAGGTCACCCATAAATAATTTCAAAAACACTTATCTCAAATAATTTTGTAATGACCAAACAACCTTATTTAGTTAATTTTAATTTAATTTAATTAGATAATAATTAAATTAATGAATTTTGTTGTATCCTTGGTGAATTCTGGGACAAAACTTTTATGGGAAGAAAAACTAGAGAGAAGAAAAAAAAAATTAGTCAATCACACTAGCCGTAAAATAAACTTCTACGGTTAGAAATAATCCAAACCCGGACGTAAAATTACTTCTACGGTTGGAATTAAAAGGAAACTGGACGTAAAATCAGATTTTACGGTTGGAATGAAAAGGAACCTGGACGTAAAGTGAGATTCTACGGTTGGAATGAAAAGGAACCTGAACGTAAAATGAGATTCTACGGTTGGAACTATCCAAACCTGGACGTAGTTCATTCCAACTTGGACGTAAAATGAGCTTCTACGGTTGGAACTATCCAAACTTGGAAGTAAAACTACATGCAAATAAAATTCTATGGTTGGAATTAATCCAAACCTGGCCGTAAATACAAATTACGGTTGGGTTGAGCTTCATTTCCAACCGTAATCCATATTTACGGTTAGGTTTGGATGAACTCCTAACCGTAACTGGTTTTCAATAGGAAAAAAAATTAATTACGGTTGGTAAAGTGGCATGACAAACCCAACCGTAACTCATTCAAATCCAATTTTACGGTTTGATTCAACTAAACCTAGACGTAAGACTACATGCAAATCCAATTTTACGGTTGAATTCAATTAAACCTAGACGTAAGTTCTCATAATAAAATTTTACGTTTAGAAACCTAGACCCGAAGCCAGACGTAACACCAGCAGAAACGTAACTGAAACCTAATTTTACTTCGATTTCATTGAATCTAACCTATTTTAAGCAAAAAAACGAGTAAACAAAGATGGGTTTGTTCGATTACACCTAACATACACCATGGGTTGTTGTTGAGGAGTTTGAAATTTTGATTCTTCAGTTGCTTGAATCGGTTGTTGAGGATGAAGATTTTGGTCTGGAGGTTGATTGAGAAGATTAGGTTTTTAAGTTTTTATTTTAGTTCAAGGGTAATCTAGACATTTTGTTTTGGTGTTAGGATATCCCATAACCACTTTTTTGGACACTAAAAATCCAAGTGGAGCCCCTCTATTGGAGTGTGACGCCCCAATAATAGCCTTCATTACATAGTACTGCTGCTTCCCTTTCAATCATCTATCTATAATATTATGTTTTTTTGTTGTATTGATCAAAAATAAACTGCTCACTTTTTTGGATCACGAATACTATTATTTTTCCGATTTGAATAGAGGGAGTTAGGTAAAAGAAAATCGGAATATTTTAATAATCATTTTGAAATAGCTTTCCTCGCATAATTATCATAAATTTTGATACTGATAAATTTCAAACTCAATTTATTTACATTAAAATCTAACGACGATGATATAACTAGTATACAGATAAATAAGTTTTCACGATTTTGTTTGGATAATTTCTAACACCAGAAAAAATAATACGCTTACGTTTTCAGTTTGACTTATTTTTAATCAAAAATAAAAGAGTTAAAATATCACTTTTCGAAGTTAATATTTTCTAAAAATAATGAATATTGCCTTTTTTTTTTTTAACAAACCAGTGTATCCATGCCTTTTAGAACACATGACCGATTAAGACTAAATACCTCCCATGAATATATTGCCAATGTCAAAAATAGAAGCCAATCACAAAACCAGAACATCAAATTAACACAGATGGAGCTGTCAGAGGTCACCCAGGATTTGCAGGGCAGGGTTCATATGTAGAGATTCTGATGTACGAACTTTAATGGCTCTAGCTCAACCACTAGGAATTACGACTGCATTAACTGAAAAAACTTGGACTCTTCTATTGGGATCAAGAACAACAACAGAAAGGCAATGGCCAAGAGTTCTCTTTGAAACTGATTCAGAGAACCTTCTGCGTTTCATCACTTCCTCTACCCCTCCACCTTGGCACATATCAGGGATGATCGAGGAAATAAAAATCAGATTTCGACAGATCCCACAACCTGCTATTCAACACAACTACACGGAAGGAAATCAAGCGGCAGAAGGATTAGCCAATCATGCGGCAGATGGAAGTCAAACGGGTAGTTTATCAACCAAAATATGGGACCAGGCAATCGCATCTTTTATTAGTCAAATTCTATTTCATAATTCCATGAGTACCGCATACCAACGATAAATTGTAAACTAATTTCCTTTTAATTAATTTCATGCTTCAAAAAAGAAAAAAACATCCAATTGTGACGAAAGTATACATTATACCATATTACTACCGTGCAGTTACTTCCATAACTGTTAAATTGAGGTACCAATTTAGCGGAAAGGATACCCAAAATCTATATTAGATAAAATAAAAAGTTATCTTATACGGTATATGTTTTTGTATAATCTCTAGTAATCTGGTACTCCACATTAGCAATGTTGGTTACTTGACCATTTCCTCAGTAATGGGGATCATGGTTTAACCGTATGTAAGGGTAATTAGGACATCCTAAATGAACCCACTAATCCACTAAACAAAGATAGTCAGCGTAATTTAAGATCCTCACGAGTAAAATCACCGCGCTATCTCCGTCACATCACAAAAATATACTATCAAAAAAGGAAGAAAAACCGCGGGACCCACTAAAAGCCTCAGTCCATCTCTTCTCCCCTTTCTTCTTCCTCCATATTTTCTCACCACACTCGAGCACTGTTTTTTACTTACTTCCAAAAGCAACCTCTTTCTCTCTCTCTCTCTACCGCTATTTGGTTTTCAAAAACCGCTTCAGAAAAAAACCCTAAATTAAACGTTCATTTTGATTTGATTTTCAGTGGTGGAAGGATCTTAATCTTTAAGTTAATGGTGGTGGAGTGAAGTGAGTGATTATGGCTACTCCGAATGGGATATATAGAAATGGTGGTGGTGTACCAAAGGGGGGATCTAGTAGTATAAAAGTTGAAAGACCTTTTGCTTTGAATTCAAATGTTAAATCTTCGAATAATAAATCTAAATTAACGAATTCAACATCTAATCTTAGAAGAAGTAGTCCTGGTTCTCTATGTGGTGGGGGGAATACTACTATTAAAGATGATGCTGGAGGTTAGTAGTAATCATTTATTTATTTGATTTTTTTTTTTAATGTAAATTTGTGTTTTTTCATCTGTTTGGCCTTTGTTTTATGAGATTTCAGTTTTTAGGTTTTAATAGGGAACTGATTTTTGTTGATATTGGATTGATCATTTAGGGGAAATAGGGGAACTGATTTTAATTTATTTTATTTTTGGTTAATTTCAGTCATGTTTTTGGTTTCTCAGTTCTCACTGTGATTATCAGTAGAGTTTGGATTATGTTTGCTAAAAAGGCGGTATATTTTCCTGATTTATAGAACTAATTGTTTTATCATTTCTAGTGAGTTAGATTATGTAGTGTACCTCTAAGGGAGGCACTTGATTACATAGTTGTGAGTATCTGTGTAGTAATGGGGTTCCTGGATTATGGTCTTGGTTAAAGAAAGGATGGAGATAATCACTAGGTATTAGTTAGTTTCTGAGTCGAACTCATTTGTGAAAGTAAACAGAAGAACAAAGCAGAAAATGATTCATCGTCACCTTATTCTATCTTACGAGATCGTCTATCCTTATAGTTATAGTCTTCAATGTTTTCACATTTAAGTGTTCTTAGAATGGATTTCATCATGCAGTCACCAATGTGTAAAGTAATTAAAGATACGGTCTTAGGGATTTTTCATCATTTTTTTTGATGGGTAAATTAGGATGTAGACGAGTTTCGACCTCAGGCAATGGGTATTATCACCCAACGACTCTATCACCCTATTAGAGAGGCATTTACAAATCACCTCCTAACTGGTTATTGGTCGTATCAAAATGATGTTTTGGGTATACACTAAGAGTATAATCGTATGATTCACCAAAGTGGTAGATGCCTTAGATTAGGTGGTAAAGTCATTGGGTGTTGATACCCTTTACCTGAAGTCGAAATCGTTTACACATTAATTTGCCAATCAAAAAAAGCAAAACAGATCATAGAAGTGTTAGAATTCAGTTACAAATATTAAATGGCATAATTGCCAAACAGCAACTCTTTTGAGTATGAGCCGTTTAAGTTGTAATACATGAGAACATCAAGATTTTTTGCTGGACACCCTATTTAGTGTTTCCTTCTAATTTTAATTTTTAATCGATAAACATTAGGTTTAGTCAATTGCAGGCGTTATTCTGTTAGCTTTTAACAATAATATATGTTTTCGACTTGATTGAAATGGGCTTTTCCCGATAATGGCAACTTCCCTAGTAATTGCTCATTCTCATGCATGCTGTTTTTGGGTTAATTTTAATAACCATGTTTCGGGCAGTTCCAGGAAGGGTTCGAGTTGCTGTAAGACTGCGACCACGGAATGGGGAAGAAATGGTAGCAGATGCAGATTTTGCTGATTGTGTTGAATTGCAGCCTGAGGTAGTTTCTGTTCCTACATCTTTTGATTTGCACATTCTACTTCTATAGTGACGTTCTCCCTGATTTTTTCATGAAAAGACTGCTATATGTAAATGATAACTCATGCTTTGTTTTCTTTATCTTAGCTGAAAAGGTTGAAGCTTCGCAAAAACAACTGGGACTCAGACACCTTTGAGTTTGATGAAGTTCTGACTGAGTTCGCCTCACAAAAGCGTGTGTATGAAGTAGTGGCTAAACCTGTCGTTGAGGTGTGTATTAAAGAAAAATCTCTTGGTTCTGTACAAACATTCTCGAGTTACTCATGAATTGGTTGCTGAATAAACTGTATGAATCATATGTTTTCATTGAATTTCTGGATTATGGAGTTTTCTAATATTGCGATTGTAACTCTCTTAGATGTTTTACTCATGTAATAAAATTTAAATATTTCGAATAGCTCATTTTTCACTGGTTGTATCATAGAAGATTTCATAAAAATTATGAATACCTTTTTTTTAGAAGTACTGCATTTTACAAATTAAATAAAACTAGTTAAACAGTCTAAGGTAGCTTCGGTAAAATTAAGAAATATCTTTGGAGTTTTCTGATGCTTAGATTCTTTCTGTAGAGTGTCCTAGAAGGGTACAATGGGACGGTGATGGCTTATGGACAGACTGGCACAGGAAAGACATTTACTCTTGGACGGCTCGGGGAGGAAGATACTGCAGCTCGTGGTATTATGGTTCGAGCGATGGAGGATATTTTAGCTGATGTTTCTCCAGAAGTGGATTCTGTGTCAGTTTCTTACTTGCAGGTTGTTAGCCTGAATTTTTCGGTTCTTGGTTTCAGTTTCAGTTCCTGTTTGCTGGTTTTGTTTGCTAATCACGTTTAGTGAACAGATTAAAGCCATGTCACACATGGTAGCCTTACATTCGTTCTCATCCCAAATATATGCAGTTGTATATGGAAACCATTCAAGACCTCCTTGATCCCTCAAATGATAACATATCCATTGTGGAGGATCCAAGAACTGGAGATGTTTCGTTACCTGGGGCAACCCTTGTAGATATCAGGGATCAGCATAGTTTCATTGAGTTGCTATCATTAGGAGAAGCTCATCGGTTTGCTGCAAACACTAAGATGAATACGGAGTCTTCCCGGAGTCATGCTATTTTGATGGTACATTATCTGGTTTTTGTATGTTCTCTATATGCGCAAAATCCATCCACCACCACGAAAACAGATGCATCCTAAAAATAAATAAAAGGAAACTAAAAAAACCTTGTAGGATTTGTTAAGAGGCGGTTAGCTAATTTTGCTCTGTTGCGGCAGGTGAATGTCAGAAGGTCTGTCAAGGGAAGGGAAGCAGCCATTTCGAGTGAGAATGGAAACACCTCTCACCTGGTCAAGAATTCAAAGCCAGGCGTTGTTCGGAAAGGGAAGTTGGTTGTAGTAGATCTTGCGGGTTCAGAACGTATTGATAAATCAGGTACTAAACACAATTTATAGCTGTCAAAAAGTAACTTTCTTGGTTGGTTGTTTCAGCATCATAACATCATATCTATGATCTATCCCCTTACTCTTCTAGAAGTATCGTGTTAGTATGAAGATAGCTTTCAATCTTCTTGTATTGCTACCCTCCCAACATTTTCACAGGGATTTCTTATGTTATTTTCCTTTTAAACAGGAAGTGAAGGCCATACACTAGAGGAAGCCAAATCCATTAATCTCTCGTTAAGTGCATTAGGAAAGTGCATAAACGCCCTAGCAGAAAATAGTCCACATGTTCCTGTTCGGGACTCGAAACTCACAAGGTTGCTTCGAGATTCTTTTGGAGGTAATCCGTTCTTAGGGTATCTTGTTGTTTCAATTTGCCTTTCATTAAGCTACTGGAGGATAACTCTTACTTGCTAGACACTTTAGTTGGATGTTCTTATTGATCTACTACTCTTGTACACTGATTTTTATCTGCAATTTAAGTTTCATATGCCTGTTAATACGTGATTATAATTGTTTCTTCTATTTGTACCAGGCACAGCAAGAACCTCATTGATTGTAACCATCGGGCCATCTCCACGCCATCGGGGAGAGACTTCAAGTACAATCATGTTTGGACAACGGGTGGGTTACTCAACTGCATTATCTCCATGTTAAGTTCCTCTAATTGCATGGTCGTAGACTTGTAGTTATATTTCTGGTCTTGCAATCCTTAAATTAAAACGAAAAATAACTGGCACTGGAGTCTTCATGTGTAAAACTTATTAGTTAAACTTAAGATACTATGTCCCCAGCAGTCATGGTCCTTGTGAATTTTTAAGTTATGCTTAATTATAATGTGCCTTCTTATACTGCCACAGCTTTACAAGCTTTTATGTAAATGCTTGATGTCCTTTCTTATACTCAGTTAACTGTATCAGAACTTGGAGGTTTTCTAACATTCATCTTAACTCAGGCCATGAAGGTGGAGAATATGGTGAAAATAAAGGAAGAATTTGATTATAAAAGTTTGTCCAGACGGCTTGACATACAACTAGACAGACTTATTGCAGAGCATGAAAGGCAGCAGAAAGTTTTCCGTGATGAGCTTGAAAAAATAGCTGCAGAAGCAGAAGATCGTGTCTCTGTGGCTGAAAGGAAATATTCAGAAGCATTGGAGGTGAATTATTTAGCATTTTGGTTACTTTGACAAGCAAGTTCGTCATTTTTTTAATAACTGAACTGAGTTCATGTGAACTACATGTATGTTCAACTGTTTGGTTTCTTAGCTTACATAGTCAGTATATTCATTTGTTGCCCGTTCTTTCTGAAGAGGCATACATACAGTATCAAGAGATAATACCTCCCATTTGCTCTGGACTTTTCCTTGTTTCTGAACCACAGAAAAAAAAGTTTGCAGTAGTCCTTAATTTTTGAAGCTTAATTGTAAACTGTTCAAACACAGTGAGACATTCCGATCAATATGAAATTTAGATGTGCTAGGCAGTTTTTCTTACATATTCCTTCTAGACCCACGTGGGTGAAAAATGATGCTGTATCTGTAATAATCTTTGTGATGCTTAACTTTCACTCTGGTAGGCACATTTATGAGATGGTGTAAGTAATGATCATATTTGGTGATCACCATATCACATGAGGTGACCTGCCTGTTTAGGATGAAATATTCTGATGACTCACGTGGCGTCGTAGCCAATAATACTCACTAGTTTAAGAAAAGAAAGTTGAAATGATTGTTTCAAGTACTTTATACTCTCTAGAAGGTGCTGTGAAAGAATATGGTACTCTTATAGTGTATGCTGCTTTTATTGCTTTTCAAGCTACTGTAAGTTGTCTTCATACTTTGTTATTTTGTAGAATGAGAGACTTCAACACCAAAAAGATTATAAGGAATCAATAAAGAAGCTTGAAGAGCAATGGGCGTTGAATCAACAAAAACGCGATAAAGAAAATAAAGATCTGGAAGCTAGCAGAGCGGTTCGTTCCTTCCCTTTTTATGATATACTCTTCTCCCTGTTTAGATCTCTTTCTTATTGCCACACTTATGGTTACTATTATTCGAAAAAAATATACCGGTTGAGTAAATTAACCAGTAGAGAAGAATACGGAAGTTACTAAAAATATCAATATACCTTTCGAAAAACTTTCTTCTCCTTAAAGTTATTAACTTGTGTATTTGGTCGACCAAAACATATAATGGATACTTGTAATGCTGGTTTCTTACTTCTTTGTGTCCTAGATTTTCTTTTGAACCAAGTATTAGTTTCTTTAACATGTTGCTTTTATAACTTCAATTATGTCGTAAAATAAAGTGCAACATGTTTCCTTTCTGCTGCACAGGGGCCTTCTGCAGCTGCGTCTGAGGAAATTGCAGAGCTCAGACAATTGCTTCAGAATGAAATTAATTCGAGGAAAGCTGCTGAGCAGGAGACCAACACTGTTAAAGCTCAGCTGGCGCAGTGGAAAAGGTCCGAGGTATAATTTCACTATCCCTAGTAAACTATGATGATTTGATTTGAGTACCAAGCAGTCTATTTTGCATACTCCCAACTGACAGACCTGTGGAATGTAAAGTAACCCTCTTTTCGTGCCCTAGGCTGCTGGAAATGCAGAGATTTTGAAGCTTCGTAAGATGCTGGAAGAAGAGGCGCACCAAAAGGAGAAACTTGAGGAAGAAATTACGATTCTGAGGAGTCAGCTATTGCAATTGAGTTATGAAGCTGATGAGGTAGACTTGATTTATGTGTCTTCCTATATATTAATGCATTTGTACAAGTATAAACTTAGTCAAATTTTGGTATCTGGTTAATAAGTACTCATGTTTTGGTTGGTGTACTAAAACACATGTCCTGACCTGAAATTGCTAGTGCATGGTATTTCATCAGTTATCAAATACGTGTACCTAGGACTCTTCGTGCGAAATGGTGGGAGAGTACCACAGGCACAAACCATGTTTTTGCATTGCCACTGCTCTTTAGATATCTTAAATCCATAGATTCGTGTTAGCTGTTTATCCATTGTAACTTTTTTTTTCTAATTTAGACAAGGAGGGGTCTGGATAAAGGTGGATCTGGCAATGGCTTCACTGGTTTAGATTCTCTTGTGTCTCAAGTTAGACAGTCACAACTCAACGAATCAGGAAATGGACAAAAGGGATCAATTGCCAAACTCTTCGAACAAGGTAGGCCCTAAACTATCTATTGTTAATATTATATTTACCAAATGCTGAATGTTCATGGATCGGACATCACTTTTGTTTTTATCCTCTTTCTACATTGTGATGATCCCTTTATATGGCAGTGGGACTGCAGAAGATCTTGACCTTGCTTGAATCAGAAGACGCCGATGTTCGGATTCATGCAGTAAAAGTGGTGGCAAACCTAGCAGCAGAAGGTACAGAATACTTAACTTCTTATATTGATTCACAAAACTAGTTATTGTAGAGGGATGGATGCTTACATTTTCTCTGCAGAAGCAAATCAGGAGAAGATTGTAGAAGCTGGTGGCCTTACATCCTTGTTGATGCTCCTCAGAAGCTCAGAGGATGAGATGATACGTCGAGTTGCTGCTGGTGCTATTGCTAACCTTGCAATGAATGGTAAATATGTGGAATTGATACATTTTTTGTTTTTTCATTTACTTGTTATACTAAATTCTATTTATTACTTGATTTTACTTTGTAAGCTTTTTCTCAAGGTGTCCCTCATTGTTTTATTTTTGCAGAAACCAACCAGGAGCTTATAATGTCTCAAGGAGGAATTAGTTTATTGTCGATTACAGCATCTGATGCTGATGATCCTCAAACTCTTCGAATGGTTGCAGGAGCCATTGCTAATCTATGTGGGAATGGTAAACTTCGTACACTTTCTTCCTTCCTTTTTTCTTGCGTATTCTTATTTATTTGTGCGGTAATGTTTTTCTGTCATTAGCTTTGAGTATAACAACTTTTATATTGTCTTGTTCCAGATAAACTACAGACAAAATTACGTGCAGAAGGTGGGATTAAGGCTCTGTTAGGAATGGTGAGGTGTGCACATCCAGACGTTCTTGCTCAAGTTGCTCGTGGAATAGCAAACTTCGCAAAATGTGAATCCAGAGCAGCCACTCAAGGTAATAACACTATTTTCTGTTGACATCTTAGCCATTAGGTCCTTAGTACACTGTTTCTGCGAATATGGTTTTTCTCCTTTTCATATTTACCCTTGCTGTTGCTGGCTGGCCTTAATCTGGTTATGGCAACATATGGGGGTGGATTATTATTTACTACTTTAGAGAGACTCTTGAACATGTAGTGGCTGATTATTTGATTATAATTTGAAAAATACTTTAGGTAAGGCTTACTACTATGTATCTGTACTATATACTGAGATGTTAATCACCACAGGGTCAAAATCTGGGAAATCTCTCCTTATTGATGATGGAGCTCTTCCTTGGATAGTGCAGAACGCCAACAATGAAGCCTCACCAATCAGGCGCCATATCGAGCTTGCACTCTGCCATTTGGCACAGCATGGTAAGTTTTGGCACTAGTTTTGTGCTTGATATATCAGACTTCATCAGGTTCATGATTTAAAAATTAATTTTCCTAGTCTAGAATTTGGAAAGCCTGGGTGTTCTTAGCATTTTTACTGTATGTTTATATAACCGGAATTATTATGAAAACAAGTCCTTTTTGTTTTAATAATAAAATTTTAGCAGTGATGTCAAGTCACCAACAGATTTTCCTTGGTAGTTTAATAAAATTCATGCTTCAAAAAAAAACCCAACAGATTTTCATTTCAAATTTGCTGTTTTTAGGAATATTGGTATTATTTTCTGAGTTACCACAAATATAGCAATCACTTCTTACCAACATTTGTTTCTTTTTCCAGAAGTAAATGCAAAGGACATGATTAGTGGTGGTGCGCTATGGGAACTGGTTCGTATTTCACGAGACTGCTCTCGAGCTGATATAAGAACTCTTGCCCACCGGACTCTAACTTCAAGCCCTATATTCCAAGCTGAACTGCGACGGTTACGTATTGACTGCTGATATCGGTTTTGCTTTAAGCTTGCTTTGTAGAGTGTATTTTGGCAGGAGCTTCTGCGAAATCCAAAAAGCAATTTAATGTTGTGCAGAAGCTTCTGCGAAATCCAAAAAGCAATTTAATGTTGTGCAGAAGCTCATCCTGTTTTTGTTGTGGCATCAATGTAAGAACTCATACGTCATGTATGATGTGCAGCCAAGATCATTGTTGACGTGTGTGTAGCATGTGTTGTAACCAATTTGAGGTTAGTAAATGTTCACCGAGTGTCTCCATTCTTTATATTATTTCTTTTTGCTCCCCCCCTGTTGGTGTTCATCTAGCTTCATTTACAGTAGACTACCTTAGTCCAGCTTGATTATTGTAGAAATTGATTTGTATATGAAACAAAAATGAAAAAAGAAAAAAAAAAAAGTTTCCCCAGTATGTTGTAACAACTGTTATTGAGAATCATTCAGTTCACTGTGATTTTTCTCAGTTTCTTGTGTACATTCTTCTGCTCTGCTCTTTATTGTTTACCATGATTTTCCATCCACTCTGTATTGGTTTGGTGGATTTACACTGTGTTTAAAGTTATGAAACTTGATTGGATTACGAGTTCGGACCCGACAAAATGGTTTTATCCCGTGGTTGGGAACAGATTCTTTTACGGCCACAGAAGGAAAGAAGAGCAAATAACACTTCAACAGTAGGGGAATGGAGCCACCAGACCGAACTGGAAAAAGTAAGGAAGCAAAGCCACTTCGTTGGCATCCCTTTTGACAAAGTGAACTCAAGATATTCAAACCTTGGATTCTGTTAAAGTTCCCAGTTCTCTAGGAGTCCAGGGGACATGAAAACCACTCTTTTGTTTGAGAAATTTAACTAGCACAAGAACATGATTAACATCCAAAAATCCCTGTGGAGTTGCTGCTTCACCTGGTGTGGGGAAGTCTACAATTTCGTTTCGCCTCCCTGAAAATTACAAAGGCTCTTTCCGTGCTCCAATCCATATACAATGCAGCTGAAATAACTTCAAGTTTCAATCACAAAGCATATACGATCAAAAACTGGATATGTTTTGATTAACCCATTCATTTTATTTTTTAATCATACAAGAAAAACAAACAGGTTCGACTATGCTCTTTTGTTGGTTTCAGATTTTGTGTAGAACCCACCATTACTGGGTTAAATTGGGTATAAGGTTGTTATGCTGTTTGGAATTTCGGTCTGTGCTGACCCATTTAAGAGCTTAATGAACATCTCCTCCAGCAGTAATTTTGTAGTGACTGGCTTTCGGCAATCTTAAGTAGCATATGGTGCAAGTCATTGAGGTAGTCTTAAGAAGAAAAATTCAAAATATCAGTTGCTAGTTGCCTAGTTCTTTTCTAATTGATTATAAGTAGTCGGCATGTTCTCAAAAAAAAAGCTGTTGTGTTGCTGAGAAATTCAATTCCCCCAACCTTGACTTCACCAAAGCCATTGAAGTTTAAAGCTTACACTGTCTACAAATAAACCTTAGGCTGAGAGAACAATCTCAGAGAGACAAGAACTGAGGTATAAGAATTTTTATTTCTTTTTCTGAGGCCATGGAAGAGGAGAATATGGTGAATATGAAGGAGGAATTTGATTATAAAAGCTTGTCCAGGCGGCTTGCCATACAACTAGAAGGACTCATTGCAGAGCTTAAAAAGCAGCAGAAAGTTTTCCCTGATGAGCTGCAAAGAATAGTTGTAGAAGCACAAGATCTTGTCTCTGAGGCTGAAAAGAACTATTCAGAAGCATTGGAGGTGAATTCCTTAGTATTTTGGTTACTTTGACAAGCAAGTGCATCAAATTTAATAACTGTATGGTATATTACTATATTAGCTTGCAGAGTCAGTATATTCATTTGTTGCCTGTTCTTTCTGAAGAGGCATACATATCAAGAGATAATATCTCCCGTTTGCTCTGGACTTTTTCTTGTTACTGACACACAACAAAAAAAGGTTTGCAATAGTCCCTAATTTTTGAAGCTTGATCGTAAAATGTTCAAGCACTGCGAGACCTGTAATGCCGGTTTCCTAATTCTTTACGTCCTAGATTTTTTTTGAACCAAGTAATGTATTGGTATCTTTAAGATGTTGCTTTTATAACTTTGATTATGTCGTTAAATAAAGTGCAATCTGTTTCCTTCTGCTCCACAGGGGCCTTCTGCAGCTACTTCTGAGGAAATTGCAGAGCTCAAAGAATCGCTTCATAAAGAAATTAATTCGAGGAAGGCTGCTGAGCAGGAGACCAACACTGTTAAAGCTCAGCTGTCGCAGTGTAAAAGGTCCGAGGTATAATCTCACCGTCAAGCAGTCTATTCTAAATACTCCCAAGTTATAGACTACATGGAATGTGAAGTAACCCCCTGATCGTGTTCCAGGCTGCTGGAGATTTTGAGATTATGAAACTTCGTAAGATGCTAGAAGAAGAGGCTCACCAAAAGGAGAAATATGAAAATGAAATTATGATCTTGAGGAGTCAGCTATTGCAATTGAGTCATGAGGCTTATGAGAGAAGTAGAGAAAGGGCATCAGCTGCCAAACTCGTCGAACAGGGTAGCCCCTAAACCATCTACTGTCAATATTATGTTTACCAAATGCAGAATGTCTATGGTTCAGATATCAATTTATTCTTAGTTCAGAATCCTCTGATATGGCAGTGGGACTGCATGGGATCTTGACCGTGTTTAAATCAGAAGATTCCGATGTAAGGATTGGTGCAGTAAAAGCGTTAGCGAACCTAGCAGCGGATGGTACACTACTCAACTTCTTATATTGACGCCCAGGCCAAAAATTAGTTATTCTTATTTTCAGAGAGACGGATGCTTACATTTTCATCTGCAGAAGCGAATCATGATAAGATTGTAGAAGCTGGTGGCATTACATCCTTGTTCATGCTTCTAAGAAGCTCAAAGGATAATATCACACGTAGAGTAGCTGCGGGTGCTATTGCGAACCTTGCAATGCATGGTAAATATGTGGAATTGGTACTTTTTTTTTTTTCTTTTGTTTTTTTTGTTTTTTTGTTTTTTCATTTACTTATTATACCAACTCATTACTATTGATCAAAAAAAAAAAAAAAAACTCATTACTTGATTTAACTTTATAAGTTTTTATTCTTGCAGAAACCAACCAGGAGCTTATAATGTCTCAAGGAGGAATTAGTTTATTGTCAAACATAGCATCTGATGCTGATGACCCTCAAACTCTTCGAATGGTTGCAGGAGCCATTGCTAATCTATGCGGGAACGGTAAACTGCATACACTTTCTTCCGTCTTTATCTTGCGTATTCTAATTTATTTTTTGTGATATGTTTTCTGTCACGTTTAGCTCTCTGAGTATCAACAATTTTTATATTGTCTTGTTCCAGATAAGCTACAGAAAAAATTACGCGCAGAAGCAGAAGGTTGCATAAAGGCTCTGTTAGCAATGGTGAGGTGCGCACATCCAGACGTTCTTGCACAAGTTGCACGTGGAATCGCAAACTACGCAAAATGTGAATTCAGAGCAGCCACTCAAGGTAATAACACTATTTGCATCTGTCTGGCCTGAATATTTTCATGGCAACATGTGGCTGAGCTATATACACTGTCGTACTGAGATGTTACTTACCCCAGGGTCACAATCTGGAAAGTCTCTCCTTATTGATGATGGAGCTCTTCCTTGGATAGTGCAGAATGCCAACAATGAAGCCTCGCCAATCAGGCGCCAAATTGAGATTGCACTCTGCAATTTGGCCCGAAATGGTGAGTTGTTTTCTACTTGATATTCCAGGCTTCACTGGAGTCATGATTTGAAAATTTAATTTGGAAACCCCGGCTTTTGTTCTTAGCCTTTTACAGTATGTTTACTATATATAAACGCAATTGTTTTTTATTTAAGTAATAAATTTCAGCAGTAATACCAACTCAGCAACATATTTTGTTTTCCGGGTTACCACAAACATGGCAATCATATCTTACCAAAATTTCTTACTTTATTTTTCAGAGGGAAATGCAAATGACATGAGTAGCAGTGGTGCACTGTTGGAACTGGTTCGTATTTCACGAGACTCCACTCGAGCAGATGTAAGAACTCTTGCCCACCGGATTCTATCGTCAAGCCCTATTTTCCAAGCTGAACTGCGACGGTTGCGTATTGACCGCTGATATCCACATTCCTTTAAGCTGCTTGTTTTATAGAGCTGTGTATTTTGGCAGGAGCTTATAGGCATATTAACGCTGTGCAGAAGCTCATCCTTGTTTCTTTGTAGCTCCAATGTGAGAACTCATACTTCATGTCAAGTGTGGTCAAGACCATTGTTAACGTGTGTGTATCTTGTGTTATAACCAATTTGTGGTTAATATATGCATTGTCTCTCTGAGTTTATATGAGACAGAAATGCAATATAGATAAAAAGAGAAAATTTCTCCAGTGTTTATCGAGAATCATTCGGTTTACTTCGATTCTTCTCAGTATCTTCTTGCGTACACTGTTCTACTTATGTAATGGTTTGGTGGATTAACACTAGTGTTAAAGGTGCGAAACTTGAATCAATTGGGGATCAGGAGCCCCGAGCCAAAGACATGCATTAATAAGAAAGAAGGCCAAAATCATTTTTTCCATTTGATTTACAGTATGTACCACCAAGAAAAGAAAGATTTCGATCCATCTCGTGAGAGATGACGTGGCAGGGGAAATAGAGGCGATTTCCTAGGGCATCAAATCTCTTGCGTTTCTCCATGGATGGAAGCCATTTTTCTCCTTCTCCTCCGCTTTCGAACACTAATCAGAGTGAATCAGCATCTAAATCTGCAATTGGTACTGATTTAAACCTTGGGTTAGAGGATTTTCCGCTGTTACCAGTTCCTTCTTCTTCTTTGGGAGTTAATGGAGCTTCCAAAGAAAACCCTAACTCTTGCTGGAATGGTCACAACATCTCAAGCACTTCCGCTCCATCAACAAAGCTTCCTAAGTATGAAGAACCTACTTCGGTTGATGGTCAACCAACGGCAGTATTTTCATCAGGTGAACTCAAATCTCAAATTGAATATTGTGAATCTCTGGTAGTTGGTTATTTTGTAGGGAATAGGCTAGCTTTTCCTTTTGTGAAAGATAGTTTATCTTCCCAGTGGAAGACAAAAAGGGATTTCACCATGCCCATTCATGGACAAAATGCTTTCCTTTTCAAGTTTATTCAAGAAGAAGATAGAGCTCGAATTTTGGAATTAGGTTCAGTACATATTGCAAAAAAGCTATTTCTTCTTAGACCTTGGTCACCCTTCATAGAATCCCATATTGATTCCATTAAAACTGTACCTCTGTGGATGAATCTCAGGGGCGTACAAATTCATCTCTGGAATGATGTTGGTTTAGCTAGGATTGCTAGTTTAGTGGGTAAACCGATCATGACAGACTCACAAACTGCATTGAAGACTAGAATGTCGTTTGCTAGAGTCTCGTGTCGAAATTGCAAAATGATTGTTCTTTCCCTACTGAGCTTCCGGTCAAAATTGATGATATAAAGCTTATGGTAAAAGTAGAATACCCTTGGAAGCCAATTGCTTGCTCTCATTGCAAGAGCTTTGGTCATTCAAGTGTAAAATGCATCTATAACCCAACCCCAAAGAAAACTGATGTTTCGATTCCAAAGAAGTCTTCTTTAGTTGCAGGTGACAGCATTGACCCTAATCAAATAGTGCAGAACACAACATCTGATATGGAAGCTTCTTTTGTGAATCAGTCTTTAAAAGAGGCTAAGGCCTCTTCCTATGCACATGTCAAAACATGGTATTTGGCATATATGCACCCACTATGGGTATGCCAAACTGCCAAACTCATATGCCAATATGTTTTTCCTGGCATATAGGCATACACGACAGATTTTCCAGTGAGCGATAGAGTCTTGGTCGCTCGATGGTCAAAAAATCGTTCGATGGTCATTCACTCGACAGCGACAGTCAAGCTATCGCTCGATACTATGATAATCGCTCATCAGATCTTCATCTAACGGCTACAATTTCCCCCTACCTGATTTCAACCAATTCCAACCCAACTTCAAATTCATTTCACCATGCATAGTGCATAACCGAAGTGGATTTGACTACAGAGGAAATAACATGGATCATGATAGCGTATTTCCACATACCTACTCAGAGAAAAGTGGATGACCCACTGATAGTTGTGGTATAACTTCTTAGTAAGGCCGTATTTATTATTCGTGTTACAAAATCGACTCTGAGCGACTCCTCGCTCAAATTCATCTTTTTTTTTTTTATTTTTTTTATTGGTCTAATTCGCTACTATCAAGGTGAATTTTTAATGAAATGTATCTGGTTTCAATCTGAATATTAATTTAAAAGATAGTTTCCATTAATCTAAAAAAAACAAAATTACATTTCACATTTCAACTAAAAGAAAACATTTTAACTACTCATTTCCTTGTCCGTTTCCTTGTCCATTTTCTCCCGGACCAAAGATCCAATTGCCTGCATTTTCTGGATCCATAGAGTTGTTCAACAAACTAGTTAAGGTGCCTAGGTTTGAGACTGACTTGGTGGTTGAGTCTCATCAGAATCACCATAACCTTGATAAGCAATGGGAGTACGGGGTATGGGAACATTATACAAATCTTGAAATACGTGTGACTGATATTGTTGCTGGAATGGTTGAAATGCTGATGAGGTTGAGGCAATTGGGGTATACTGCATTCGTTTGCCTAACTACTTCCATGTTCACACCACCACCCTGGAGCCGTATGTCGGTTGCAAATGACTAAACATACGTGTAGGAGTTGTATCCATGCCAATGTTTTCTTCAACACCATGTACCGCTTGACTTTCTAACACCATGTTTGGAGTTGAACTTTCCGGTACCTCCTCCATATGACGACGTCTCAATCTTCTCGTCACCACTTTGCCGACTTCCACGACTTTGATGACTTCGACGACTTTGTCGACTTTAACGACTTTGCCGACTTCCACCGGGACTCAATCCTCTACCGCTCCACCACCGGGACTCAATCCTCTACCGGCTCCAACACTGGACTCATGTCATACATCATGCTTTCCTCAATCTTTGCATCTCTTCCAAGTGCATATTCTGAAATCCCTGAAGAAGAGCATCATAATTGTTACATCGGGTCTGATACTCCAACTCTGTAGCATTGACCCCGAGGTATGGATAAGTGATGAGTGCCAAATAGTGCATAATTATACACCTTTTTTTTGGCATTTTACTCATATTTTGCGCTTATAAATCAGATATTATCCCATATTCTGTATTTTCCTTGTTTTTAAGAATAAATATTTGTATTAATTAATTTTGTGTTTTTAGGTAATAAATAAAGCTCGGAGAATCTGAGGAGCCAAAAGAGCGAAGAATTGGAGTCAAGTGCCCAAGGAGCAGAAGCAAAGCTGCTCATAAAGGTGCTTGCAACCCAACAAGTAGCAACTCATCTACAAGACATGGGCTTGAACTAGACCCGACCCGTGACCCGGATCCGAGCCCGTCTCTTCTGAGACGTTTAGATTTCTTTCTCCCTCATCCAACGGTCGCTGCTTCCACGTGCATCGAAGATCGCTGCTCCCGCGCTACACCAGATCACGCCAAAACCGCTTACCTCCCTCGGCCGTTCAGATCGTAGCCGCCTCATCCAACGCTCGCTCGGCCTGTCTCATCGTCCGTAGCTGCACTCGCCTCACAACAAAACTACCAACACCCTATACCCCCGACCAAACCCTATTCCCTTCTTCCACCTTCTCTTTCTTCTCTCGCGTCAGAGCTCGCAAACCCACTCCACCACCATCCTTCTCCCCGACAAAAATCGACCACCTCTCCGCCACCATCTCTCTTCCCGACACAAGAAGAAACCAACCCCAACAGCCGCACCCTCTCTCTAGATTTAGTTTCTCTCTTTCTTAGCTTCTCCAACCCTAGAAGCTAACTTAGAGAAAAAAACTAAAGCTAGGGTTTTCATCACTGTGGACGCATGGAGTAGCCAAACGATTGACGAGGAGACAAGTGAGGGAGCGACGTGGGTGAGAGAGTATGTTTGATTTATCTCGATTTTGAGAATTAGGGTTTGAGAACTTTTATTTGCATGTATAAATAGGTAGTGTTGGTGGATGTTAGAGACACGCCTGGGTTAGCCAGTGCAGTCATTTAGGTTTAATTTCTGTTTTTCATGTTTTAATTTAGTTGCTAGGGTTTGAGATGAAACCCTAACCTGCAACTGTGTTTTTCATGCTCATGTATTGTTCTTGAATGATTGAATATTTTCTAGATGGAATTAATTTCGGTGTGATAACACTTTGCTCTCACAAGTGCATGCCAATGCCATGGATGCACCGTAGTTTGATTCACTCGTGTTATTTATGCTGCAACCCAAGCTTAATGAAATTGTTATGATCCTCGATTATTTGTACTTTAATCGGACAAGTAATACTTTGGAAATACACTTTAGTTGTGATTAATCTGTCAAGCGGAGAAACACTTTAGGTTTAAGGCAGACTTGACAACTCGCCTTTATCTAGCATAAGAATAAGAACAATGTCATGAGTTGAAAACACAGTGTAGGTTAGTGGTGGAATTGCAGCCCTAGTAGCACCCTTTTATCTCTGTTTTATACCTTAGTTTAGGTTCACATCTTCACTTCAGCCGTTTTCGGCACAAAATATCTTTTGTTACACTCTGTCACTTGTTACTTGCTAGGAAACTCAGTTTAGCATAGCCATAGATCATTGAAAGCACCCCTCGTCTCTGTGGATCGACCCGTACTTGCCGCGTCTCCGATAGACGCCGTGCACTTGCGGTTTATCACCGTAGGCCATATAATTTACCCATCTTCGAGGCCTACCAATAAGTCTGAGTAGGTGCACTAGAAACAATTGGATAAGTAACAATCTCTCCAGATGTGCTGGATATAGTCTTTACTTCCCAAGAAAATGGTGGCATGTATGACGATGAACTTTGAGAAGGATATGCAAATACGTCACCCGTCTCTGGTGGAGGTTGGGAAGGAACAAATTCATTGTCAAGTGGCAACCTACCTAAAGTCGGGAAATCCATCCGACCCAAACTTTGCGGTTGCATGGAAATATTTGGCTTGAAAATAGTATTAAACCAAGATAGGTACTCATTTCTCGTCCATCGGCTCCTGGGATCAATTCATCGACTTCTTGCCAACGATGACATTCTCTTATCAATTTGAAGTAATCGTCAAAACATCTCAGTATTGGATAAGGGTTGACAGCTATCACTGATCTCCCTTGCAACGAAGAAGTCGTCTTTCACCATAATACCAAACACCCTTCTCGTAAATAGGGTCAGATAACAAAGATCCTTCTAAGGCTTAACTCTACCATTGTCCGACCTAGTTCTTCTTGGAACTCAAGTACTTGCTTCATATGGCCATGAGATAAGGTTATGGCTTGTTCTACTCAACTGGCCAATCTTATGAACAATAGCGAGATGTTGACCATCTTCAATCTCGTGCAGACTTCCCAATTCTTAGAATCATACTTCCGTATGATCGGAAATACATTCGTATAATTCTTAAGACAAGGTTCCGAAACACGGAAATATGTATACCACCAATACTGAAAATAATAACATTCAGCAGGTTAATAACTTTTCCATATGAAAATGACAAATAAATACATAATGTGAAAAAGATTGGTTCTTACCTCCAAAACTCCCCAAAAAGCATTAAAACTATCTTTATCACACGTCGAGTTATCACTTAGGGCAATGTAAATCTCTGATAAAATCGCAGTCCCCCAATCATATGTTGGTGCTTGCTCTAAATCTTCTAATGCTTCGAGAAACCCAATTAACACTACTGAGCTAGCATTTGGAAACAGACATTGGTCCAGTGTCCACAAAATGGTCGGGGATCAAATATTGATTACCAGACGTTCTAGCTCCTCAAAATGGTCGGGGATCAAATATTGATTACCAGCTTCCCTGTTTTCATTCATTCTTAAAGCATAACGCTGGAAAAAACTTTTCAACCCAGACACCTTCAACCCATACGCTTTTAATTGTCTATGTGTAGGATTTCCTCCTAATTCATTTGAGTATAAATGAAGTTTTTCTTTCCATCTATCTTCTGATAACCACTTAAGTCTATTAAATGGAAGTAAGTTCCCTTGGCATGGAATTCCGGTTAACATGTATAAATCTATCGGTGTAACTCCTATTAACAATAATTATTCATAATTAGAATTTGTTGATTTTTATGAAACAAAACACATAATCTAAAAATTAAATTACTATAAAAGACTGACTTACCGCATTCAAAGTCCTTGAAAAAGAACGTGTTTGTAGTCTTCCACCATCGTTCTAATATAACTTGAACACCTTGAGTCCTGTGGTTTCTAGGTTGTATTTGATATAGATGTCGCCAAGGATATCTTCTCACTCTCTCTTGAACAAGCAGGAGGAAGTAATTGAAAAATTGTACGTAACTCGGTCCATCCACCTCTTAGATGTATAGCGTTACATCGCCCTCATTATCGAAAGGTGATTAGAGAATACACCTTCACCGACTACTAGTCTAACATTATTAAACTAATAATTTGTATCCACAACAAAAATTACTCCACCGCTCAGGGGTACTAGTAGATGCTTTCCTTTTTGTTTCTTTTTTTTAATCTCCATATCTCGTTTAAGATAATCGTTTTAGAACAAAAGTTTAAAGAAAATCAAAGGGTTTTCAAGAATTGAGAAGAGTTTAGAAGAGGTGGGAGTATAGTTGCGGTATTTATAGGCGTCGAAACTCGAACTGTGGCGATATTGATTATATCGACAAATGATATAGTGAATTTCGAGCGATAATCATAATATCTCCAGCGATAAAGTCTTTATCGCTGGCGATATTGTCAATATCGCTCGCTAGGGATTCGATCGCTCAGCGGTTTCCCATAGTGGCGCAAATGGTTTGGCATGCCAAACACCATTTTTTTGGCATGTGCATAGGAAGAGGCCTAATAGATTTGGGAGTAGTAGTGATGAGACAGGGATTTCTCAACCGGAAAAGTGGATGGCATGTGTTGGAGGTGTTGTTCCGAATGCATCGTCTACTACGATTGATCCTTGTGCAGAGATGTGTATGAATGGGGAGAGGTTAATTGATCAAGAAAAGGTCCTTGGCGAGTGGGTCTCTTATAAAAGAAAGAAAGGCGCCTTTTAAAAAAGAAGAAACAAAACCACTTACAGGTTCCTTCTATTGAAAATGGCCATCCGGTTTTGGAAGGTACAAGTATCTCAACTGCTGATCCCGCCATCCCCCCGGTTTTGAATCTCAAAACAGGTTCCATGGATTCAAGAAGAAGAAGAAGAAGAAGAAGAAGAAAAAAGAAGAAGAAGAAGAAGATATCCACCTCCCGATTAGTTTTGGAAGATTCAATGGTAAGCATCACAAAGGCGTCATCGTCCAAGCCAAGTAAAGGAATTGGTAAGAAATTGAGTACGAAATCCAAATATACAGGTATGCTCCCAAATGGTACTCTCTCAAGTTTAAAAATGAAAAAGCCTCATAAATCTAAAGTCCCTAATACAGTTTCGGTAGATAAACTCATGGATTTTGGTTCTTCTTGGGGCTTAGAACCCTAACCTGCAACTGTGTTTCGGTCCAAGCCAGTGCAGTCATTTAGGTTTAATTTCTGTTTTTCATGTTTTAATTTAGTTGCTAGGGTTTGAGATGAAACCCTAACCTGCAACTGTGTTTTTCATGCTCATGTATTGTTCTTGAATGATTGAATATTTTCTAGATGGAATTAATTTCGGTGATAACACTTTGCTCTCACAACAGTGCATGCCAATGCCATGGATGCACCGTAGTTTGATTCACTCGTGTTATTTATGTCGCAACCCAAGCTTAATGAAATTGTTATGATCCTCGATTATTTGTACTTTAATCGGACAAGTAATACTTTGGAAATACACTTTAGTTGTGATTAATCATCAAGCGGAGAAACACTTTAGGTTTAAGGCATTTGACAACTCGCCTTTATCTAGCATAAGAATAAGAACAATGTCATGAGTTGAAAACACAGTGTAGGTTAGTGGTGGAATTGCAGCCCTAGTAGCACCCTTTTATCTCTGTTTTATACCTTAGTTTAGGTTCACATCTTCACTTCAGCCGTTTCGGCACAAAATATCTTTTGTTACACTCTGTCACTTGTTACTTGCTAGGAAACTCAGTTTAGCATAGCCATAGATCATTGAAAGCACCCCTCGTCTCTGTGGATCGACCCGTACTTGCCGCGTCTCCGATAGACGCCGTGCACTTGCGGTTTATCACCGTAGGCCATATAATTTACCCATCTTCGAGGCCTACCAAGTTTTTGGCGCCGTTGCCGGGGACTTGGCGCGTGCCCTGTGTTCTTTGGCTCGCTTCACTGTTATTTTTCTACTTCCCCTGTATATATGCATCATAGTGTAACTTAGTTTCAGTTTTTATAACTTAGTTTCTTTGTGTTATAACTTAGTATAACTTAGTTTCCCTGTCGGTCCAAAATATTCTCACCTGGGTGATAGCTGATCTTTGAGTATCACAAACTCCACCTCTTAACTTGCACATTGCAGTACTAAAACTTTTGTTGAGCTGCAGGTACTTGTGGTGCTTGCCGTGCTCGTTGTGCTACATGTGCTTTTTGTGATGCTTTGAGCAACTGAACCAACCCTGTGGGAAAGACAAGGAGCCGAGCAATACAAACACCGTGGCTAAAGCAAGTTGGTCATTCTCAAATCTTGTGTATTTTATATCTATGTGATGATCTATGTGCAAGCATCTTGGTGGTATTTTAAGTTTTACTTTGGGTAAATGAACTTAGTATATATGCATTGCATGATTTGTGAAACTAGGAGTGTATTGCCCTGAAAATTGTGCTTGTATGCCTAGTGAGTCATCTGCCTAGTGCATTGCTCTGAGAACCCTTGGCCTTGACAAGGCTTGTGATCAACTCCAGCCCTCGTCGCTGTGAGTTTGAGCCACAACAAGTACAAACATCTGTGCCCTGTATTGCCCTGTGAATGTGCCATGTATGCCCCGTAAACCCCCCGATGTGGGTCTCAGTGCTGACAAAGCTTACCTTGCAACTGACCTATGCAACCCTCTAGCCCCTGAAGCTGTGAGGCTGTGTTGCGAATTGCCAACCTGAGCACAAACCAACCTGGGCTCTGCAAATTAGAGCCATCTGCACCCCTGTGTTGTATAGCAACTACCTGCAAAGAGCACACTTTTGTGCTTAGTTCTGTGAGATAGTGTGTGAATTGTGCTACCCTGTGTGTGCTTTTGCCAATCTGTGCACAATCTTTGCCTAGCCTATGCACTTGTTTGAACTGCCAAACCTAGGCTGAAAACTCAGTTATTCTGTGCACATAAGTAAGGGTGCACAGGAACCGAGCCGGACCGACGGACCGAACCGGAACCGGTGGAACCGTACCTGGTTTTGGACCGAACCGAGGTACAAGGTACAGGTACCGGTACCAAAAACTAGGAACCGAGGTCCTGGGTACAGTACACGGTCCAAGATAAGTACTGCAGGTCGCACTGACCGAAAGTCCCGAATTATTAGATTGTCGAGAGAAAAAAATCATCGTAATCGTGGTAGCTTTGGATGGATATGGCTGCAAAAAAGAGAAGAACTGCTCTTTGAAGTGTTATCACGCTATTTGTGACCGAAATGAGATCGACCTTATAATTGGTATATCTTTCGCTTCGAGGTGGTGACAAAGTACCATGGCCTTCAAATACGGTGGACGTACCTTTTTGTTCTTCCATGGACTCGTTTCCCGGTGCATGATTCACGAGACGAAGCATAATTTTCTTGACGAACGGGTGCGAGTTTCTCTCTAGCTTCCTCATGTTGTATTTGAGGGACTGTGGGCTCCTTTCATGAGTTGGATGTTTACATGAGTCTCTTTTTACTCTTAGTTTCGAAAGTGAGAAACTGTTCTTGTTTTTCCCTTTGGACACGCCAATAATAATTTTGGGCTCCCAAAGCAGTTGGAATTCCCAATCATGTAAAACATCACCGGTGACGAAATAACATGGATGATATAATGAACATTCAATTGCGATAGCACAATTGCACCCACAAATACTCTTAGCTCTTCTCCGACACTTCCATTTATGAGATTGAAATTTCTCTTCCATTTCCTCAAAGCGAATTTCCTCTCGGAGATCTTAGTTCTCCACACCATTGTTGAGGCTTAATTTCGTCACCGTAAAATGAAAACTCCCACGGTCACCGTAAAATGAAAAAAACAGTACTTAGATTGTCGAGAAAAAAAAAATTATGTCCGGAAAAGTACCGATCGGGTACCGAACCGCACACTGTACCGACTGTAATCTAATGGTACCGGAACCGAGGTACAAGGTACAGGTACCGGTCCAACATTTTGGAACCAAGGTGTGTGAGGTACAGGTACTCGGTCTCGTCAAGAACCGAGCCGAACCGTACCGTGTGCACCCTTACACATAAGTAGTGGGCTGCACACAGCTGAAGCCCAACTCCTGTGCCTGACTATTTAGACCTGAACCTGGGCTGCCAACAGCTAAAACCCAACAACTGGGCTAACTCACAATCAAGCCACACTGCTGGGCTTAAACCAAATCTGAATCCCACACAGCTGGGCTGAAGCAAACCTTTAACAGCCAAGCCCATATTAGCTAAACTGCTGGGTTGTCCCGCACAAAAAATCGAGCCCACATCATTTGGGCTAGAACCCAATTTCACTAGGTTTACCACACCCATTAAGTTTTGCAAACACTTTGGGCTGCAACCACACATAATCCCAATAAACCAAACTGAAGCCCAATCAACCAAAATCAAATCCCAACAAACCAAAGCCCACAACAAACCACAACAAACCAAAGCCCACAACAAACCAAAACCCAACAAAACCAAAACCCACAACAAACCAAAGCCCACAACAAAGCCCACAACAAACCAAAGCCCACAACAAACCAAAACCCAACAAAACCAAATGAAACCCAATAAACCAAACCAATCCCACCAAAACCAAATTAGATTGTGAGTTCAATTTGAGTTGATAAATCATGTCGAGATTTTGGTCCGCATCCTGGGATTCAAACAAATCCCTGAGAGAGCTTGCTTACGGGCACCTTTCACAGGATGAACACCCCACATACCATAGTGACTTTAGGGAATTTTATGGGCCTTCTCAGGGCCCCGAATTCACATACCCTAATCATTATGATCACATACTTCATCCACCACAGGTTGAAAATGAACAATTTTCTCATACCCAGTCATCACTTTTAGATCAATTAGAAGCTCGACCATCTGCCTTAGAAAGGCAATCACATGAGCGATCTGTCAAATCTAATTCCCCTAGGCAATATGAAATGCATGCTTGCACCTTATGTGGTGGCTTAGACCACCCTGTTGAGTACTGTTATATTTTGCATGCTTTTAGGCAGTCTAGGGAAAACCATGATAATCCAATGCACGAAGTGTCTAGAAGTGACTATATGCCGGCAACTATTGGGACCATAATCAACTTTGCACACATGCATCATTCACCACAAAGTGGGAGATGAACAATTTTATACTCCTTCAACTCCTAGTTTGCAATCAACAATGGATACACTCATGGAGCTAAATGCTAGGCTTGAAATGAATGCAGTGCATGACCATCCATATAGCAATATGTCTGAATTTCCCTTCTCTAGTGAACCTCATGCACAACCATACAATGAATATCCATATGAGGAATGCATACCCACTAGTGAAGACTCTCCTTCAATAGAAAAACTCAAAATGATTCTTTACCTGATTGAATTACAAAATGATAGGATTGAAAATAGTGTTTCTAGTCTTACTCATGCAACTAACATTGAATATGAACCTAATCTAGAGGTAGATGAGTACACTGAAAATACTACAATTTTGAATGGAGAAATGAATTCTTGCTATGATGATGATGATGATGAATATGAAGAGCATGCGTATTTTGAAAATGTAGTAGAATATTTAGGTTCAGAGACATTAGGTGTCTCTTCTGTGAACCCTATGAATGATGCTTCTTCTAATATTCATATATGTGATGATGATGTGGATCCTGTGGAATTGTCCTGTGAAAGTGAACATGATTTACCCTCTTCTGACCTTAGGAAAGTGTGTGATGGTGCAAATGATTTTATACATGAAAACAACTTAGATGTACCTAACCTCTCTCCTGAGTCACAAATTGAAACTCTTCCACCAAACCTAGGTGTAGTTTGTCACAAAATTGCAAAACCAACTTTTCTGAAAATGCCTAATTTAGGCCTAGAACTTTGTGCTTCCCAAGTCCTCTTGGACTATTTTGCATCAAAGTATAACACTCTTAAGGAGCCACAGTTGGAATATGTATGTCTGCCTGTTATTAGTAAAACTCATTTTGAGTTAGACCTTTTGCATGATGTACCATTAAAATTGCAAGATTTTGTGCTTCCAAACACACCCGTTCACAAGTTTAGGTTTGGGGGAAACTCCTTCACATTTGCAGTCTTACTTGCACTCTCATTTTATATCTGTGTAAGGCTGCTGATGTTTGTATATATTTTCTATTGGGTTGATCCTCAACTCTTTAGATTGTTAGTTTATGGTGAATTTTCATTGTATATATCCAGTAGGACTTGTTAAATTTTCTTTTCTTGAATCGGTTGAGTCTTCATGCGCATATATTATGCTAATCCGATATGATCTCCGTTGAGAATGTTGGATTCTAGCCTTGACTAAAGAAGCTCAACCTTGCTCCCCGCCGACATCCGGTAATCTCTTCCCTTTTCTCTTTTTTCAAAGATAGTTCTCTCGGTATGTGACTTGTTTAAATTTTTTCTATATGTAGACACATTGAGGACAATGTTTGATTTAGGTTTGGGGGTGCATTTGCATTTAGAGTTTTTAGTCTTTTATTTTACCTTTTATTTTCAAAAAAAAAAAAAAAAAAAAAAATTCAAAAACTTTTTGCAAATAAAAACCTCCAACTTTTAGAGATTTTAGAGTCACTAGCATGCTTCTAGCTATGTTTACATAGAGAATCTGACCGAAATAACGAACTTAGAAGTCTTAGGAGAACACAATCGGGTTTCTTAGTTGATTAGAGCGTTAAAGTTGGATTTAACCATACCGGAGGGCGAATTAGGTGCTGTTTAGATATTCGGTAGTAGAATTGTGATCACCCATAGTGGAGACTACCCAATTTACATCAAGTGAGGCACCAACCTTCAATTTTTGCAACTTTCTAGAAAAGTCTGTTAGAGTGTGTGTCACCTTACGTAAATTCCGGTAGGAATGGTGAGCTACCCAACGTCGCACCAATTTCAGACTACTTTTGATCTCTTGAGTGCTAGTTTTTGTCAATCATGAGGGTGACGTCTAAAGATGAAAACTCCTTCTAAATACCGATTTGTAGTTAGCATCATTCTCTCTCTCAATCAGCAAGACCCATAGAAACACATCATCGTCAAACAAACGGAGCATCATCGAATATGGAAAGAAAAATTGATATAGTCCAAGGTTTATGTGCAACAAAGAAAAGAAAATAGGATGAGAATTAATAAAATTTATAAAATCAAGACAATACAAGTTGTGGAAAAATTGAGTGATAAAGTCCTTTGTCCATGGAGTTAGTTGTTTCATTATTTGTATTTGTATTTTTATTTTTATTATTAAAAAAAAAAAAAAATATCAAAAATCAAAAAAAAAAAATAATAAAAATAAAAAAAATATTGTAGTTTATTTTTGCTACCACCATGGTAAAGAAGAATTTAAAAAGAAAAATCCAAACAACAAGGAATTTGAGTAGAAAAGTTAAAAATTGTCAAGTTTGTGAAGTTTAGAAGTTCATCATCAACAATTGAAGACCGAAGACCGAAGATTGAAGACGTTTCTATGGTTTCTTATGAGAGAGTGATATTAATTGCCGATCGGGTGAGAAGTGAGTGAGTACTCCCACCCTTGCCAATGGTTGATTTCCTTTCTTAGAGATCATCAGAAAAAGATTCTTTTTGTCCACACTTCGTGGAGTCTCCGTGATTTTATTTCGGAAGGTTATCCTTCTTACCTACAACGTGTGCGGGATTTCTCTCTTTATTCCTGCCTGCACACATGAGAGACTAAAAGCGATCTTTTTGAGTGCAATTATCATAAAACCCTAATAGTGAGGCGAAGTCGAGGCTTATGATCACAATCGAATCCGAGTTCTTTCATATGGTATGGTTACTTCTCGCTCAAAGACTTAAGGATGAGAATGCGTTCTTCGATAGTTCTAACTTCGTTACTAGCATGCGAAACTATATGTCCTCATAGCTTCTTGGAGGCTTGAGACTCTTTTACACTCGAAGTTGGAGAAGGTTTTGTGGGTACACCTCTGGTAAACCCTCACGAGACTACAACTCGTCCACTAGGGACACCTAGGGGTTTAAAGGCTTAGTGCATACGCTAAATGCATTCGAGAGACTGCACAGGGGTATAATTAGGATTTCTTAATTTCTGTTTCACTTGAGGACAAGTAAAATTCGGGTTTGGGGGTATTTGATGAGTGCCAAATAGTGCATAATTATACACCTTTTATTGGCATTTTACTCATATTTTGCGCTTATAAATCGATATTATCCCATATTCGTATTTTCCTTGTTTTTAAGAATAAATATTTGTATTAATTAATTTTGTGTTTTTAGGTAATAAATAAAGCTCGGAGAATCGAGGAGCCAAAAGAGCGAAGAATTGGAGTCAAGTGCCCAAGGAGCAGAAAGCCGAAGCTCATACAAGCGCAGCAGATTGCAACCCAACAAGTAGCAACTCATCTACAAGACATGGGCTTGAACTAGACCCGACCCGTGACCGGATCCGAGCCCGTCTCTTCCGAGACGTTTAGATTTCTTTCTCCCTCATCCAACGGCCGCCGCTTCCACGTGCATCGAAGATCACGCTCCCGCGCTACACCGGATCACGCCAAAACCGCTTACCTCCCTCGGCCGTTCAGATCGTAGCCGCCTCATCCAACGCTCGCTCGGCCTGTCTCATCGTCCGTAGCTGCACTCGCCTCACAACAAAACTACCAACACCCTATACCCCCGACCAAACCCTATTCCCTTCTTCCACCTTCTCTTTCTTCTCTGTTGCAGAGCTCTGCAAACCCACTCCACCACCATCCTTCTCCCTGACAAAAATCAGACCACCTCTCCGCCACCATCTCTCTTCCTGACACAGCAGCAACCAACCCCAACAGCCGCACCCCTCTCTAGATTTAGTTTCTCTCTTTCTTAGCTTCTCCAACCCTAGAAGCTAACTTAGAGAAAAACTAAAGCTAGGGTTTTCATCAGCTGTGGACGCATGGAGTAGCTGAAACGATTGACAGAGGAGACAAGTGAGGGAGCGACGTGGGTGAGAGAGTATGTTTGATTTATCTCGATTTTGAGAATTAGGGTTTGAGAACTTTTATTTGCATGTATAAATAGGTAGTGTTGGTGGATGTTAGAGACACGCCTGGGTTAGCCAGTGCAGTCATTTAGGTTTAATTTCTCGTTTTTCATGTTTTAATTTAGTTGCTAGGGTTTGAGATGAAACCCTAACTCTGCAACCGTGTTTTTCATGCTCATGTATTGTTCTTGAATGATTGAATATTTTCTAGATGGAATTAATTTCGGTGTGATAACACTTTGCTCTCACAAAGGCATGCCAATGCCATGGATGCACTCGTAGTTTGATTCACTCGTGTTATTTATGTCGCAACCCAAGCTTAATGAAATTGTTATGATCCTCGATTATTTGTACTTTAATCGACAAGTAATACTTTGGAAATACACTTTAGTTGTGATTAATCATCAGCGGAGAAACACTTTAGGTTTAAGGCAGACTTGACAACTCGCCTTTATCTAGCATAAGAATAAGAACAATGTCATGAGTTGAAAACACAGGTGTAGGTTAGTGGTGGAATTGCAGCCCTAGTAGCACCCTTTTATCTCTCGTTTTATACCTTAGTTTAGGTTCACATCTTCACTTCACCGTTTTCGGCACAAAATATCTTTTGTTACACTCTCTGTCACTTGTTACTTGCTAGGAAACTCAGTTTAGCATAGCCATAGATCATTGAAAGCACCCCTCGTCTCTGTGGATCGACCCGTACTTGCCGCGTCTCCGATAGACGCCGTGCACTTGCTGTTTATCACCGTAGGCCATATAATTTACCCATCTTCGAGGCCTACCAATAAGTCTCGAGTAGGTGCACTAGAAACAATTGGATAAGTAACAATCTCTCCAGATGTCTTTGGATATAGTCTTTACTTCCCAAGAAAATGGTGGCATGTATGACGATGAACTTTGAGAAGGATATGCAAATACGTCACCCGTCTCTCGGTGGAGGTTGGGAAGGAACAAATTCATTGTCAAGTGGCAACCTACCTAAAGCTTTGGGAAATCCATCCGACCCAAACTTTGCGGTTGCATGGAAATATTTGGCTTGAAAATAGTATTAAACCAAGATAGGTACTCATTTCGTCCATCGGCTCCCGATCAATTCATCGACTTCTTGCCAACGATGACATTCTCTTATCAATTTGAAGTAATCGTCTGCGAAACATCTCGTATTGGATAAGGGTTGACAGCTATCACCGATCTCCCTTGCAACGAAGAAGTCTCTTTCACCATAATACCAAACACCCTTCTCGTAAATAGGGCTGTATAACAAACATCCTTCTAAGGCTTAACTCTACCATTGTCCGACCTAGTTCTTCTTGGAACTCAAATCTTTTTGCTTCATATGGCCATGAGATAAGGTTATGGCTTGTTCTACTCAACTCGCCGAATCTTATGAACAATAGCGGATGTTGACCATCTTCAATCTGTGCAGCTTCCCAATTCTCAGAATCATACTTCCGTATGATCGGAAATACATTCGTATAATTCTTAAGACAAGGTTCAAACACGGAAATATGTATACCACCAATACCGAAAATAATAACATTCAAAGAAGTTAATAACTTTTCCATATGAAAATGACAAATAAATACATAATGTGAAAAAGATTGGTTCTTACCTCCAAAACTCCCCAAAAGCATTAAAACTATCTTTATCACACGTCGAGTTATCACTTAGGGCAATGTAAATCTACGATAAAATCGCAGTCCCCCAATCATATGTTGGTGCTTGCTCTAAATCTTCTAATGCTTCGAGAAACCCAATTAACACTACTGAGCTAGCATTTGGAAACAGACATTGGTCCAGTGTCCACAAAATGGTCGGGGATCAAATATTGATTACCAGACGTTCTAGCTCCTCAAAATGGTCGGGGATCAAATATTGATTACCACTTTTCCCTGTTTTCATTCATTCTTAAAGCATAACGCTGGAAAAAACTTTTCAACCCAGACACCTTCAACCCATACGCTTTTAATTGTCTATGTGTAGGATTTCCTCCTAATTCATTTGAGTATAAATGAAGTTTTTCTTTCCATCTATCTTCTGATAACCACTTAAGTCTATTAAATGGAAGTAAGTTCCCTTGGCATGGAATTAGGTTAACATGTATAAATCTATCGGTGTAACTCCTATTAACAATAATTATTCATAATTAGAATTTGTTGATTTTTATGAAACAAAACACATAATCTAAAAATTAAATTACTATAAAAGACTGACTTACCGCATTCAAAGTCCTTGAAAAAGAACGTGTTTGTAGTCTTCCACCATCGTTCTAATATAACTTGAACACCTTGAGTCCTGTGGTTTCTAGGTTGTATTTGATATAGATGTCGCCAAGGATATCTTCTCACTCTCTCTTGAACAGCAGGAGGAAGTAATTGAAAAATTGTACGTAACTCAGTCCATCCACCTCTTAGATGTATAGCGTTACATCGCCCCTCATTATCAGAAAGGTGATTAGAGAATACACCTTCACCGACTACTAGTCTAACATTATTAAACTAATAATTTGTATCCACAACAAAAATTACTCCACTGCCTGGGGTACTAGTAGATGCTTTCCCTTTTTTGTTTCTTTTTTTAATCTCCATATCTGTTTAAGATAATCGTTTTAGAACAAAAGTTTAAAGAAAATCAGTGGTTTTCAGAAGAATTGAGAAGAGTTTAGAAGAGGTGGGAGTATAGTTGCGGTATTTATAGGCGTCGAAACTTCGAACGGTGGCGATATTGATTATATCGACAACGATATAGTGAATTTCGAGCGATAATCATAATATCTCCAACTGATAAAGTCTTTATCGCTGGCGATATTGTCAATATCGCTCGCTAGGGATTCGATCGCTCAGCGGTTTCCCATAGTGGCGCAAATGGTTTGGCATGCCAAGTGGCATGCCAAACACCATTTTTTTGGCATGTGCATAGGAAGAGGCCTAATAGATTTGGGAGTAGTAGTGATGAGACAGGGATTTCTCAACCGGAAAAGTGGATGGCATGTGTTGGAGGTGTTGTTCCGAATGCATCGTCTACTACGATTGATCCTTGTGCAGAGATGTGTATGAATGGGGAGAGGTTAATTGATCAAGAAAAGGTCCTTGGCGAGTGGGTCTCTTATAAAAGAAAGAAAGGCGCCGGAAAAAAGAAGAAACAAAACCACTTACAGGTTCCTTCTCTTGAAAATGGCCATCCGGTTTTGGAAGGTACAAGTATCTCAACTGCTGATCCCGCCATCCCCCCTGGTTTTGAATCTCAAAACAGGTTCCATGGATTCGAAGAAGAAGAAGAAGAAGAAGAAGAAGAAGAAAAAGAAGAAGAAGAAGAAGAGATATCCACCTCCCAGTTAGTTTTGGAAGATTCAATGGTAAGCATCGCAAAGGCGTCATCGTCCAAGCCAAGTAAAGGAATTGGTAAGAAATTGAGTACGAAATCCAAATATACAGGTATGCTCCCAAATGGTACTCTCTCAAGTTTAAAAATGAAAAAGCCTCATAAATCTAAAGTCCCTAATACAGTTTCGGTAGATAAACTCATGGATTTTGGTTCTTCTTGGGGCTTAGAATTTTCACTTCGAAAGACTAATCGTGAAGAAATGTTTAGAGATCTCGTAAAAAATCACGATGATTTAATTATAGAAAATGTTGATGTTGTTAATTGACAATAGGCAATGGTCTTCATTGTGGTTTGCAAGTGGCTTTTGATTTTTAGGTTTCACAATTTGTGTCTTCTTCTGTTGATACTCTTTGTATTCTTAGAAATTTCTTTGCTTTAGCTTTTCTTTTGTTTTGTTGCATGTTTTGTGAGCTTTTTGCTCTTTGTCAGTTGTATTTGCCCGTACACGGCTTGTGTGCATTTTAATATATCCTCTTTGACCGATCAAAAAAAAAGAAAGAAGGCCAAAAGACTCAGCCTACAGAACGTGAGTTGCAGGAGGGGAATGGAGCCACCAGTCAGAACCGGAATTGGCTAAAGCAAAGAAATGTGTCATTTCCTTCTGACAAAGCTGATTAAGTTCCCGGTTCTCCAAGGCTATGTTGCTAAAGGCGAGGTAGGCGCTAGCCTAGGCGTCAAGTTGTGCAAGGGGCGCCTAGCTAATAAAAACACCCAAGACGATCACCTGTGAGCATTTTTATTTTAATTTATTTTATTTCTACACGCCTAGGCGAGGCGAAGGGCTTGGCGCCTCGCCTCACCTCACCTAGCGCCTCACACAACATAGCTCTAAGGGACATGGAAACCTCTCTTTTTTTTTGAAAATTTTAAATAGCACAAAGTGCATGAGTGGTTCTCTTGTTCTTAGTTAAACAAAGTCGGCATATTCTCAAAAACAGCTCATGTGTTGCTGAAAAATTCAATCCCCCCAACCTTGACCTCTTCAAATAAAGGCAAAGCCATTGAAGTTTAAAGCTTTTAATGTCTACAAGTAAACCTTAGGCTGAGAGAAGAACAATCTCAGAGAGACAAGGCTACTGGAAATGCAGATATTTTGAAGCTTCCTAAGATGCTAGAAGAAGAGGTGCACCAAAAGGAGAAACTTGAGGAAGAAATTACCATGACAGTGGGGCTGCATGAGATCTTGACCATGTTTGAATCAGAAGACGCCGATGTTCGGATTCATGCAGTAAAAATGGTAGCAAACCTAGTAATGGAAGGTACGCTATTCAACTTCTTGTATTGATGCCCAAAATTAGTTACTGTGGAGGGATGGATGCTTACATTTTCGTCTGCAGAAGCGAATCAGAAGCAGATTGTAGAAGCTGGTGGCCTTACATCCTTGTTAATGCTTCTTAGAAGCTCAGATGATAAGATGATCCATAGAGTAGCTTCTGGTGCTATTGAGAACCTTGCAATGAATGGTAATCATTACAGTTTTTTTTTTTCATTTGCGTTTATACTAGATTCTCTTAATTACTTGAATTAACTTTATAATTATTTCAAGGTGTGCAACAATGCAACATTGTGTTATTTTTGCAGAAACCAACCAGGAGCTTATAATGTCTCAAGGAGGCATTAGTTCATTGTCCATCATAGCATCTGATTCTGATGACCCTAGAACTAACTCTTCGAATGGTTGCAGGAGACATTGCTAATATTTGTGGGAATGGTAAACTGCGTACACTTTTCCTTCCTTTTCTTGCTATTCTTATCTATTTGTGCGCTTATGTGATTCTGTCACATTTAGCTGTGAGTATGAACAAATTTTATATTGTCTTGTTCCAGATAAGCTACAGACAGAATTACGTGCAGAAGGTGGCATAAAGGCTCTGCTAGGAATGGCGAGGTGTGCACATCCAGAAGTTCTTGCGCAAGTTGCATGTGGAATTGCAGACTTTGCAAAATGTGAATCCAGAGCAGCCACTCAAGGTAACGACACTATTTTCTGTTGACATCTTAGCCAATTCTGCGAATTTGGTCTTTCTCCTTTTCAAAATTACCCTTGCTGCTGCTGCTGCTGGCTGGCTTGAATATGTCCATGGCAACATTTGGTGGGGAATTAACTTTAGAGACCCTCCTGAGGGTATTGTGACCGATCATTTGGTTATGAAGTTGAAAACACTTCAGGGCAAGGGTGCGTCATATTTATCTACACTCCGTACTATATATTGTTATACTGAGATGTTAATCACCACAGGGTCAAAATCTGGAAAGTCTCTCCTTATTGATGATGGTGCTCTTCCTTGGATCGTGCAGAATGCCAACAATGAATCCCCGCCAGTCAGGCACTATATTGAGTTTGCACTTTGCCATCTGGCACAGAATGGTGAGTTTTGTCATTGGATTAGTACTCGATATCTCACACTCATTGTTGTGATAATAAAATTTCAGCAGCAACACCAAGTCCTCAACATAATTTTCTTTCTGAAATGCCAATAGTGCAATCATTTCTTACCAATATTTCTCACTGTTTTCAGAAGTGAATGCAAAGGACATGATTATTGGTGGTGCGCTATGGGAGCTGGTTCGTATCTCACGAGACAGCTCTCGAGCAGATGTAAGAATTCTTGCCGACCGGACTCTAACTTCCAGCCCTATTTTCCAAGCTGAAGTTCGACGCTTACGTATTGAGTGCAAAAGAAACTTGATTCGGTTGGGGGTTCTAGCCCAAAGAAGTTGTTTTACAACTCCTTCACGGCAACGAAAGAAAAGAAAAGCTAAAAAAACTTCAACAGTTGTTAGACAATCTTATTCTTACAACCTTACAGGAAGTTAGTTTTGCCTTTTCTCAAAGCAGCAAATATTTTGAGGATAAGAAAATCTATCACATTTTGTTTGGCATAAACCATTAAAAAGAAGACCCAAAGACTCAGCCTGCACAAAGTGAGACATAGCGGGGAATGGAGCCACCAGTCTGAACTGTAAAAAAGCAAAGAAAGCAGCACCATGAGTTGCTGCCTGCTTCACTAGGGGTGGGGAACTCTAGGATATTGTGTCCCTTCCCTGAAAAAAATCAAGGCTCTTTCCGTGCTCCGTTTCACAGTCTATGTTGCTGATAAAATTAAGTTCAATCATGCATCTAAGTTGTTGGTTTCTGATATTAAATCTTGATAAGTCTGTTTATGGATCAAAGAGTTGCGGCGATACATTATCATAAAGAAATCAAATACTAGCAATACGTTTATTTGTCACCATCTGATAGTGATAAGTCGGGGTCTGATCAGTATACATCATACAGTATCTTTATGATAAATATGTATTTATTCTTCTTTTTTCCTTTTTGAAAAGTTTCTCATCTTTTACCTCTCAAAGTTATTGTTCCGTGCCCCCAAGTCATTATCACATGAAAATCGAAGAACAACAAAATCATCAATAGTCGTCCATTATCAAAGCTAAACGTATTAGTATGACCGGTCAGGCTAGTGAACGGCCAAGATGGGGTGCCCTACCCCCAAGTCATTATCACATGAAAATCGAAGAACAACAAAATCATCAATAGTCGGCCTTAGTGTGACCGTCGTGAACGGCCAAGATGGCACCACACTGCATAGTCTATTAAGCGCTAAGATAGAGAGACCCTGCAGGGGCCAATAAAGCGCAAAAATGACACTACACTGTAAGGACATTGGCCAAGTAATGAAGCTTATTGGCCGACACAATGAAGCATTATTGATGGAAAGGCAAGACAAGGACAAAGTGACAAATGCAACATGCGATGTTGGCATTAAGGCATATCCACGGAATTGAGTTGGCCCAAACTCAAGGATGGTGCAAGAGTGTAGAATAGGCCAAGAGTTGGCCTATGCACTAGTTCAAGGTTGGCCAAAGCTTGAACAGTGCTAACAAGTTAGTGATGCAAGAGTAGGCATTGCTATTGTCGAGCAAGTTGGCTAACTGAAACATATGACGCATGAATAACCATAATGAGCTAAGGAAATGACCGAGACGATTGTAGCGTAATGTTGGTTGTACATTGACTTAGGCCAAGAAGACTACATGTCCATGTTGGTTGAATATTAATGAAAGGCCATGTTCAATAGTGCGCAAAGTTTGCACGTTATGGCTCAAGTGATGGTTAGGAGTTGGTTATTGGCTTCACAAGCGTGCCAAAGGTGTGAGACAAGGAATAACAGTTATAGAGGAAGTTTATAGACTATAGTTTGTGTTCATAACTGCTTGGGAACAGATGCTGAAGGATGGTTCAATTTAAAGATGAAACTGGCCCGTAGGCACAATTATTGGCGGTTATGGAACTGCCTTATGGGACAAATGGTTGTCCCGTGCGTGTGCAAGTGTTGTGCACGGTTTTTGGCCATTGTAGATGTTGTACAAATAGTGCAAAGGCATAGGAAATTAAGTAGGCTTACAGAGTTGATTGTGAGACTTAAATTGAGAGAGTTTTGGTAAGGTAAATGCTTGGTTCAAGAGGAACAAGTCTATGTAAGTCCCTAAGTCGAGAAGTTTTGTATATCTTCCCTTTGATGCAATAAAATGGGTTAATTGTGTCATGTTCTAAGTGCTCTTGGTTGGATGATTGTGTTAGTGAATGTATGGAAATGTTTGAATGATTCATGATAAGCGTTTGAGAAAAAAAGAAAAGGAAAAGAAGGTCGAAAGACTTCCGTTGCAGAATTGGGTATGTGATGTTTTCATTGGTGTAAACTTATAAGGAAGAAGTAATCGTATGTGAAGCTTGATTCACTGAACTACGTTGTTACCGAGTTACATCCGTGCCAGAAATTTGCAAGGTGCATCTGCAGGTGTGACAATTCGGGTATCAGAGCTGTGTTTGGTACACAATTAAAGGTATTCGTTGGATAATACCAAGTACTTCTTTCTCTCTTAAGTTGTTTTTCTGTGAGCAAGTAATTGGTTCATTGAATTCAGATAATTTACATTAGAAATAGGTTCTAATGGCAGTATGATCGACGAAGAATTACCAAGTACGTTTGATCAGTTAGAGGAGTACGGTGATCTTGGCAATATGACCATAGATATGGGTTGTGATGGCTTAGATATTACTCTTGTTTCTCAAGAAAATAGAAGGCTAGAATTACTTGAAGGAAGAATATCAGATTGGTTCAAAGAATTTTACGAAATGGTAGGTGCAGTGGAGGACAAGGTGTCTAATGCAGCCTTGTTGAATTGCGAAACCAATGCTAAAGTAACTTAATTGAAGGTTCAATTCAGTGACATAAAGACCATACTAATAGGCCATATGAAGCAAATGTCCGAGGAGATGATAATGATAACTTGTTTGCAGGGGCAAAGATGAATGGAGAAAGCTCTAATCGAGTCTCCAAGCCAAGAATTTATACGGGTTCCAGATATCCTAGAGAAATCGAGAATTTCTTGTATGACGTTGAGGCATACTTTGAGGCGAATGGAACTAGGGAAAGACCAATGGTAACTCTCGCAGGAAATTACCTAGGTGGTGATGCCAAGGTTTGGTGGAGAACTATGTTGTTAGATTATGAAGTTGCTGGTCATGCCAATCCTATGTCTTGGAATGACATGAAAGAAGGAATGAGAGGTCAATTTTGGCCGGGCAATGGTTCTTGGTACGCAAGAGAAAGTTTACGTAGGCTAAAGATGACGGGTACACCACATGCCTATGCTGAAAACTTCCTTGCATTGGGGCAAGAAATGCGTTGCATGAGTGAAGAAGATCAGATGTTCTAATTTTTGTCCGGTACGAGTTCTTGGATCACTGCTGAACTCACAAAGCGCAAAATTCAGAGCGTTCATATGGCCATTCAAGTAGTACGAGGATTGCACACAAACTGAAGATGTGCAAATCTGTGAAAGCAAGGCCAAAGGAAAGGAACAATTTGTTGGCAGTAAGCGTCAGCATGATCCAAAGGAAGAGGAATTCTTCCCTTCAGCCCGGAAGTATAGGGGATGTTTCATTTACAAAGACTTACATTTCGCTAGAATCTGTCCACTCAAGGCGAAACTTAATGGATCAGTTGGGGATGACAATGGGATTGATTCTAGCAAGAATCCTGAAGGCCGAAGTGATGGTAGGAAGGGACCTCGCAACGAAGTTGTTACTCACTTCGACAAAGACAGAAACTAAGCTAGAACAAGAAGGAGTGATGCTGTCTCCATTGGCGACACTTGGTGCAGAGAACATTGTGTTTTTTGAACTTGTTTTATGTAGATTTAATTGTTGGTTATTGCAAACTCTGTGTGTAAAGTTTGGTTGTACAAACTTTTATTTGAGTCTTCATGTTTGTATAGGCTTTGCTTTGGTGTAAGCAATTTTCTTTGTTAATGAAGTTTTAGCTTTCAAAATGATCAGTGGATCAATCATGTAATGGTACACGGTCTTACCATGTGAGTGAAGTAATGAATGAAGGTTGTTAGAGCATTGTTCGGTCGATCTCACAAGTGTTGCTATCTCAAGCTTGTTGTCAAATTTAGTTGTCAAAACTATATCTTGATTTCTAGTCTACAATTAGTTAAGTCTCATACTAGGATGGAAATGTAGTTGAGAAACGGACATCACGACAATCATCATTGCGTTCTACCGTTTGAAGGCGAAGATCAACTGAAGCTTTTGGAGAACATCATCAACAAAAGGTAAGTGAAGACTGAAGCACCTATTTTTATATTCACTTTTCTATCCTTGAGACGTTGTCGCGTAACTATTTAGACTATCATGCATATTCAAGAATTTCGAGTCGAGAACTAATTACCAAGTTAAGGGACTTCTCGAAATATAATGACTAAGCTTAATGAACATTTGTTCATACTTGATGAATTTCGGTTAATGACAATATATTATTCGCAATCAAAATCATGATTCGAGTTTTATCATTAGAAAATAGCCTGGAACAATGATATGTGTCATTGGTGTTATTTGGGAATGTTTCGAATCAATTTAGAGATATATATAGAACTATTATAGATTCAGATATAAGATAATGTTATCAGTCTTACAAACTGGGAAAACTGTTATAAGTCTGAAGCCGTATTACATGTACTCGTACACGTAGCGGAGTAGCTATATGTCGACTAGTAGATTTGTGGTACGCATATCCTTACGCACATCATGTAAAAATATGTTTAAATCGTGAAACGGATCGGTACGCCTACCCGTATGCAAACCGTAAAGGAACTGCAGTCACGGAACCGTTTTGGTATCCATACCGGTACACGTACCAGAAAAGTTATGTGTTCAGGAACTCGGTATGTGTATCCATACCTGTACGCATACCAAAATAGTTATGTGGACTCCAGAGCCGGTTATAATCTTAAGGTACACATACCGGTATGCATACCAAAATAGTTTTGTGAACTCCGGAACTTGGTTGTGCTTAAGATTTTACAAACCGGTACACGTACTGTGACTGACCTGACTCACGAACAACTATGGTATTTGTACTTTGTACATCTACTAACCATGTCGATTATTTTCAAATGCAATAAAATTATTTCTACGAGATAATTAGCATTTGATCAAATCTCTAAAAACACTAGACTTATTTTATCACATGATTGTGACTCAAGGTTAATGTCTTAAGTGTTTATGAAAATGAATATTAAGCTTATAAGTTCAAATCGGCTAGTTTCGGCTAACCACCTTGAACATAATATTTATACACGGTTCGTTTACGGTTTCACCTAACCAGAGTGTATATCTTGTTTATATAAATCAGATTCAAAGATTCATCTAACAGTAGATATTGATCGCTTGGTTCCAAAGCTATCTTAGCTTAAACCTAAAGCAACCTTTGCTTTGAATGTCTATAAAAGGGGAACTTCAAGCAACTAGGATTTTTGAATCCCGACACTACTTTGGTGTGTCCTAGTTGTAACTAGAGTCGTCCTCTCCCTAAACCTTTTAGGGTTTAGCGACTACAAAGACTTCATAGGGATTCGTGAAGCCAGGTCCAGATATCTTTTCTTGATAACTCGAGTATCCTGATCTTGATCGATTGTTGAGATGCTCACTTGATCAAGATAGATAGAAATCATCAAAGTTCTCTTCGTCTCAAACTTTGTCGATTTTAAAAGTTTTATACTTGTGAGGTGAATAATAATCTGTGATGCACTTCAGGTTGCACAAGTCCGGATTTTGAGGTTAGCTAAACTCTGTCTATTGTTATCGATTTCCGTCACCTTGATCAAACTTTTTGATCGTAAAGGAAATCACATATAGGCTTAATCCGTAGGAAGCAGATTGGTTTAAAGTCTTCAATTGAGTTGAAGCAACTCTAAGTTGGTGTGATGTCAGCTGGGATTAAAGAGGCGTAAGGAGCGCGACTGTACCTTAATCAGTGGGAGACTTGATTAGGTCTCAACTACATTCCAGTACGAAGTTAATTGGTAGTAGGATAGTGTCTGTAGCGGATTAATACAGTTTTGTGTTCAATCTGGACTAGGTCCCGGGGTTTTTTTGCATTTACGGTTTCCTCGTTAACAAAACTTATGGTGTCTGTGTTATTTCTTTTTCAGAATTATATTGTTTATCTTTATAATTGAAATATCACAGGTTGTGCGTTAATCAATCATAGTAGATACATTCGACCTTGTTTGTTGGATACGACTTGATTGATTCTTGGACATTGGTCTTTGGTACCGTCCAAGTAATCTCTTTGTAATTAGGTTCACAAATTTTATTCTATAAACGTTCTGATTGCAAGAGAGAGAGAGAGATAGAGAGAGATAACTCTATATACTATTCCTTGATTAAGTTTAACTCTCGGAGTTGTGTTGAGTTTGTCCATACAGATTTCCTAAGAAAAAGTTGGTGGTGTATTTTGGTACCACCGCATTTTCAAAGGTGTTTTTTTTTAATAAAGTCTTGCCTATTTATTTACGATGTAAATCTAGTTCATGAGAAGTGTTGCAATAGCATACTTAGCCTAATGTATGCAATAGTGAGACAAGATGAATGCTAATAAGCAAAGCATAGGACTGGGATCCTAGTTGATGAGATAATGATATTGCTGTTTGGGGATTGCAATATTGCACGATGGCGGATGGGCATCGAAAGTGAAAACAATGTAACAAGAAAGTAATCATTCCATCGGCAAGCATGAGTTGGGTAAAACTCATGGCCTAGAGAAAGGCACACTCTTTCCAGGAAATATAGCTAGCAATGCAGTTCAAAGGAATAGTTGGAGACATATAGACTTTGAACGCGTAGGGTATGGACAACTAAAGGGTTAGTTATGTGTTAGAGCACTGCTCGGTCGAACTCGCAAGCGTTGCTATCTCAAGATTATTTTTCAAGTTTAGGTGATCAAAACTATAAGTCTTGATTTCTAGTCTACTTATAGCTATGTATCGGATTAGGATATAATGTATAGTTGAGATTAGACTTCACGACGTTCATCGATTGAAGACGAAGATCTACTGATGGGAGCTTGGAGGAACTTCATCAACAAAAGGTATGTGGAGACTTAAACTCATCTATCACTCAGAAGTCTATTCTATTCTATCTCCTATTGAGACTAAGTTGTATAGCTATAAAGACTTCTACATTATACACATTTGATATTTCGAGCTGAGTGTAACTCGCTTATATATTTCTCGAAAATATGTGTTGGAAAGCTTTTTGCTTTAGCTACGTTCATCATTATTCTTGACGAGTTTAGTGGGAAACAATTTATTTGTTGGAAACAAATAATGAGTCAAAAGATGATCATGTGAAAATTGCCTTGAAACATCTTACATGATTTGTGTGAGACAATCATTTGTTGTCGACTCGGAAAGTTTCGTATTGATCGTTCAATCACTTGAAAATTACTTATAAGGTAATAGTTTGTGTGAGACAGCTAGTGTTGTCTTTTAAGGATGTTTCAATGATTGAAATGGGAGTTGAGAATGATCAAACTTTGTCTGGATACAATACGGTATGCATACAATATGCAAACTGTTTGGTATGATTCAGGTCTGGAAACCTTGTTTGCATACTAGTATGCAAATGGTTTTAACTATTAAAGTCCGGGAACCAAGTTTGCATACCAGTATGTGAACGGTTCTACCTGAGTTAGGTCCGGGAAGGCAGTATGCGTACACGTTTGCGTACTGTAGGACATGACCAAAGTCCGAAACTAAAGTTTGCGTACTCGTTTGCAAACTTAGAAGTTAATGTTCTAAAATCGTTTAAGTATGTTTTCATACTCATGAACAAAATACATTAATAAATTAAGGAATGCAATCTTTGCAAACCGTGGCTTAATGTTCATGAATTTATTTCGGTATAAGTACTTTGTACGATTACAAATCAATCTGGTTTTGTTTCAATTAGTTCTTATATACTTCTATGAGATATGTACAATTGAACAACTCTATGAGTAACACAATTAGATTCATTTGATTATCATTCTTGTTTGATTGATCATCATATGTGATCTAGAAGTGTTAGATGAAAGTGGTTAATACAAAAGTGTCCATATTGCTAACTTCAGTTAACTATTGTTGAGCCAACTCAATATACACGTTTAGGTACAGTTACCCATATCTAAATGAAAGTATATTTCATTTGTGAGTAACAAGCTAAGACCATCTAATGGTGGAGAGATATTGCTTTGGTTTTAAGCAAACTTAGCCTGAATCTTAAATCAGGTTTTCATCTAACGGTGAATATTGATTGCTTTATTACTAAGCTATCAAACATTGATTTGAAGACTATATAAGGGAGAACTCTAGCAACTGGAAAACCTAATCCCCGCACTTTTCTGTGTGATATTAGTTGCGTACTAGAGTCGATTCTCCTTTAGCCTAGGTTTTTCTAAAACCATTATAGGTTAACGACTTTAAGACTTTATTGGGATTCTGAAGCCAAATCCAACTATTTTCTTTGTAGTTGTGTATTCTGATCTTACTTTTTCTATCGTGTTGAGTACTATCTTCTCCAAGATTTGCTCGAGATTTATCTCTGATAGGTAAGATATAAAAAGTAATCACAAAGCTATTTGTCTCATTCTTTGTGATTCTACAACAACTTCTTCTACTACCTTATAGTTAAGTTATTGTGAGGTGATTGATATTTCTTGGCTGTTCTTCGGGAATATAAGTTCGGATTATCAATTGGTTCATGTGCACCTTGATTTATCATAAGACAGAACAAACTTCATAGGTACTTCTGTGGGAGACAGATTTATCCATCAGAATAGGCTTTTCTGTGTGAGACAAATTTGTATATAAATCTTCGACTTTGGGTCGTAGAAACTCTTAGTTGTGGGTGAGATCAGCTAAGGGAATCAAGTGCGTAGAGTCCTGCTGGGATTCAGAGACGTAAGGAATGCGAATGTACCTTAATCGGTGTGAGACTAGGTTAGGGCTCAACTCATTTAAGAGAGAATGTCTGAATATCGACGACTAACTCCGCGAAAAATTTCTTCATTTTTTCGATCTCCAAAGCTCATTAATTCAGATGGTAATTCTTAGTACTTCTTTGTTTTCTGCATCTTCATGATTAGTAAGATTAATTAAGTGGTTCCAATGGATTCTAGTCCTAAAACCACTTCAATTAATGAATCCAATGGAGATAAATTAGGGTTTTCAGTTGGAAAAAAAGTTCCATCAATAAATCTACCTGATGATCTATTTGAAGAAGCTTTAAATCCATGAAAATTCTCATTAATAGGTCGTTTAAATTTACAGAATATTAAGTTCATTGATGCAGCTATAATTTTAAGGCAGTAATGGAATTAGTTAGGGAGTGCAAGCTTATTCCATTAGGAAAAGGTTTTTTCACTATCAAACTAGATAATGAAATTGATCGAAACTACATTAAGGCTGGACAATGGGAAGTGAATTATAAAGTTCTCCGATTAAGAAATTGGGTATCAAACTTTCGTCCTGCTAATGTTAGAACATCAAAATCTCAAGTTTGGATTCGTTTCCCTGGTTTGGGTCTTGAATTATGGAAAGAGAAGATTCTGTTTGAAATCTGTAATGAAATAGGCACTCCAATTAAGATAGATGTAGCTACTGCAAAATGTGAGATTGGGTATTATGCTAATGTTTTGGTTGAGGTGGACTTTGCTCAACCAATTCCTAGCAAGATATATATGGATTAACACAAAATTTGGAGGTTTCTTTCAAGAGGTGTTGATTCATGAATGTCCCAAATTTTGCTCCACTTGCAAAATAGTAGGGCATATTGTTACTGAATGTTATGTGGAAAGAAATAAAAACAAAATACCTGCTGCTAATGTTAATTCTCATAAATCATCTTCACAAGGTACCAAACCATCTTTACAAGGTAATTATTCAGTTAATGCTATGCCTTTTGATATCTGTGATCCTAATGCTAGAGAAGAAGAAGATTCTATGGTTAAATCAATTGATGCAACAAATAATTTAACTCCAAATAGGGCAAACATATCTATTAATTCTGGAAGATTTGAGTCTATTGCTAATGAACAATCTAAACAAAGAGAAGAAGATGTTATTATGGAAGTGTCAAAAACCATGGAAGTAGTAGAACAAAATTCTTTGCAAAATGCTGTTATCAAATTTGTTAATGGAAGTAATGGAAAGGTGACTGAGGAGTATATTGCCAATGAACAATCTGAACAAAGAGAAGAAGTTGTTATTATGGAAGTGTCAAAAACCATGGAAGTAGCAAAACAGAATTCTTTGCAAAATACTGTTATCAAATTTGTTAATGGAAGTAATGGAAAGGTGACTGAGGAGCCTATCCCTATAATATCTTGGGCCAAAATAGTAGAAAAGGAGATGGTAAGTACAGCAGGCAAAAATGGAGTTGCAAGTACATCTACAACCAAAACTCCAGAACAACAAAAGGTGAGTAAACCAATGCCTATTAAATACAATTTTAGAAAAACTCCTGGAAAAGGGAGTTTAAAGAACTCCCAATCCAATCAATGAAGATTTTATATTGGAATATAAGGGGCCTAGGAAGACCAAGGGCCCAAGATAAATTGTGGTCTTATATTAATCAATTTAGTCCTTCTCTTGTATGGATAGCTGAACCAAAAGTAAAATGTAGTGCTTCTTTTTGCAACAAACTCTATCTTCTTGGAATGCAGAGTATGGAAATTCATAATTCTAATTCTTCACATATAAAGGGTAACATATGGTTATTTTGGAACAAGAGTATTACAACTCCTCAAGTAATTTAAATTTCAAGTCAAATGATCACAGTGGGTATTGGAGATGTGCTAGTTTCTGTAGTTCATGCACATGTTGGTATTACTCAAAGGAGGTTTCTTTGGTCTGAAATGGAAATGATTAGTGAACTGCGAAAGCCTTGGATAGTACTTGGAGATTTTAATGCCTTAACTTCAATAGCAGAAAAGGTTGGTGGTAGAGCTCCTAATAAAACTGCAATGTTGGATTTTACAAGTTGTTTAAATAATTGTGAGCTTATTCAAGCTCCTAAAACAGGCTTGGATTACTCATGGTCTAACTGTCAGCAGGGAACAAGAAGAATTTTGTGCAATCTAGATAGAGTGGTCTTTAATCAGAAATGGCTACAGATATATGGTGATTGGGGATACAAAGTTGGATTAAGAATGGTATCTGATCATACACCTTTGATGGGAGGATGTGCAAGTGTGCCAAAGCCAAATAATGCACCTAAAAAGTTTCAACAAATGTGGATACATCATCCAAATTTTCTACAAGTAGTTTCAGATAGTTGGTCTCAAGAAGTTAAGGGAGATCCTTCTTTTGTTTTTATGAGAAAGTTAAAGAATCTTAAGCAATGTCTTAATGACTAGAATTGGAGTGTGTTTGGTAATGTTGATATCAAGATACAAGAAGCTGAGGTTAAAGTCAAAAGGGCCATGGAAGAATCAGATGAAGATCCATTTAATGACAATGCTTTAAGTACTCTAGTGGAAGCTCAGAATGAATTATCTAGCAGAGAAGTGCAGAAAAGTATTCTTATGAAGCAAAAATCAAGAATTAAATGGGTTAAGGAGGGTGCAGTAAATACAAATTTTTTTCATGCAAATATGAAAATAAGGCAATCCATTAATCAAATAAGTGAGTTAGAAGATACAACTGGTAATATCATTATGGACTCAAGAAAAAATTTCATCTGAACTTGTCAAGTACTTTGAAAACAGATTTCAATATAAGGAAGTAAACATTGTGGAATCATTACTTGATGTTGTTCCCAAATTAATCAACTCTAAAGATCAAGATATGTTGGATGCCACTCCAACAACAGAAGAAATTAAAGCCACTGTTTTTCCAATTGATGCAAATAGTTCTCTTGACCCAGATGGCTTTTCTGGAATATTCTACACAACATGTTGGGAAATAATTCATCAAGATCTTATAGAAGCAATTCAGTTTTGTTGGAATAGAAAATTTATTCATAAGGGTCTAAATTCCAGCTTCTTAACTCTTCTTCCAAAATGTCAAGGTGCAAAAACAGCTGCTCAGTTCAGACCTATAGGATTAAGCAATGCCAGTTTCAAGATTATAACAAAGTTAATCACTTTAAGAATGAGTACCTTAATGAACAAGCTTGTATCTCCTCAGCAGACTGCTTACATCAAATGGAGAAATATACAAGAACAAGTCTTACTAGCATCTGAAATGGTGAATGAAATGAAGAAAAAAAAGAATGGGTGGTGGGGTGGGGTGGGGTGGGGGGTGGGGTGTGGGGGGGTGTGGGGGGGGTGGTGGTGGAATGTAGGACTTAAACTAGACATATCTCAAGCATATGATGCAGTCAGCTGGGAATTTCTCATGCAAGTGCTTCTTAAGTATGGTTTTTCATCTTCTTGGTATAAATGGTTACTAACTATCCTTCAATCTGCAAGAATTTCAGTTATGGTGAATGGTGGTCCATGTGGATTTTTTTGTGGGGGAAGGGCCTTAAAGCAAGGAGATCCATTATCTCCCTTATTGTTTATTCTAATGGAAGATGTGCTTAGTAGGAATATAACTAAATTGGTTCAAGAAGAAAAAATCTTTCCTATGGGGGTGAAAAAAGGTATACATCCAACATACTTATTCTTTGCTGATGATGTATTCATCTTTTGTAATGGTGCTAAAAAGAGTTTGCAAAATGTCATGGAGTTACTTGAGCAATATCAATCCAGCTCTGGACAATGTATTAACAAGCTTAAAAGCAAATGTTTCATTGATGGAGTCAGTAATGCACAAAAGCAGATAATTAGTGACAGGTTAAGAATGGAAGTGGCCAAATTTCCAGATAAATACCTTGGAGTCATCCTTGCTCCAGGTAGAGTCACTGTGTCAATGATATGGCCAATTGTCGAGATGTTGCAGGATAAATTGGCTGCATGGAAAGGCAAAATGCTATCTTTTCAAGATAGGCTTTTCTTAATAAAGTCAGTATTATGTAGTGTTCCATTATATAACATGGCTATCTATAAATGGCATGCATCAGTCATTAAGATATGTGAAAAAATAATTAGAAACTTCTTGTGGTCTGGAGATAGTGAAGTAAGGAAATTCAAGACACTGTCATGGAAGAAAGTTTGTACTCCCTTCAATGAAGGAGGATTGGGAATAAGAAGGCTGGAAACTGTGAATAAAGCTCTATTGATGAAAATGATGTGGAAGATTCTTAACTCAGAAGATGAATGGGCTATGTTTTTATTGCCAAATATACAGATAAAAATGGCCAATGGAATACAAATTGGAGGCAATCATCAGTTTGGTCTGGACTGAAATGGGCTTGGTATTCATTGCAAGATGATGTTAGGTCGTGCATTGGTGATGGCTCAAAAATATCAGTGTGGTTTGATAACTGGTTAGGGGAAAAGCCTATCATAAATGACATTGGTTTTAATGACTTTGTGAAAAGTAATATAGATATGAAGGTTAAAGAACTACTTGATGGAACAAATTAGAGCATACCAAATGAAATGAAAGAATATTTTAATATTGTTAATTTGCCTGAAGTCAATGGTGGAAAAGATATCATGGTGTGGGTGCTGATTTAAAAGGAAAGTTCTCAACATCTGCAGCTGTGGAGAAACTAAGATCAAGAGAACCTAAAGTAAGTTGCCCAAACTATATCTGGAAATCATTTCTTCATCCAACTATTGCAAGTAATATGTGGAAGTTGCAGCATCAAATTTATATAGATGATGAAGTTATGAGGAAAAATGGCTATGATATGGTATCCAGATGTTGCATTTGCACAAAGGAACAGGATAATATGGAGCATACCTTGTGGAAATGTGAATTCAGTACACAAGTGTGGACTTGGATATGTTCAATTTTTGGTTTTGAGAATCCTCAATCTTTCAATGATATCTGCAGAGTAGCTCAACAAAAAATTCCTTTGGTAAAGGAAATATGGATGACTGCTGCTTGTTCAATCATGAAAGAATTATGGTTTCAAAGGAACAAAAAACTCTTTGAATAAAAATCTCCTAAGCTCAATGAGTTTAAAAGGAAAATATGGAAATCTGTGTATGAGGGTGGATTCAGGATGAGAGGCACAAAATGGGGACAATACTATGATCAAAACATCATTGATATCTTTCATTTAGGTATGAGACACATCAAGTACAGTTGCATCAAAGAATGTTATTGGGAAGCACCCAGGACCAAGTTTCATTTTATTCTATTGTGATGGTTCCTCTTTAAATGCCAGGAGGGATTGGGATTGCCACAAACTATATAGCTGAAATCCTGGCAGTAATTTGTGCACTGAAGTGGTCTTCTATGTTGAATGCTCCAAGGGTAATTATCAGGTCAGACTCAAAAACTGTTCTAAATGACTTCTGCAATGATTGCATTCCTTGGATGTTCAGAACAAGATAGATAAATGCAAAAACAAAACTAGAATGCATAGTATTTCATCATGGTTATAGAGAAATCAACTTCTCTGCAGATGATTTAGCCAAGAGAGGTGCAGTGCTACAAGCTGGTGAAAGAATCATATACACTGGAAGACCTGATTTCTTAAAAAGAATAGAAATACCTAATGTAGTCTATTACAGATTTTGTTAGGATTTCATTTTTGTGGCTTTTCTTCGGTTCTTTCATATCTTTATGATGTAAAACTTTTGTAATTTGGCCATTCAATTAATAAAAATATGTGATTAAGCAAAAAAAAAAACTACATTCAAGCCCGAAGTTAACTTGTAGTAGGCTAGTGTCTGTAGCGACTTAATAAAGTGTGGTGTTCAAATCTAGACTAGGTCCCGGGGTTTTTCTGCATTTGCGGTTTTCTCGTTAACAAATTTCTGGTGTCTGTGTTATTTGTTTTCCGCATTATATTTGTTTATATAATTGAAATATCATAGGTTGTGCGTAGTTCAATCAATTAGATAATCCAACCTTTGGTTGTTGATATAAATTGATTGACACTTGGATATTGGTTTTTGATACCGTCCAAGTTGTTTCTCATAATAATCGGGCTCGCGGATTGTTATCTGTTTGATTTGCTTATTACATTGAGAAACAAAGATATAACTCTTGAATATCTTTCCTTGATTGGGTCTGAATGTCTAGTTGATTCTCTTGGAATTATATTGGAGTTAGTCCATACGGATTGCCGAACGAAATATTGGGTGTGGTTGTTAGACCCCCGCTTTTCACTATGTTATGTCCAAAGATAGTTAGTCACAACTGCGTAGATGGGATGTGCAACTCAATAGTTTTGATTTAGCGAGTTAGGCAAAGCAAACTCGGATGTTTCTGGTTCGGGTATGCAAAATGTCCTAACTATAGAGAGTTTATACTTAGTGGCCACATTAAGAGAAATGAGTTCTTGAATTGATTTTGCATAATCATTCGCGAGGCATGAAGTGTAAGAATAAAGTATCTTATACAAAGGGAACCCCTATGCACTTTGTGACGTGCTTAACAGAGGGAATGGAGGACAACAGTCCAAGGCAGGTGCCACCAAAATTGATTGAAATTGAAGGCCAAGTCGTTTATAAGTCCTTGTCATGCTGAGTTAGATGCAAAAGGAAAATTCGGGAAGCGAAAGACTATGGCAATGATCGTAGTGATCAGTTGGGAAAAATCATTCCGTGCGTACACTTAGGCGTAAAAGATTCAAATAGAATTTAGGCCTAATTTGGAGGAATTGGCTAAGAAGAATTTCAAGTTTGCAATTGGGTATTGATGCATGATTTGAGTTGCAGTTGAAGCGTAATGCATGACGCCGAGAAGTGGCTAAAGTATATGATATCAATAACAAGGAAGTAAAGCTAAGTGATGATGATGCTAAGATTGTTGAATTTCAGAGTGGTTTCTAAGAATGCATGCATCGAAGGTTTTAAACAAGTATAATGTTTATACTGGGTCGCGTTCAACGAGGATATTGAACAGATTTTGTGGGGGAGGTCTATGACCATGAATTGCACACATATTACACGGAAAGGTCGAGGCTAGTGAACGGCCAAGATGGCGCGTTACACAAAATTAAAACTAAAGTGAAGATAGCCGCCTAGTCGGTGAATGACCAAGATGGCACTACACCGCATAAACGAGGGGTATAGGTGATGGGGATTTTGTTGTGGGCGGATGCGTTAAGTTCTAAGATAACGGGACCTCTTCGATGCAGGGAGGGAGAAAGAAATCTAGTGAAGCGCAAAAATGACGCTTTGCTCCATAGATGCTCGACTCCACTCGTAGGACATTAGCCAAGTAATGAATCTTATTGGCCGACATAATGAAACTTTATTAAGGGAATTGCTAGACAAGGCCAAAGTGACAAATGCGACATGCGATGTTCGCATTAAGGCATATCCATGGAATTGAGTTGGACCAAACTCAAGGATGATGCAAGAGTGTAGAATAGGCCAAGAGTTGTCCTATGCATTAGTTCAAGGTTTGCCAAAGCTTGAACAATGCTAACAAGTTAGTGATGCAAGAGTAGGCATTGCTATTGTCGAGCAAGTTGGCTAGTGAAGTGTATGACACATGAATAACCAGAAGGATCTAAGGAAATGGATGAGATGATTGTAGCGCAATGTTGGATATACATTGGCTTAGGCCAAGAAGATTACATGGACATGTTGGCTGAGTATTAATAACGGAAGGCCAAGTTCAGTAGTGCACAAAGTTTTCATGTTATGGCTCAAGTGACGATTAGGAGTTGGTTATTGGCTTTAAAACCGTGCCAAAGGTATGAGTCAATGGAGAACGGTTATAGAGGAAGTTAATATCCTAAAAGGTGTGTTCATAACTTCTTGGTGTTGAAGGATGGCTCGAGTTAAAGAAGAAACTGTCCCGTAGGCACAATTATTGGCGGTTATGGAACTGCCTTATGGGACAGATTGTTGTCCCATACGTGTGCTTGTGTTATGCACAGTTTTTGGCCCTTGTAGCTGCTGTACAAATAGTGCAAAGGCATAGGAAATTCTTTAGGCTTACAAAGTTAATTGTAAGACTCAAATTGAGAGAGTTTTGGTAAGGTAAAGGCTTGGTTCAAGAGGAACAAGTCTGTGTAAGTCCCTATGTGGGAAAGTTTTGTATATAATCCCTTTGATGCAATAAAATGGGTTAATTATGTCATGTTCTAAGTGTTCTTGGTTGGCTGATTATGTTAGTGAATGTATGGCAATGTTTGAATGCTTTATGGTAAGCATTCGAGAAGAAAAGAGAAGGAAAAGAAGGACGAAAGACTTCCGTTGCGGAATTGGGTATGTGTTGTGTGCATTGGTGCAAACTTATAAGGCTGAAGTAATCGTAAGTGAAGCTTAATTCACCGAACTACGTTGCTGACGGGTTACATCCGTGCCAGAATTTTACAAGGTGCATTTGCGGGTGTAACAATCAGCATGGTGATAATTTTGTAACTAGTTATGATACTATCGTCCGCAGGGCAGAGCCGGACAGAAACAAATAGGATCAGTTGTCCTGCTTGTAATGTGGGCTAATGTATTCTAGTAGTATAATTTATCACACAAAAATCTTTCATTTCAATCAACTTTTTTTTTTTTTTTTTTTCACACCTAAGTTCCCAAAGAAATTGGGAAGTGATAAAATATAGAAGTGATCATTCGGTAGAATTTCATGGTCTTGGCTGGTCCCTTCATTTTTATCTCTAGTATGATTCCCTAATTCATGGTGTATTTGTCAACATGACATTGTGATTAACCAGCACTCTAATATATGTATGTCGTTGTAAGAGCCATTGTCTGACACGCCAACAATTAAATGCTACGACAAGACCTGACTAAGGCATAACTTTAACAACAACAACCATGAGATCAGTGGGAGCTGCAAGCTTATTTGAGTTGTGTGTCTGTCCATTGACATTTCTCTCTAATGGAAGTGAATATTATAGAATGGAAAACAGATAGTAATGGTTGAGAAGAAACAACAAAAATACTAATATTAGATTCGGGTTAGATGCCGGCCACACACCACATGGACCATTATTTCTCCAACCCAGCCCTATGATTGCCATAAGTCAAGTCAAACCTCCTTTACTCGCGGAGAAGAGAACAACAACACAATACAACCACAAAAGGAGAATACAATTTTTTTTAATACCGAAATACCCTTAATAATCCAGTCCGGCCATGATTGGTTGGGTATGTAATCGAGCCATGCATTAACTCCACCAATCAATCAACTACTTCACTATCACAATACCCACGAAAATTCTTCCATTGGTGGTGGGTCGTTACCAGTTTTCTTGGAATTTAACTGTTAGATTTCAAATGACTGGACCGAGTCATTGGTCCATTTTTATTTCCTAAAAGCAAATACTGGTTTTTTTTTTTAGAAGCAGGAGCCAATTCCGAAAGTCGGAAATAAAAGATTCTTGGCTTCGCAGAAAGTTGACAATTTATTCCGAAAGTCGGAAATAAAAGATTTTTAGCTTCGCATAGAGTTGGCAATTTTCTTTTATTTCCAGAAGTCATTTTAAAATTATATATAGTCGGCTTTTCAACTTTTTAAAGTGGATCCAAACACCTTATAAACTTGACATTTTTAGAGCATAAGGAACATCTCCCACTGCAGTAATCTTAACATGTTCAGCCTTGCAGGTCATCAAGGTTAGAAGAGTTTTCCCCACCTATGTCTATCTGTATTTCTTTTTGAAAACAATACATTGTTTGGACTTGTTTTACTTTCTCTTGACATTTTTTTACCCTATTTACTTTCTCTGGCATTTTTTTTTACCCTATTTACTTTCTCTGACATTTATTTTACCCTATAGAGGAGTCACAAACAAGCAGTACAATGCTTAACTGTTTTGAAAGAAACATTCAAAAGAGCAGTTGCTAGTTGGCTAGTTCCACTTCTTCTTAACTAAAAAATCGGCAAATTATTCTCACAAACACCTCTCATGTAATGCTGAAAAATTCAATTCCCTGAACTTTGACTTCATTTAAGCTGTTCAAGTTTAAAGCTTACAATGTCTACAAATAAGGCTTAGGCTGAAAGAACAAAGTTACAGAGAGACAAGGCATATGTGAGAAACAAGATTTCTCTCTCTCTCTCATGCTGTTTTAGGAGAAACAAAAACTGAGATTTGAAAAGAGATCATCTAGCTATTAGACTAATACTACTGCTAAACCAAAGGACTGTTTGGTTGGTTGGTTAATGTCCTTGAATGTAGGGGTAGGGTCCAAAAATAAAATTATTGCAAGGTGACAAGAAATAAAAGAGTTTTATTTGACATATAGCACATGCCCCATCACATGCATCTCCACCATAAATCTTTACCCATTCAAAGCACTTAATCATCTCCCCCATTTCAACCCCCTCATTTCTCTATTTACAACACTCCCACAAACATTCCTGCATACAACCACCATAATCATCCTCCAAACTCCTCTCTTTTTTTCATAACCATACACAATACCATGTTTTCTTCTCTCAAGAATTGCATAAGTCCTGTAACAAAGAGAATCAAGGAAACATCAAAGAGAATAAGAAGAAAACCCAAGCAGAAAAAATTACTAGCATATGGTGTTGATTTGTTTACTTCATCATTTACATCCATGGAAGTACCAAACCAATTGAAACAAGTGTTTAAACTCATCGACACCAACGGAGACGGGAAAATATCATCTTTAGAACTCGGAGAAGTACTGTTATGTCTCGGTCATGAGAAATCTACAGTCACCAAAGAAGCTGAAGTTATGCTAAAAGAAGTTGATTGCAACGGGGACGGTTTCATCGATTTAGATGAGTTCATGAATGTCGTGGCTGGTGATAGTAGTAGTAAAAGCAAAGGTGCAGATGAAGATTTAAAGGATGCATTTCTTGTTTTTGATTCTGATAAGAACGGGTTTATATCACCTAAAGAATTAAAGCAAGTTTTGAGAAGTTTAGGATATTATAAGTGTACTCTGAGTGAATGTTCTGCAATGATAAAGGGTGTTGATAAAGATGGCGATGGACTTGTCAATTTTGAAGAATTCAGATCAATGATGAATGGATGCAGATGATGAAGATTCTTCAGATATTTTTCTAATATTGGTTAATTATAAAAATAAAAACATATATTTTAAGGTTTGTCGATTGAAGTGAATATACTCCACCATCAACACATAGTTAAGGTAAGCAATACAACTTAATTTTAGATGAATTATTATTTTCTTCTGTTTCTTCCAAGTATGATCAGATGAAACTTACTAATAATAATTATGCAACTACTTATGGATAATTCTGTAGATCAAAATTGTCATTGAAACAAAACAGAATAAAAGACAATTTGATAATAATATTCCATGTGGTTTTTATTTTTTATTTTTGAATGTCAATAGAATATCCTGTTCTGAAGAATGTTTTATTTTTTGAGTGTGTGAGAAAATTAAAGTGCCAGAGGGATTTCTATTTTGATTGTAATAAGTATTAACATCCTACGACTTTACCATTCTATTACGCCACAAACAGAAACATCTACCTGTTTTTGCTGTTTTACTCTCTAATTACGTGTCTAAGTGATCCTAGTAACAACATTAGAGATTCTCCATGTTTATCTTCTTTGTGTAAAACTATGGGACTGTCATTCTGAAACCCATTGTCTCATAAATGTTTTTGGGTCCCATCATCTGGTAGGAGACACAAAATCAATTTAACTCTGTTTGGAAATGCCAAGGAAAATCATTAAAGAGTAGCACAGATACAGTTGCATCATTGTACGAGACAAAATTGTCAAATGGAAAAATGAAAAGAAGACAAGAAGTAAGGTTATCCTTGTTGTTTTAGTTGCCATTAATACCAAGTGCTGTGCGTCTACCAAGTTGTACCATAGCTAAAACTGAATGAATGAATGAATGAATGGATGGTGCAGAAAGCTTAGACTTTAGCCGAGTGCAATTATTATTTTTTTACAGAGGAAAGGAACAGCCACCACATGTGTGTTTTTTTTTCTTTTTCTGATGGATAAACTGCAAAAGCAGAGATTACAATCCCCACTTACAAGACTTTGCGAGTCATCACAAGCAGAAGGAGAGTCTGTTTGTGATCCTATGCGTGGTCTTGTAAGTTTCTCAATGCGTCCACAAAACGTTATATGTAAGCAGAATGTGTCAAGACAAGTAAAGTAGAACTACTTTAACTGTAAGAAGTATTCAAAACAAAGCATGAGTGCATACGTAATACTCCAATGGGTTCAAGACAAGGTTTGAAGAAAAAAGGAGAGAGCGTGAAGTAAAACACTAGTGATGTGTGCAATTTTATTTTGCTAGTCAAACATTAGTTAATTTTTCTTCAGTTGAAGGAAGATTCATCAGGAGAATTTGACACGAAAACACCATATCATGCAAAACAAAATGGCTAACTTTATCTGCGCACTTTATTGATGTTGCTTATACGTGGCATAGAACTCTAGAGGCTCTTCTGACCATCCTAGTCAGTGAAAAATATTAAATTTCCTAGAGATTGCTTACAGCATTTCCAACAGAGATGTGATTAATTCCTTCAACGGAAATACGAAGGATCGATGTAGAGATGGATGGGCAGGCAGTTATGAAGACATCCTCTACGGGATCTTCTAATCTCTTAAAGCTTGTGATTTGGGGAACATCCTTGTCATCAACTCAATTTCATTTTTACAACATTTAAAATATGAAAAACTAATAAAGATCCCATAGAAGATGTTTTTATAACCGCCTGCCGATTCATATTCACATTGATCTTCCATATTTTCACTGGAGAAAGGTTTTAGGTAAAAACTGTTTACATACTATGGGTCCTAGAATTTTAACTGAGTACATCTCCATTGGAGATGCTCTGAAGGACAGCGTAGAGGATGTGCTACTTTCCATGCCATAGTTTCCAATTGGAGACTCTATTTCTATCTTTTCTTGTTCTTTGTTGCGTATCCTATGTGGCTCAGAAGGTTTTAACTTACCGTGCAACCACCGGAGATGCTCTTAATTTCTGATCTGGGCTTTACATGTCAAACAGAGCATCGGGTTTGAGCTCTCAATAGAATAAACCCCCTACTGTGAGAATGCAATGCCTAATACAGTGACTATATAAGTGGATCTGTGGGTCAAGTAGTGATAGATCATTGTAAATCACTACTACCCACTTATTCCAATTATCTTATGATGATAATCTAGTTTCCTAATAGCTTTAAATTGACCAAAACCAAAACTCCACTATGTACTAAATAATAATCATAATCATAACTAATAGTGAGAAAGCATTAATGGATATCCTAAACATGCTAAGTTGTCTTCATTATGAGCAAACTTATGGTGCAAAAAGTGACAGTTGGGTCATTCAAAGTTTGTTCGCCATAAGTTTGGAATGTCAAACGCTACTAATGCTGATCTTTAATAAAGATTTAAGAAATTTAAAAAAAGTGCATAAAAAATGAACCTGTCAATATAAGAGCATACAAGGGAGATTAAACTTATCTTAAAGTTGAATCAAGAATGTGTACTCAAGTCCTCTTTGCCAGGGAATGTAGGTTGCAACTGCATTCCTAGCAGGTCATGAGCAACCTACAATTAATATACACTTCGAATCTTCTTAAACATTTATAATTGAAAACATACTGATGTGATTAAATGATACACACGAAAAAATATTACAAATGAAACAGGCGAGGGAGGAAGGAACACTATCTGCTCAGCTCATTGTATCCACTGAGAGAGAATTACCTCCCCGAATATACCTAGCACCATGTAATAGTAGAACTCTTGAGATATATAGCAATTGTAGCGTGACTCATTTCTCAATAATCTTTTTCGATACTTTAAACTAGGCCCAGCTTAATTATCTTTGCTACATGCCAAAGATTCAAAACTTACATACCATAGTTACATTATTTTTTCCTGCCAATAACAAAAAATAAAAAGTAACCTTTCGAGGCTTGCCTCATGGCGTAAGCACAACACATGGTAACCTAAATAATGTTAGCTTAACATTATATCTATACGTATTCACTCCCAACTTCAATCTAGCATATTTTAGGTTTCTAATGTCTAAATCTAAGATAACCTAAACACTGGGCTCTTTTGAATGCACCGTAAAACTAACCCCTCCTAGAGGTGTATTGGATGATGCTTGGAGTTAAGAGAAATGCTTCCATTATAGAACAAAAATCAAATTAACAAGGCATAAATGTTTGGCTAACAGTGATCTTACAAATTAGATAATCACGAGAATATATAGATCATAATAACATTATGTTCGTCGATAACTCACATTTAGAAGTATGCATCTAATTTGAAGACGTATTGCTCCTCTGAAATGCTCGAAACACTTGAATTGAAACCTTGCAGTCAAATTCTACAACACGATTCCATCAGATGCAGCAAAAATAAACAACCATACATGACTAGTGATTCAGAATCTTCATACAGTTTCCCAAGGTGTAACCTCCTCAGCAGTCCAAAAACTTGCTCGAGGCTTGCTATACTTCTCCCATAACACTTTTCTAATCAATTCAAAACTACCTCACTCATATGTCTTCTTCCTGCAGTTACTGAGCAAACACTGTAATCAAGCCTGATTCGCTGAAGCTTTTCCTCGAACAGAATACGTGCAATGCAATGCCCAATCTGATAATTTGCAGCAACAACAGCATTGACAGAACTCGTGGTGCAAAATCTCTTACAGTTTTCTTGAGCCTTTCTCTCTATAATCCACACCAATTACGCCTTATGATGGTTTAAACAATCAGCTCTTAAGTAAGTTCTAATTCTCGGTTTCTGGCTGATTTTGTAAGATGCAACGATGGTGTTCAGCGCTCATTGTTCGGTGGTGCAATTTGCCCTTCTTTCCCTCTTAAATTCCAGGATAATAAGTAATGTCTGTGAAGTTCCCGATCATCAAGTGGCCTTTGTAAGAAAAAAAGTGGTGTTTGGTTTTTTCGACCTTGAACTTTATTCTACTGAACAAAACGCTCAGGGAAGTTGGTGCATTTTGCTTGGTTAAGTTCAGAACTTTTTGTAAATTATTTGATAATGGGCTTAAAAAGTCTGTTTGGGCAATAATTAGGGGTGAGCATTTGGCTCGTAATCCGCGGATTTAACGGGACCAACCGTTTATTTGCGGATGGATGCCCGGACCGTTCGTTAATGGGTTGGATGTGGATGGAATCTTTTAAATCCAACGGATAACGGATCGGACCAGGATGCAGCCTTGAAAATTCGTTGGACATCCATATCCGTTGAGGGCATTTATATAGTTCTAGAAAATACTATGGATCATTTAGGAATTTTTAATATGTTTGCTTGGGGTGTTGTACATGGCATTTTTATATTTGTATACATATATAGGATATGTAGGTTTTATAAGCAGCCATTTGTGTTAGCTTTATTTTCTTTACTTTAAATTTTAACTAAACAAATCCATTGGATTATCCGCATGCAATCCGTCCATCCGTGCATCCATTGGATGCAAATCCGTTGGATATGGATTGGATGCGGATGCCAAATTTGAAATCCGTAGTGTAATGGATTGGATGCGGATGAGGCGAAAACCGGTCCATACCGGCCCATGCTCACCCCTAGGCATAATAGGTTAAGTGTGGGTTAAAAAATCAGCCGAATTGAACGGCCGAACTATACACAAATCCGAATAGTTCGCGGGAAGTTCGAACTTCCCATATTATACGCGCACCTGGTTCAGTGTTTGAATAGTTCAGTCATATCATATGTATTAGGTCAGTTTGGTTTGGTTCGCGAATTAATAACTAAGGGCTAGACTATATAGCTACGCTATAGCAGAGACCAACCTTATGGGCCATCGCTCAGCTATAATAAGGCAAATTCTTTTTTATCTTCGTTTAAGATGGGAACAAATTTGTTTCGCGTTACAGCTAAGAAATGCCCGATGGAGATTGAGTTTCCGTATTTCAGTCAACACGTATTAATATTTGCTTGATTTTTTTTCTTTACACCACTTTCACACCATCCATTATTCTTAACCAATCTATTTTCTCTACCGTCGGATTCGAACGGGTATTTTATCAAAAAATTTGGCAAAAATGTCTATAGATAGAAACTAGTTTTTCTTCTCAAATTAGTCAACATCATCTTCTTCCAATTTGATTTACCACTCAAATCTCCTCAAATTATCTTCTCAACTTAAAAGTTTTGTACATTTTTACTGTCAATCTCTTGGGTAGACAAAAATGTTGGAAACTGAACCAAGAAAGAAATACTCTATTCTAAAAAACAAGCATCTTGTTCCTGCGTTTTTTGTTCTACAGATAGAAAGAACTTATTCTGTAGATAGGAATATGCATTGAGAGCAATGTAGAAAATCTCGGATTTTGGCTTGTCTCGGCTGGGACCGAGACACCGAGACAACTTCATCTCGCCGAGATTCTCGTTGAACTTTCCGGCTAACTTTCCGGAGTCGTTGCTTAAAATTTCTATTTATATGTTAAATTTTTTATTATCAGTATAAGATAAGAACACCTATATCATCTAACATGTGTATACATAATTTAATATTTATCAAGCTTGTGTGTTTTATGCAAAAAATAGGAAGCTAAGTGTCTTGATTGACGTATCTTCCCTGCCATCATCCTTTGTCACTATTATGGCTTTAGAGAAACTGAGAGTTTGATAAAAGAAATATAACTCAGAAAAACAAGCAGGGTTTACTCTTCTCGATCTCTTTTGATTTTGGGTTCGATCTTTGTAATATTGAGCATAGAAGAAAGGATTTGATGTTGTTGCTTCTGGTGATGGGTGGAGGAATAGTGGCCGATGTTGTGGTTGTACATAGGTTATGAGAGGATTTTGACAACAAGAAAATAGAGAAGAAGAAGATGATTCTGGTGCCGTTAAATTATGAGATTATTGGAGAAGAAATTAGTGATGGGTGTGTTCGAAATTGAGAAATGGAAAAAGAAGATTGTTGCCGAGAAGAATTAGGGATTTGTGGTTGATATAGGTTTGTCTGCAAGGTTCGAACATGGTTGATTTGTGGACAACAGTTTGATCCAAGAGAACGAGAGCATGATTAATGTTGATTGAGAATGAGTTAACTGATATGGAGATTAATTGGGGTTTCTTTTGATTCGAGTTGGAACAGTTGCCGTGGACCGTGGTTGAATAAACGAAACAACTTGCTACCGTTGAAAACAGTGAGAAGAAACAGATAAAGAAGATGAAGTTAATCTTGTTTTAGAATGATTTGGTATCTGTATTAGTGTAAGTGTTCCTAATTTTGGATTTCTTAGAATTTGATACCCTTGGTTAGTATCTGTAATAGCTAAAAGATCTTATTTTTTTTAAACCCTTATTTCCACTTTCGGTTTTCTTTCTATTGATTCAACTTAATATTCATTATGTGTAAAAATCTTCAAGCATAAAAGTAGTGCAAATCACTGAATATAATCATAAAAAAGTTCCAAAACAGTGATGAAAATTGGGGACAATCTCGGCCGAGATTAGACCGATCCAGGCGAGATTAGAACTGTTCCGGCGAGTTCCTCGGTGAAATTTTGTATCGCCGAAAACTTGTGATTTGCTTGTTGCATGAGACAAATCTTGAAAATCGCCGAAATATCAGCCGAGACAGCCGAGATCGACTACATTGATTGAGAGAAAGTTTTTGAAAGATTTGTACATACAAGATTATGATGGAAATCCTTGGAATCGTACTGTAACTGGAATTCGAAGTTGATAGAGCATTATCAAGCAAAAAGTGGATAAATTTTCTAGATATTTTGTAATTATTAACGCAAATAATCCGAATTTGGTTTATAATGACCAGGTATATTATCTAAACTTGTTCACAACACCTTATAATAGTGAGAAGTGAATTTTTCAAGGAAAACAAGAAACCCTTCGGTCGCGAAGAAGAATTTTAGATGATTAAAGACATTAGGATCAAGATAAAGATGGAAGATGTGTGTGTAACTCCTTTGTCAAGCCAATACCCTAGTAATTTCCTAAATGAATTTTCAAGTCAATCCCCAAATACTCAAAATCCTAATTCCCCATCTCGCCGAGATTCTCGTTGAACTTTTCGGCTAACTTTCCAGAGTCATTGCTTAAAATACTTGTTCCATCGAATTGGGGTTGTCATCCAGAAAGGCATTGGTGCTCAGCTTGTTGTGAGACTACCAGCCAACTCTTTGTACGTAATTCTGAAAATAGAAAGATTTCTTTTCATATTAGAAAAAAATAATCATAAAATATTATATATATATATATATATATATATATATATATATATATATATTAAATATTTTGTTATTAGTATAAGATAAGAACACCTATATCATCTAACAGGTGTATACACAATTTAATATTTATCAAGCACGTGTGTTTCATCCAAAGAATATGAAACTAAGTGTCTTGATTGATGTTTCTTCCCTGCCATCATCCTCTGTCACTATTCTGCCTTTACCGAAACCAAGAGTTTGATAAAAGAAATAAAACTTAGAAAAACCAGTAGGGTTTACTCTTCTCGATCTCTTTTTGTTTTGATGGAAGAAATGCTAATTGATTATATGTGTATTTTACGGATTCAAGTTTAAATCGATTTTGGGTTTTATCTGTGTAATATTGAGCAGAGAAGAAGGGATTTGATGTTGCTGCTTCTGGTGAGTGGTGGAGGAATACGGTGGCCGATGTTGTGGTTGTACATAGATTTTGAGAGGATTTTGACAACAAGAATATAGAAAAGAAGAAGATGATTCTGGTGCCGTTAAATTATGAGATTGTTAGAGAAGAAATTAGTGATGGGTCTGTTTGAAATTGAGAAATGGAAAAAAGCAGAATGTTGCCGAGAAGAATTGGGGATTTGTGGTTGATATAGGTTTGTATGCAAGGTTCGAGCATGGTTGGTTTGTGGACAATAGTTTTATCCAAGAGAACGAGAGCAGGATTGATGTTGATTGAGAAGGAGTTAACTGAGATGGAGATTAATTTGGGTTTCTTTTGATTCGAGTTGGAACAGTTTTTGTGGTTGAATAAATGAAACAGCTTGCTGTCGAAAACAGTGAGATGAAATAGATAAAGAAGATGAAGCTAATCTTGTTTTAGAATGATTTGGTATCTATATTAGTGTAGGTGTTCCTAACTTTGGATTTCTTAGAATTTGATACCCATGGTTAGTATCTGTAATAGCTAAAAGATATGATTTTTGTAAACCCTTATTTCCATTTTCGGTTCTCTTTCTATTGATTCAACTTAATATTGATTATGTGTAAAAATATTAAAGCATAGAAGTAGCGCAAATCACTGATTATAATCATAAAAAAGTTCCATAATAGTGATGAAAAATTGGGACGATCTCGACCGAGATTAGACCGATCCGGGTGAGATTAGACTTGTTCAGGCGAGTTCCTCGAAGAAATTTCGTATCGTCGAAAACTTGTGATTCGCTCGTTGCATGAGCGAAACCTGGAAACCCGCCGGAATCTCGGCCGAGACAGCCGAGATCGACTACATGATTGAGAGAAAGTTTTTGAAAGATTTGTACATACAAGATTATGATGGAAATCCTCAGAATCATATTGTAACTGGAATTCGAAGTAGATAGAGCATTATCAAGCAAAAAGTGGATAAATTTTCTAGATATTTTGTAATTGTTAACGCAAATAATCCGAATTTTGTTTATAATGATCAGGTATATTATATAAACTTGTTCACAACACCTTATAATAGTGAGAAGCAAATTTTTCAAGGAAAACAAGAAACCCTTTTGAAAACACTGGGGTACCAAAATATACCACCAACTTTTTCTTAGGCAATCTGTATGGACAAACTCAACACAACTCCGAGAGTAAAAACTCAATCAAGGAAAGTGTCGAGAGTTATCTCTCTCTCTCTCTCTCTCTCTCTTGTTGTTAGAACGTTTACAGAACCGAATTTGTGATCCTAACTACAAAGAGAGTTCTTGGATGGTATCAAAGACCAATATCCAAGGATCTATCAAGTCTTATCCAACAAACAAGGTTTGACCTATCTACTATGATTAATCAACACTACACCAAAATCCCTAATTTGCCACGGATATTTCTGTTGCAAATAATTTCAGAAATATTTATGTACGTTGCCCACACGACGTCACAAATTTTTTTGCAACATCTACATACATTTCTTAAATTAAATAAAGCAACGTTTTATACGTTGCTCCATCCGTTTCTTATTAGAGTTTAAGCAACGTATGTAGACGTTGCTTAAATTAATTAAAGCAATGTATATCTTTTTTAAGCAACGTATATTCCACGTTACTTATGGTTTCTCCACGTGTCACTGGGTCCTACATAAAAACATGACATCATGTTTTCCTTCTGCAACATTTTTCTACGTTGCAAAGTTTTAATCAGATTTAAAAAAAAAATTGGATTTCCGCTGATTTTTTCAGATTTCTTCACCTGCATATATAGATTTCTCAACCTGCGCACACCATTACTAGACAAAGTTTTAATAAGATATACATATATACAAAATCCTAAAATCCTAAAATCCTGAAAGCTACAAATAACATACTTGAATGTTCATCACTAATGCTACATAATTGTATTTTCGTACCTCTAATGTACTTAATCGACCATTACTACATTGATTTGTTACTGGCTAAGCAATTAAATTATAATTATCCTAATGGAATGGAAGGAATTTAACATTACATTTCATCCTTGATTGCATTGTTTAAACTGTACATACTGACTATAACTGAAATGTGGCGTACTATATGAGTGTCTTGATATTTCCTCAGTAACAAAGGATGCTGTAAATTTAGCAAAGCAAGAAAAGTCAGAATTCCAACGATATCATCAATCCAGTTCTCTTGTTTTACTTTACCAACAACAAATGAACATTACATCAAAAACCTATTATGATATTGTGAAAAAATATGAACTAATTAACGATATACTATTACAAAAAGACTACTTGGAGGGAACTGAAAAACAAATTAGGGTTTCAGATATTTATTAAACATGAAATTTTGGTAAAAGAAAAACAATATCCTAGGAGGGAAATGAAAAACTGAGAGGGAATTCTGGATCTGAAAATTTTCGTTTGGTGGGAACTTGGGGGTGAGAGGGAAACAAAAACAAGTTGAAGTGTTTTTGGGATGAAAAAATGAATTAGAAATCTAATAACGAAATATAAATCTAATTTAAATCGAAAAGACATAATTACCCCCATAAAATCAGCGTATGTAAACGAAAATAGACGTTTGTTGATGGTGGATTTTCATTTAAGGCTAAAATTCGTAAAAGCAAAAATTATGCGCTAACATCTTGCAAAAGATAAAGCCATTAATAAGTGATGAATACTTCTTCACTTTACGAAATTCACCTAGAATGGAGCATGTGGCAACAATCCCAACATTCTGTGAATTAAATACACGAAATTCATCCAGGTTGGAACATGTGGCAACAATCCCATATACCCTGTGAATTTACAACATTATTAATTAATGCATGACCAGCCTTGTATTTCCGGTACTCATTATCGATGCGGCATGATGACGACCGAGTGTTGTTCTCAAAGCAGAGCAACACGAACCTCCAAGTACTAATAATGAAGCATGTACGAAATACCCATACAGCTACAACTCTCGGTGTGTTATACTAGCCCGATTGAGCATACATCTCTCGGTGTGTTATACTAGCCCGATTGAGCATATTTGAATCAATTGTCCATATCAGTCTCAGAAACGATCACGACCATCCAACTTCACCAAAGATGATTGGATGGCTTAGATTGAATCCATGACCCCAAGTAGGTATTGGAATATTCACTACCGATCCAACGCGGGCCCCCATGGTCGGCCTCCCCAAAAGGGTGGAATAGCTTGCCAAACCGTCCAAGACAAAGCAAAGATGGATGAAAAACCCTAAATTAGGGTTTGCGGCACATTACATGTGTCGCAAAACAAAGTCTCAACCATCCATCTTCGCAGGCATAGATGGAAGGTGTAGATGTAGATTCAAAGGACCCGAGCATGTCAACACAAACACCGTGGGCCCGCCTACATACATGACCGATCGGTCATGACCAACCATGGCTGGTCGTTCCAGTTCGTGCGCCCAAACAAGGCGTGACGCACGGCCGGTGAAACCCTATTAGGGTTTGAACATCACGAGCGTCCATTTTCTCCTGCACGAATGAAGGGTCCACGATTAGACTGAGCAGGTCCGGTGCATATCAACATGACCACCGTGGGCGCATCCATCTCCATACCCGATCGGCCAAGGCATATCATGCCTGGTTGCCTCAATTCGCACGCCCAAACTAGGCGTGGTCACACCTCCCAATTGTAAACTAATCTCGACCACTCAACTTTTCCGGACAAATTGAGTGGCTTAGATCACGTTTCTATGGGATATTAAGGTATGGACGTGTACACCAGCTCACCGTCTGTATACCAGACTAATCGGCCAAGACCGACCAAGCTTGGTCGTCTTGAAACGCGCGCCCGAAGTTGGCATGACGTGCGGCTTTTGCGACACCAGATTTCTGTCGCAAATTGATCTCGACCACTCAACTTCGCCGGACAAATTGAGTGGCCCAGATCACACTTTCACAAGACAATGAGGTATGGGCGCCTACACCGTCATGCCGTCTACACACATGCACGATCAGCCCGCCAAAATCGTATCCCAAGATTGGATTCGACCAAGTCAAGAGTGATGCTTGCGCACCTCTTCAAAAACCCTAATTCCACTAACGGTCGCAGATGAGTGTCTCAAAGATCATCTCGTCCGTCCAACTTCACCGGCTTGGTTATACGACCACAGTCGGGAGTTAATTGGTCGGTGATGCGTCATGGTGATTACCACCCGTCACTCTACCACACCATGTGGTAGGCCAAGGGAGGACTTGCTTGCGCAACTTCCAAACCATCACATGAAGTAGGCTGGACATGAGTCTATTTTGAGACACGCAAACAACGATGCTTCATACATGCTGAATATACTCGATGCAGTACTGCATAGAATACACACGATACATCACAAGTATCGACTTCCTAAATAACTTAGTTATTTAATCTAGCATTACATGCTACTTTCTCATGGGTCCCACGATCCACACACTCTAGACATCAATCATGTCACAAACCGGGGATACATACCGGGGTATTGGTCCAAGGCGGTTTACAGCGTGCAGCGCACAACGCGCCATCACAAGAACGTGTCAGGAAGTCATGGACGGTTAGTGATGATGGGAGAAGTGGGCAAGACTGGTCGTGTGACACCAACACACAACTCCACTACTCCATCACTCCACTTTCTCCACTTCCCATGAGATACGAGGGTTAGGCTTAAAGACTTGTATAAATAGGTTCTCCTCCCTATTTTCCAAACAAGGAACAAGACAAGACAACAGAGGCAAGTGTTGATACAATCGTATTCAAACACCGGAACTGATAGCTTACATCTTGCAAGCCAGTTCAGCTTTCTGATACAAGTCATACATAGCCAACACCTTCACAATCTCAACACCTTCTTCGCTTCCCTCCCTAAGATCAACCCCATCTCCTTCACTTTGTGACCGAAACAAGTCTGGAACGACCATTTCTTGGTTTAGGCCGGATTTGCACAGATTGATTTCTCGAATCTACAAGCACTCCTGTGCAGTGCATTTGTTTAAGGTTTAGACTCATTTCTCATCCACACACCCCAAATTACCAAAACCGGCAAAAATAGTTTTCACCCATAAATAATTGGCGACCACGGTGGGAGGTTAATATCTCGGTTGTAAAGTCAATTTCTTCAAAATCCGATTTAATTTCTTCGAAATCCGATTCAATTTTATCAATTTCAAAAAGGGTAGATCTTAGAACCAATTCAATCAACAATTCATTTCAAGATGGTGGAACTCGTGTCCGGATCAGCAATCAATTCTGATGGAGCTAGTGTGGATAACACTCCCGGTTTCGATGTACCCGTCAGTGGAGCTACCGTGGTCAATACATCTCGTGGAGCTGTCACTTCTATCACCAACGCTAGCGGAGCAGGAGACGTTCCAGTAGGTGTAATGCCTCCCATCACCAGAGCCAGAGCAGACGCGAATCTCGACATCTCCTCAAGTGTAACGCCTCTAGTGGTCACAAGAGCAACAACTTTCACTCCTTCATCAGGACGAGGAGCCGGAGGGACGAGAGGAGGACCACCGTCCATTACCATTGCAGACTTGATGGAGAAGCAGGAAGTTCTTGCTAAGACTCAAACGGATATGGCCGCAACTCAGAAAGAGGTACTCACTTTCCTTAAAACTTTAACTGAACGATTTCCACAAGATTCACGGCAACCCTTGGAGCCAACAAGGGATGCCTTTAATACACACGGAGCAGGCGTTTCCACTTGGACCCACATGAGTGAAGAAGCTCGTGTTGCTCCTGAACGTCCAAGGGAAAGGGACCAGCCATCCAACTTCATCACACGTGAGGACCTGGAACGACTTCTCCAAAAACGAGGCAAAGGAAATTTGATGGATGCACACCAACATCAGCCGCCGTACCCTCAAGATGTGCAAAGAATCCCTCTTCCAAGAGGATACACCTCTCCTCAGTTCTCCCTCTACGATGGTAACGCTCGTGAACACATCTCTCGATTTTTGGAATCCTTTGGGGAGCATGAGTACAATCATGTTCTCCGCCTGAAAGAGTTCTCGAAGTCACTTACGGGAAGGGCGTACACCTAGTACAACAACATCGCACCTAACATCATATCCAATTGGGGCGAGATGGTCGGTGCTTTCTACAGGAAGTATTTCTTCGTATCTGAGCAGATCACCTTTTCAGATCTAGGGAGAGTCTCTCAGCGGAACAACGAGCATCCGAACGACTTCGTTAAGAGGTTCAGAACTCAAGCACTAGATTGTCATGATCCGAACGTCACTGAACATCAGTTGGTGGAGTTGTGCATCAACGGGATGATACCCATATATCGCTCTTTACTAGATAATCTGGGCTTTCAGACGTTCTCCGAACTCCATGAAGCTGCCAAACGTTCGTACAACCGCCCAAAGTGTTGCTAGAGAGAACCGGGGTTGTTCGAAACGAAGATCCACATGAGAGTCGAGGAAGCAGGCGTCTCACAAACAAGCAATACAACATTGGTCCTTCTGTGAGCGTGGTAGGCGAAGGGGAAAAAAGGAAAGCTTCAGCAACGGAACAATAACCCAAGCGTGCGGCTCCAGCACACATGACTTCTTCTCAAAAGGGAGCGGGCAAGACTCCTTCACAAGAAACCGAAGATACAGGCTTCCCATTTCTCATGAGTGAAGTAGTGGAACTCTTGGAGGCATGGATTCAAGACGATGCCATCAAGCTGCCTCCTATCAGACGTCCACCAACTGAGAAAGATATGGCGGATCCCAAGTATTGTCTCTACCATAGGTTCGTTCACCATCCAACCAAAGACTGCAACAGGCTGAAATAAATCTTCAGAGAAAATATAGAGACGGGAGAACTCCAGCTTGGGAACGAAGGTGTTCGTAGAGATCTTCTTCCTGTCAGGAACTCCATGATTTCAGGGGATTCCGTTCGCAAGACTGTACAATCTATAATGGAACATTTATGCGAGATCTTGTTCTTCTCCAAAGCACAACGTCAGGATATATTTGCAGCCCTCAACCGCGTTGTCTCAGGCAGGCGCTTGTATATGGAAGAGGAAGCGGTCTCGAAACCTCAGTCCTTGCTGGAAGATGCAAGCAAGGGAAATTGGGGACTCTTAACCGTTGCTCGTTTTAGGGATGTCGAGTTCGATAACACATTGATCGATACAACCTATGAATTCAACATCATCACCCTCCAGACCATGAAAACAACAAAGATGTCAAAACAGGAGGCTACTCGCAACCCAACTGTGGTTAAGAGTCCAGAAGGAGAACTCAAAGATGCATATGGATACATCGATCTTGAAGTTAAATTGGGAGACGCCCTAACGCAAGCGAAGTTCTACATAGTCAAAGAACATCCCAATTACGACATGGTCCTAGGACGCTCTTGGATACACGACAATAAGGCAACACTGGGAGTTTGCCCTCTACCATCTGCGACACTCGAAAGGATCTCTAACAAGCCGTCCTGGACACAAGACCGTCCCGTTGCCACACCTCCCATCTTTCCAATGTGACACAACTTCCCCGGAGAGAGCCCATCGACATACATTAAGAGGTTCCGAGCTAAAGTAAGTCTCATCACGCAACCCTTCTTGCAACCAATAACTCCTCACTTTGATAAGTCCTGGGGACTGGCTCCAACCAACAAACCAACCCCGGCTAGGAGATGTGAATGGGAAGCCGGCCCCTTCAAACGTTTTATCAAGGGCTTAGAGGCTGTCTTGGTCAAAGACGATAAGGCCAAGGTCTAGGTATCTGCACGCCCAAACCCATTTGGAATTGGAGATCTAGTGACGAAGACAACCACATTCAAGGTTGGAAGCATTACGGTGAAAGTGGCTACCCCACCTGACTCACCCACCGAAAAGGAAGATGAACCATACATGGTAGCAGATGTCATCCTAGGCGGCTACTGCAAGCTCATCAACGCTAACAAGCTAGAAGGCGTAACATTTCACTCGCGATGGCTCCAGCCATACCATACTTAAGACGTTGTGCTACCACTTTCCAGCGTCCTCCACACTTTAAAACGTTGTGCTACTTCCTCCAGCGTGTTTCCTTTTACAATTTCACGTCATATTTGTAATTCCTCCGGAAAATGATTGCAATACTTGCATTCATAGTTAGGGTTTCAATTTTCAATTTTCAATTTTTCAATTTAATTTTCAAGCATTATTTCCATCTGAGAACCTCTTTACCCCTAAAAACACAAAGTCCTGAGCCAGCCTAAATTAACCCACTAGAGCAAGGAAGGAAACCCTAAGCAAACATCTCATGGGAAGGAGGAAATAGAATGTGTGCGCATTTACCCCAGCAAGACCAAGGAGATCTCACGTCAGGAGCACATACAGATGCAATCTTAACAAGGGGTTATGACATAAACCTTTATTCAAAGTAAACAAAC
>JAJJWW010014221.1:0-55053 GCA_023531295.1 Papaver armeniacum | reverse complement strand
ATCATATATACAGACAAAGAAAACAGTTCATGGTTGAATTACCATGTGGTCACATAGTGACAGAATTAAGAAATGCATGATTTTAATATGGCTCTTATGGGCCGCTCACACCATGTGGTTTATATATAATACGGGCTCACATCATTATGTAATGGTCCCTGTCGTGATGGACGGGGAAAAAAACTTTAAAACATGAAAGCCGATTTTGGGCATATTAAAAATTTACCGGGCATACATTTTGTCTAAGTTCGGCTTAAAAGTTATCAGCCGAACCTTGCGAACCTAGGCAAAAAAAAAGTTGTGAGCCGAACCTTGAGTATGCCGGTAATTTTTTGGTATGCCCAAAAACATGTCTCTAAAACATTCCATTGTAAAGTTGTTATGTGATTTGGATGAGTTTCTTTGGACCAAACCAACCCATTTAAACTTGTTCTGCTATTGTTATTAATACTTTAAAATTTCTGGAATCACCATAGAATTGTTGGATATTTTATGGGAATCAAATATGTAACCGTGATGTTAGGTGGTTTGATTGTAATGGTAATTTACTTGTATTCCCAAAAACTGGTGTAATCTATGAACCGAGTCAACCTTATGTAACCGATCCCGTTTTCAATTCGGATTATTATTATTAGTATAATTAAGGTTTTTCAAAATAAGAAAAGGAAAAAACAAACATACGCTACACTTACCTATCAACAATTCTCGTTATAGATCAAAGATGAATATTTGCAAGAAAAAACATGTTTTGCAGTTTGAGTATCACACTCAAGAAAGCAGAAGTGGTAGACCCTCCGATTTTCCTCTCGATAAGAATCCTGACAGGGGAGTGGATGGTCTCGATTTGTTGTTCTAACATTTGGATACGTGCAGTGTGAATTAGGTCCCATTATCTCTCTTAGTCCGGATGTTTATCGGGAGATATTCTCAGTAATGATAGCATATCCGATCAAATTGGGGATGGATAAAATTGTAGACCACCTTGCGTTGATTTGACGGAAAATGGGTCATTTGTCCAAATATTTTTAAAACATGGTTCTAATGGAAAAATAAAAATTAGTATGGGTGAAATGGACAAAAGAAAAATAGCAAGAATGAAATTGGATTCATCCGGCTTAAACTTAAAAAAGAGTGAGGATGAAACTGGATGCATCTGATGTAAATTAAAAAAATAAGAAAAAGTATTTGAAAATGGGTAGGATGAAACTGTTTACATCCTCGGCTATTTTTATATTCTCGTCCATTTAAACAGTATCAAATTTTACATGTCTTTTTCACCTAGGAATTGTTGATTTTGGTATTTTTAACCAATTTTGTGTTGACTTTACCTTTGACATCTCAAAGGAACTTTATATCCTCCTGTTTATGGATAAAAATCATTTCTGCCGATTTTGGTAAATTCAGTAGGTGAGTGAGAAACTGGTTTAAATCCTAAACAAATGTGTTGCACGTGAGCACTTTCTAGATTCGAGAGATCAATCTGCACAAGTCCGGCTAAACCAAGAAATGGCCGTTCCGACTTTGCTTCGGTCACAAAGTTGAAGAGAAGGGTTGATTTGGGGAGGGAAGCAAAGAAAGGTGTTGAGACCCAGAATAATGCAGGGAGAGTAGTGTCTCGACTTGTATCGAAAAGTGAAAGCTTCTAAGCTTGCAAGAGATGAAAGCTTTTTGGAGAGCTTGCAAAGTTGCCTTTTCGAGAGTGTTGTTTTTTCTCCGACCGAGACTTGTTGTCCTGGTGAAAATAGTAAGACCTATTTATACAAGTCGAGATTGAAATGTACCCTGGCCTCATGAAGGAAGAGAGTAAAGGGTGAAATAATGGGAGGAGGTGGTAACCGCATGGTGTTTATGGGTGAAAATGTTTTCACCATTATTTCCTCATTTATTTGACCGCTTTATTCCTATTCACACTTTCTTAATGTGAGCGTAGTGTACGCTGCATCTTTGTGACCGCCAAACCAAGACCCTGGAAAGCATCCCCCAGTTTGTGTTGATGTCTCGAGTGTTGGTTGCACCTTGAGTGCAAGTGGCGCTGCTAGTGGCGCGTGTGGCATGTGCCAATGGCATGTAAATGACAACTAATTTTGTTATAAATGATTTTGGCCGTTTCATATTTTTCTTTGTTAATAGTGTTTAATAGAATATTAACTTCTCATTGAATGGTATTAAAAGTTTTGAGTACAAAATCAGAATTTGGTTGGAAAAAGGAAAGGTTTTTTCTTTTAGAGAGAGTTTCTCTTTTAGGTCTCTTAGGTTTTCAAAGAAAAATGATTTTTTGTGAGAAAGAAAAACAAGTGTGTGATCGTCCTTGGTTTTTCTAAAGAGTTTCTGAGCAAGAATGAAGTGTAGAAGTATCACATCCTCTCATCGTGCAAGAGTGATTAGGTAAGAGATTGATCTCGGCTATTTTATCCTGGGGACGACGCGCCATTGAAGAACTGCTTGCACAATCTTGGGCAGAGCCGCGAAACGTCTTAAAGAAAGCGACTTAGTCCGCGACTCAGCTAGAACATTTCTTTTGTGTTTGGTTTATTATTTTTTGTGCAGGAATAATTCAGCAATTGTTCCAAAAAATTTAAAACGATTATTCTGCCACAGATATCAAAAGAAAACGATTGCTGGAACGCGATAAGTATCATTGTTTTATTTAGTTTTATTGAATTATAATCGGTATAATTTTTCTTTGACGATTGAAAATGATGCTTGATATTTTAGGTAACCTGATACCTAGAGTTAATTTTATGTTATGGACTAGGATTGTAAAATGGTTTATATCTATTCATGAATTTTTAGCATTGAAAAATATTGTTGAACATACACGAACATTGTTGACATGTTATAGAGTTTTATGTGCATCTCCTTAAGGAAAATTAAATGCCACCACTAGAAAGGATCATTTTCCATTGCCTTTTATTGATCAAATGCTTGAACGTTTAGCCGGACACTCTTAGCTGGATATTCAGGTTATAATCAGATTGTGATAGCGTCGGAGGACCAAGAGAAAACCACTTTCACTTGTCCTTTCGGTACTTTTGCTTATAGAAGGATGCCTTTTGGCTTATGCACTTTGCTCAGCTACTTTTCAAAGGTGTATGGTAAGTATCTTTTCGGAATATGTTGAAAACATAATTGAAGTGTTCATGGATGACTTTAGTGTCTTTGGTGATTCATTTGACCTTTGCTTGAACAATTTGTCTTTAATCCTTGAACGATGTGTCGAAACAAATCTTGTGCTGAATTGGGAGAAGTGCCATTTCATGGTAACTCATGGCATAGTTTTAGGCCATATAATATCTTCTAAAGGCTTGGAAGTCGATAAATCTAAGATAGACCTTATTCGTTCTCTAACCCCTCCCACTACGGTGAGGAGATACGCTCTTTTCTTGGTCATGCGAGGTTTCTATCGTAGATTCATAAAGGACTTTTCCAAGATAGCATCACCACTTTGTAACTTATTGCAAAAAGATGTGGTTTTTAACTTTGATGAAAAATGTATGGTGGCATTCAATCGTTTGAAAGAAATTTTGATTTCAGCCCCTATCATTAAACCACCGGATTGGAGCAAACCTTTTGAGCTCATGTGTGATGCAAGTGACTATGCGGTTGGTGCGGTGCTTGGGAAACGTGTGGGGAAGCTTCCTCATGCTATTTATTATGCTTCTAGAACGTTAAATGAGGCCCAACAAAACTACACAACCACCGAAAAAGAGTTGTTAGCCATTGTTTTTGCTTTAGAAAAGTTTCGCTCTTATCTAATTGGTACAAAAGTTGTTGTCTTTTACGATCATGCAGCGCTTAAGTACTTGCTTACAAAGAAAGAGGCGAAACCGAGGCTCATACGGTGGATTTTACTCTTGCAAGAGTTTGATATTGAAATCAAGGACAAGAAAGGGATTGAGAACACCGTTGCGGATCACTTGAGACGACTTTCTGGACAAGGAGACTATCCCATTGCGTGAAAGTTTCCGGATGAGCAACTATTCTCAATTTCCTTTGGAGAACCATGGTATGCCGATATTGTCAATTACTTAGTTTCTAAACAAATCCCAAAGAACTTGTCTCGTCTTTGAGAGGGACAAACTTAAGAGGTTAGGAAACCAATACATATGGGATGATCCATACTTATGGAAACATGGTAGTGACCAAGTAATACGAAGGTGCGTTCCCGAATCAATTTAATTACATCTTGTCTTTTTGTCACTCCTATGCTTGCGGAGGACATTTTGGGAGTAAGAGAACCGATCACAAGGTACTTGAAAGTGGTTTTTATTGGCCAACTTTGTTTAAGGATGCACATATATTTTGTACAACTTGTGATAGGTTCCAACGAACCGGCAATCTAGGTGCCCGAAATCAAATGCCACAAACTTTTATTCAATTCATGAAGTTTTTGATGTATGGGGTATTGATTTTATGGGGCCTTTTGTCAACTCACATGGGAATTTTTATATCTTACTTGCGGTTGATTATGTCTCGAAATGGGTGGAAGCTAAAGCCACCCCAACTAATGATTCTAAAGTGGTTTCAGATTTTATGCAAGCTCATATTTTTGCAAGGTTTGGAATTCCAAGAGCCATAATTAGCGATGGGGGTTCTCACTTCAAAAACAGGATTTTACAAAGCTTGTTGACGAGGTACAATGTGTCGCATAAGATTGCAACATCTTATCATCCCCAAACCAATGGACAAGCCGAGGTGTCTAACCTGGGAGGTGAAATCCATTCTAGAAAAGACTATTGAATCCAACAAGGAAAGATTGGAGCATGCGACTTAATGATGCTTTGTGGGCGTATAGAACCGCATATAAAACACCTATTGGGATGTCTCCCTTTAGGCTTGTGTATGGTAAACCTTGTCACTTACCCGTTGAAATTGAACATAAGGCGTTTTGGGCTATTAAGCAATGCAACATGGAGATGGATGGGGCTGGAAAGCAAAGGAAGTTACAACTCCAAGAGCTATAGGAGCTTCGCAATGATGCATTTGAAAGCTCGCGAATTTATAAGGAAATGACGAAAGCATTTCATGATAACATGATTTCTAGAAAACAATTTTGCATAGGGCAGAAAGTGCTTTTGTTTAATTCTCGCTTGCATTTATTTCCGGGTAAATTAAGGTCACGATGGATCGGACCTTTTATTGTTACTAATGTGTTTTCTCATGGTGCGGTGGAAATTGTAGCATAGCTACGGGGAAAGAACTTAAAGTTAACGGGCACCGGTTGAAACCATATTATGAGAATTTCACTTCGGGTGGTGGAAGGAGTTAACTTTGTGGATGTACTCCCTCTGGAGGAGTCATAGAAAGCAAGGAGATAGTCGGGCTGACGACTTTAAACCAAGCGCTAATTGGGAGGCAACCCAAAGGATGAGTATTTCTTGTCTTGTATTTATTTCTTGTCTTGTTTTTCGCTTTTTCGTGTCTTGTTTTTTATTTTATTTTCTGATATCTTGTTAAAATTTCCCACCTTGACTTACTTTGGAAGATTCAATTACATTGAGGACAATGTAAAGTTTAAGTGTGGGGGAGTGGTTAAGCATTTGCTTTGTAAATTTTTCAAATTTTTCAGCTTTTTTGTGAAATAGTGAATAAGAAAACTCCAACTTATGGTTAGTTTAGAGTCACATAGTATACATGTCGCTAAGATTACATCGAGAATCTCGTACTAGTGACTCGAACTTAGAGATGACGAGAACATGATCGGGTTTCTTAATTGTATGAGAGTTAAAGTTGGAATTTAACCATGCCGAGTGGCAAATAAGGTGCAGATCGAAATTCGGTATTAGAGCGGTGATCCCCTATAGTGGAGACTACCCAAGTTACATAATGTGAGGCACCAACCTTCAATTCTTTGTACTGTCTAAATTTGTGCTTTTAGAGTGTGTGTCACCGTACGTAAATTCCGGCAGAATGGTGAGCTGCCCAACCTCCCACCATAGAAGCACTATTTTGATCTCTTGAGTGCTATTTTTATCAACCATGTTGGTGACATCGAATTGCTAACTTACATACCACTTGTAATCTTGTTCGCAGTTAGCACCATCACCTTATCTCTCTCTACACCAACAGGTCCATAAAAACACCATCATCATCAACAAGAGGAGCATCACAAATTTGAAGGAAAGTTGAACATGTAGTTGCAGGAAATCCCACACTACACCCCTTACTCAGTTTTGCTTGATTGATCCATTGAAAGATGTGTGATCAAGAATATTTATTAATTGATTCCATGAAATGTTTACACAAGACAATAGAATTACACTTGGAAATTAAAGCGCTCTTAAACTTTCTCTCTCCTAATGACTTGCTTCCCAATTCAAAAGATCTCTCCCCTCAACAGACTCATTTAGCCCTTTATATAGGGTAATACATAGTGGATGACAGCTAAGCTATCTTTTATTTTTAAAGGAATGTCTCGCGAAGTGTCGCAAGTGTACGAATATTCATTCTCGCGACACTTCTTAACCCTCGCCAGTTTCATGTCTTCCAATTGTTTTGTTTGTCGTTATTCATCGCGTCGTTTATTTTAGCTCCTGCGACTCCCTCGCGACACCGTCGTTTATTAATCCCGCGAACCTTCTCCGTTGCGATATTATGATCCTACATCTTGCCTCTTTTTCCTTGAATATTGCTTGAAGAGCGATTTGAAGGAAAAATTCATTGTTGTAATAATCCCGGTTTCAATTGGTGAAGGAACGAGCGAAAGAATACTTTTCTTGAAAAGTACGTACTTGCCTCTATTCTTTTAGCGAAGTTCCGGCTTCTTTGTAGTATATATATGAAGTTCCGTCTCCTGTCTCTCCTTACATCTCTCTGCGAGGAGAGAATGTCATGAGAATCAATATTTTGATTTGCCGCAACTACTTATCTTTATCTCTTTGACTCCGTACTATTACGCAGATTTTGACCATTAAAGTCTTTTCTTGACACGTCTCTTCCAACTGTTTATTCTCGACCGTTCGTGTCTCTTCTCGCATTAAATGCCCTCGTTTTTCTCAAGAATCTTTTTTTTGATTTTTCTATATATAGCTTTCTTTTCCTCCTCTTTTCTTCCTTTAATTTCTCTCTCGCAACTTTTCTTGACTCTCTCCTTCCGCAATTTGCGCTCCTGCTACTGTAACTCTTTTCTTCATCCCTTCTAACGTTGATCCTAATCTCCAACCTCCCATCCATTCCCATACCGATAATGGCTTTCATTAGTCGTGCATACAAATCTTCTTTTGATGAAGTTCAACGAAGTTGCTCGAGAAGGGTTTTACTCTATCAACCATTCCCGATCAAGAATCTTCATCTATTCTTTCTCAAAGTTGTTTTACGATCATCAATGTGATGATCAAAAATTATAGTCTCGCTTAGGTCAGCTTCTCGCAGACTTCCCATTCCCTTATACAATCCCCGAGATGCCTTTATTTTATGAAATCTTGGCCCATGAAAAATTCTCTCGGGCTGTTTATCAATTATGTGGCGATTGCATTCGCCTAATGCTTGAGTTCGCGAACCGTGGTGCTGGCAAAGGATCTTTATACCCTAATACTTGTTAGAAACCCCGATTTATGAGACTTGAAATAGCTCACGAGAAGTACACCAGAGAACTTTTTTGAAAATTATTCAAAGATAAAGATGAGGAATGCGAAAATCTCATTTGGGGCATTCGCTGAAAAGAAGGATAATGTCCCCGAGGATAAATTACTCATGCAAGATATTGACTGCACCCGGCAATAATACTACTCCTCGCCACTCCAAGGATGAGAAGTGGTGGGTTGTACCCTTGATTTTAAGTGGCCCTTACATCGCGGGCTCGCATATTCTTCCTGTGAATCTCGCAGGATATCATCCTTGAGAATTCAAATGGCCTGATAAGGCAAAAGAGGTATGTTTTCCACTTCAAATCTTGCCTTCGCAACTTTCTTTTTATATTTGTTGAGTTTGTGGAATTTTTTTTCGGATCGCCAAATTGAGAAGAAGCTACAAGGATAATCCGTTGGAGAGTACTCGACGATACTTCGATCGCTACGGGTGAAGTAAGAAACATTTCCTTTGTTATTTGAAACAATATTGTTGCCTCTGTTTCTTATCTTTAACCGTATGCGAAGGTTGGAGTTGAAGAAACTGTAGCCGCGAAGATTAGAAGTAAGGGTAAAACCATCGTTCGCAAAGATAAATCCTCTGCTCCATTAACTAAGAAGCGAAAGACTCAGTCTTCTTCTCGCCTTAGTTCAAGCTCCGAATCTTCTGACGAGGATAACCATGATTCGAATCCCTCTCTCACTAAAGAGATTCCATTGGCCGCTTCTCCTATGGATCAGTTATCTAGCATCTTCTCAGACTCTTTCCAAGGAATGGGAGATGCTCCCCTAGCTTCCCTTTGCGGGGTTCTCGCAAATGTGTGTAATCTTTGCTTTACTAGAGGGCAATAATTCTTTCAATGGAGCCTCTAGAATTGTGTCTCCTGACTTCTTGAACGCACTTGGGTCTTTGGTATGCATGTATATTTCCCTGTTAATTTTAAATTTTTTTTTTTTTTTTTTTTTTTTTTTTTAAATATATATGTATTAACGGTTTTTCTATCTTCTTTCATAGGTTGGAAAAACTTCTTTTGTAGTTGCCTCAGATCTCGAGAGAAGACGCAATAATATTGAAAAGAGAAATTTACAATTGAACAAGAAGACCCAAGAGCCGGAAGTTGAAGCGCGTCATCTCGCGATAAGATTCAAAAATTAGAAGCCGATCTGGACTCCCAAAAGGAGAGAGTAATCACTCTTCGAATTCAAATCAGAACTTTATGGTATAGTAATTTTCAATTCTCAAATCCTTTTCATGCTATCTTTTATTTTTCTTTGTCTGACTATTATTCTCGCAGACGTATATAATCTCTCCGAAGAATCCATTTTTCTCCATTCATTTCCCGAGCCTATGAATGATGATGTCCTTCTTACTCACCTCAATCAATCTCTAAGTAGTTTCTCAAATAAAACTAACCTCCTTTCATTAAAGGATCTTCAATCCAAATATCATCTCTTAGAGATCGAACACGAGATCTAGTTTAAATTTAACTAATCGCTTTAAACGAATGTACCTTGATTCCGAGAAGAAAATCAAGACTTTAAGGAAGAAAATTAGTGATCTCATAGATGAGAACGATCGCATTACTAACGAGGTGCACAAAGCGTTAGCGTAATTCCACAAATCTCTTCTTGGTGTGCAAGTTGAACGAGATGAACTCCTTCATCAGAATACCATACTTAAGCAGCGAGAAGAGCAAGTTCGTTCTCTTCTTGTTATTAATAGTGATGATGAATTCGCCTGGGCTGCGAAAGTTTTAGATAATGCCAGGAATAACCTAGGTGTTGATGTTAGTCTTCATGCCGAGCATACTTCCTTGATTAAAGATATGATATCTGATAGAGAAGGTTACTTATTATACCTTACTGCTTCTTACTTCTGTAGTATTGCTTGTAAATTATTAACTTGTTGTTACTTATTTGTAGAATCCGAGAAGAGACTTCAAGTTAGAATTAGAGAGCTTGAATCTGAAAAAGAACAACTCGCCAGGAATTTTCCAAATGAGAATTGAAGAACTTGAAACGAAAAAGAACATTTCAGAAAGAGTCTCTCCTTCAAGCGAGAATAAATATTTCAAGTTGAAGAAACAATTTCTAACGACAGGTGGTGAATTTTAATAATGATGCCGTTCGTTTTCGCAATGGAGCCATGGAGTATGTTTGTAAGGACCACAATATCCTCTCGCATTCATATCCCCGGCTTTCTCGAAAAGGTTCCCGAGAATCTTCTGTCTCGAGACGTTTCGATAGTGAGGCTAGCGAAGAAGAAAATTCGGCGATGAGAATAATAGGACCGAGGAATCGAGATGAAGGGGAAGAATCACCAAAGAGATAATTCTTTTTGTTTTCTTTTTCTTTTTGTAATATCTCAGTACATTTACTCAGTATCTCTTTATTATAGTGTACTTCTTGGATTGTACCTCTAAATTCAATCTTCACTCCCCTTTTTTTGGTAGTTCTTCTTTGTAATATAATTGGCTAACATTATTGATGTATAACTTTTTCATCGAAAGGTGAATAACAATATTCCATCTTTTCCATTCCCATACTTGCCTCTGTTATTTATCTTCAGATGGAAGATTTTAGTTGTCATCATGTATTTTGTTGGATAATAATTTTATTGTTATTGAAATGTATCGTTGCGACGAGGTCGCGGGTATCTTCATAACTCAAGAATCCTACTTGTCTCGCCTTACCATTTCGGTAGTCTTTGTTTTATCTCTTCTTGTTGCGACAAGGTCGCAGACTGCCTTTACATTTTCATGCAATGACCCATTGACCTTGCCTTATCATTTTCGTGTGGTCTTCCAAGTCAGACCTCCCTAATTAGAGGTCTTTCCCTGCCACCTTTTATTGCGACAAAATCGCAGGACGTCTTTACACTTGCATGTAAAGACCCATTGATCTTGCCTTATCATTTTCCAAGTATTTTTGCCTCTGCAGGATGTTTTAGTTGCGGCAATATGACAAGCCTAGATATCCTTGCGAACATAAAGCCTCATGACATTGCCGTCTTGCGACGAAATCGCAGGACGTCCGTACACTTTCGTGTAAAGACCCATTGATCTCGCCTTACCCTCGCGTTAGTATTATTGCCTCTGCAGGATCATTGCACAAATATGACAAGCCTAAATTCTCTTGCGAAAACATAGCCTCATGACATTTGCGTCTGCATTTTGACACTCCCCCTAGTGGAGAGCGTCGCCTTATCATCTCCCCTAGGTTGCCCCTTCAAGGAGGCGAAACATCGGCCATACAAGACTAGCTCCTCCCATCCTGGTCTTAACAACAACCGATTGTTTTCGCAGCCTCTTATCCCTTATACCTATAGGGTTTATGGTTACGAGATCGCACCCTAAGTGGAGTTTTCTTCGGGCGAGTGCAACATATGCCAAGACTTGCCAAGAATGGCCGGGGTAGGTTCATCCATCCTGGGCACTCGGCTCAACCGTACCTCGGCGCCTTGAGCATACACTTGACTCCTTGGAAGAGACCCTCGGTCGCCCAACCGAGGTATAACCTTATATATATAGTTGGGAATCCAAGGTACCTCTTCCGGTAGGCTTTCATGGGCCCCAAATTTTCATGACTCGGGCTTCGGGAGCGGTGTAACCTTCCCCCGAGCCATGTCGAGAGATACCCCCTTATATGACGCACTTTAGGTATTACATTTGCCTCTTACGAAATGTTATTCGCGAACTAGGGTGTACGCCATAAAGGTTCGTCCCATTCTTTTACTCATTCATCTTTGTTAAATCATTCAATTATTCATGTTTCATTATTTGCCGATATTTGTTTACGAAGTATTCGCAAAATTCCATTTCATTTGTTGTATTTTCATTTTTCTTTCTTAACCGAATTCTCATGTACTCTTGGCTGCGAGATTCTCTTTATCATTACTTCAATTGCTACTTTTTCTCCTGTTTTTGTTGATTATTCACTTCTTATGCCTTTTGTTCCTCATATCCTTCGCTTCTTTATTATCATAATATTCGCCTGTCTCTAGGCATTCACCTCGCGAGGTATGTTCAGTCCTTACTTCTATAGCATCCACCATCAATTTTTCCTTTCTCTGCTCATCTCTCACATGTTGCTTCCAACCCTTTCTTTTGGCATTTCTTTCTTCGCAGCTTTCTACATCAACCTCGTGACATTGTTGCGACTCCTTCCAATCTCCCTGTATAATACCAATGCCATTTGGATGTGGAAATTTTATACATTGGTGGTATGTTGATGCGACCCCCCAAGATTTCATGAAGCCATGGCCTCCCAATCAGCGCATTATACGGAGATTCCACGTCAACCACACGAATAAAACATCGATTGATAATCCTTGTAGAGGTATTCTCATGTGAACCTCTCCCTTTGGCTTGTTTGCGGTGCCATTAAAGCCATATATCTTGTATGTCGAGGGGATCAAATCCTCATCCTTTCCTCCCATCGTCTTGTAAGTATGGTAAAAAAGAATATTCACCGAACTTCCGGTATCGATTAGGATTCGGTTGATCGCCCAACAATCTTCTGCTTCATCATCTTCTCCATCAACTGGTTTTGGGTTAATCTCTAGTTTCACAACCAACGGGCTATCATGTGTTTCTCTTCCTTTTGGCACTTCATCTGCAGAGAAAGAAATAGTCTTCAATCGCCACTTTTCTAATCTGCGTCGTTCTCGCTGGACTCATTATTTCTTTATCATTAGCATCTCTCGCAAAGACTCTACACTTACGCTGTCATGAAAATCTTCGATTGTGCGATAGGAGTGGATGATAGAGTTGCAATTCAAATTTTTGGCTTTTGTTCCAACTTCTATCACAAATGTTTCCTTTCCTTTCGCTGACACTGCATTCTATTGCATCTCTGTGGTGGCGGTAATGTCCGGCCTTTTTCTTCTCCCTTTAGAAAGTGATTCACTTCCACGATCAATCATCCCGAGAATAATTCTCTTTATGTTTCTACAATCGTTTGTTTGATGCCCATGGAAGCGATGGTAAGAGCAAAACTCATGACTTCTATCGCCCCTAAGTGGTGGTTCCATTCCCACGTTCCAAGGTGCTTGGTACATCTTCCATTACAAGTATAGCTTCCCAGATCTTTTCCACACTAGCATTCAGGTGGAGGCATCTTAATCTCTTCCCATACTATTCTCGCGACTTCTCTCGCCTTGCATGATTATTTTGCCTTCGTCCACCGTAAGTTTCTTGTACATGATCTAGCCTCTGAATCTTATTATTGTTTATTACGGTTGTAGTAGTTCCTTTCTCGTTCAAACTCTTCTTGGTCGTGGCTTCCCATGGCTACTATCTTCCGCTGTCCCTCATCAGCCTTCTTTGCGTGCTGTCCTTGCGAAGTGCTCGCCACTGTATTTATGAATTGAGGCAACAAGCTTGCGTTCGCAGCATTCGAGCTTGTGTTCGCGACTGGATAAGAATTCATTTCATTCTCATTCTTTCTTCTAAGGCAATATATTCTTCCCGTAACTCTTGAGCTTCGCCATCGTGATTGTATTTTTGATTCTAAAAATTTGAATGTATAACAAGTTAGTCGCGAAGAGAGCATTCACAAATGAGAGGATGAGATATCTTTCCTCAACCCGTCCTGCCATTTCGCTACACATGGTTCTCCATCTTATTGTCAACTGCCTTAAGCTCTCGCCAACCCTTTGTTTCAACCCGAATACATCTTCAATACCTGGTCGTGAAGAGTTGTTACTTATGTATGCTCCCAGGAATGTGGCTTGTAAATGGTTAAATGATGTGATTGTGTTCCTTGGCAGACCTTCAAACCATTTTAGTGCTTCTCCTATTAGGCTTGATGCGAAATATTTGCACAGTATAGCATCATGATTCTCCCACTGCAACATACATCTCATATAAGCCTTGATATGTTGTACCGCACGGAGTTGTTCCATCAAAGATGTTGGTTAATGCAGGAAGATTGCACTTAGGAGGTATTCCTCCCATCTGTACTTCTAGCGTGAAGGGATTCTTCGCAGCTTCTGCGATGGCTTCGTCCAATTGTTTCCTTCCTCCTTCCCTTCTATTGTTCAGTAATCCTCTCATTTCAGCCAGTTCTCTTAAGATTTGTTCATTTGCCTCAGAATTTGATTCTACTGGGTCTTTTTAGCTCTGCCTCTCTCCTTCTACGCTCGTGCTGTTTTGACCTTCTTGCTCGTTATTTTCTTCTCTCCTTTCCCCGCGACGCTCTTCTTCGTTTCTTTCTTCAATTCGCACGCCATTATATCGGTTGTTCTCTCTTCTTGGTCAGTCTCTCGGCTCTCATCTGCGCCCTCTCATATTCTTCATTAATATTTCTATTGGTACGATTTTGTTCCCTCCTTCTTTCCCGGTTGTCATGGTTATTCTGCCGGATTGCCTCTTCCATCTCTTGATTTTCCATTTCTGCTCTTATCCTTTCTCTCTCGCGAGCTAGCCGTGTGCTTGTTCAATGTAGTGCCTCTCAATGTCATCCTCAATCTCTCGGTTTCTTCTCAATTCTTCTCTCCGTGCAAGATTATTCTCCTTCAAAGCAGCTGGGTCATTCGGCCCTTGGAGTTGCATGTTTCCTTGATTTTCCCTATTCCGCTCATCTTGAAGATTTTCTGGGCCGAGGAATATAACGATCTTCCATTTCCCTCTTCTCTCGCCATGCTCGTGCTTGGATTTTGTGTTTCTTGTTGGTTTTCTTCTTCGGTACTTTCTCGTTGGTAAAACTCTCCTTCTTTCTTCCCTAATTGATCTTGAACTTGATCTCACACTACTTCTTGATCTCCTATTTTGCAATCTCATATTTTCCATCCTCAATTCATGATTCTCGTCTTGTCAAGTTTGCTCGTTCCTCTTGCTCTAGTCGTCTCTCTTCATGTATTGTTTGTCTCAATCTTTCTAACGCTCGCGATTTCGTCGTTTCACTCGGATTCATTTCTCCATTCATTCCTTGCTCTCCTCCTCCTTGTCCATTGTTCACCATCTGCTGCTCCTCTTCCCTCTCGTCTTGATCGACCTCCAAGTATGTACACTTACTCTATCATAATCCACAGCCCGGCGTTTGCTACGGGGGAGATCGGTGGCTGATTTTGATTTTCTCCAACATTTCTCATATTCATCCTTGACGATTCTCCCGTTTCATTCCTCCTTTCTCCAAAGCAAGTCTCCCACTTCTTCTTACAATCGTTGGTTGCCCTTGTACGTTTCTTCTTCTAGCCATTTTTCTTTTTCAATGAATTCTTGAGTATCTCTCCAAACCTTTTCTCTCTGTTAATCCAAATTCTTTCCAATTTCTACGTCAATCTCTCGCTCTTCGTCCCCTGTTTCTAGCGCATATGTAGTTGCAGGAAATCCCACACTACACCCCTTACTCGTTTTGCTTGATTGATCCATTGAAAGATGTGTGATCAAGAATATTTATTAATTGATTCCATGAAATGTTTACACAAAGACAATAGAATTACACTTGGAAATTAAAGCGCTCTTAAACTTTCTCTCTCCTAATGACTTGCTTCCCCCCTTCAAAAAAGATCTCTCCTTCAACAGACTCATTTAGCCCTTTATATAGGGTAATACATAGTGGATGACAGCTAAGCTATCCTTTATTTTCGGGAATGTCTCGCGAAGTGTCGCAAGTGTACGAATATTCATTCTCGCGACACTTCTTAACCCTCGCCAGGTTTCATGTCTTCCAATTGTTTTGTTTGTCGTTATTCATCGCGTCGTTTATTTTAGCTCCCGTGACTCCCTCGCGACACCGTAATTTATTAATCCCGCGAACCTTGTCCGTTGCGATATTATGATCCTACAGAACACGTTCATGGTTTACAAGCAACGGTACAAAAATTGAGCAGATTTCAGATTCAAGTATAGCAACAAAACAAGGAGCAGAATTTTTATAAGTTGAAGACTATTGTACAAGAGTGAAAATTATCAAGGATGAGAGTTCGAGAAGTTTATGATATCAAGACATACAAGTTGTGAAGAATCAAGTGGTAAAGTACTTACACCATGGCCTTTGTACTTACGTTTTTATTTTGTTTTATTTGTATTTTATTTTTCTCTTGTCTCAAAAAAAAAAAAAAAAAAAAAAAAAAAAAGAGACAAGGAATATCTATAATGAAGTTTCAAGCGACATGGAATTAGAGGAAAGAATCATATTGTCAAGATTCTACGAAGTTCAAGAGTTATCATCAAGAGTTGAAGACCAGAAGACGAAGATGAAGACACCGATAGAGACCGAAGACGTTTCTATGGATGCTTGAGAGTGGTGCTAGCTGCACGCCAATGGATAACGAGGTAAGTAAGCATATTCCCACCTTCGTTAAGTGGTTGATTTCCTTCCGTAGAGATCGTGGAAAAATGGGTTTTCAAAATTATAAAAGATGTGGGTTTTCAAAACATTCGGAGGGTTTTGCCTTCCTACCATTCAACGTGTCGCAGGATTCTCTCTTCATTCCTACTGGACACATGTGTGACCCATAAAAAGTCATTTATTATTGAGAGCAATATCATAAAACCCTTTCTTGTGAGGCAGAGTCGAGACTTTTGATCACTCCGAACCCGAATTTCTTTCGAGAAGGGATGGTTATTTCTCTCTCAACTTTTAAGAATGAGATTGTGTTCATTTATGTGTCTAACTTCTTATGACTAGTGTGCAGAAATTTCTATGTCTTCTTAGCGCGTTGGATGCTATCATTACGGAGAACTAGTAAGTTGGAAAAATAGGTTTTGTGGGTATATCTCTAGTAAACCCTCACGAGACTATAACTCGTCCACTAGGGACGCTTCTAAGGGTTTAAAGGCTTGTTATTTATGCTAAAAGTGACCGTAGCCTCGACGACACGGAGTTGTATGTATTTTAGAATTGTTTTGTTTAATTTGTTCGAGGACTAGCAAAGTCTAAGTGTGGGGGAATATGATAGGTGTTGTAAAACACCTAATATTATATCTATTATTTATGCTTTCTTTGCTATTTTCCTTGGGAATTGCGTATCTTATGTGTGCTTTTGGTGATCGGGTACAACGGAAAGTCATTATGAGCAAAAGAAGAAGAAATTAGCCATTTGGAGTGTAAAGGAGCAAAAAGGTCAATTCACATGCGAGATATACTTGGAGCGGGCTAAGTTGCACGAAAAAGAGTGGAGAATGAGCAGTCAGTTCTGTGAAATTGACAGGCAAACATTAGTCAAGCAGCCCCTATCCATTCTATTGGTGCCACTATCCAATCCGTACGGATAGACCTCATATTCTTGAGTTGTTTCTCGACAACTCGATATTTTCATCCTCATTAATACATCTCATCCGAGATTGAGAAGAAATGAGAGAAAAGCGACCATGATCTTTGTTGAAATCGAGTCGAGAGATTCAAGGAAAGAAAATGGAAGAGATTTAATGGGTGTTGAGTGCAAATCGATTTGAGTTTGGTTTTGGGCGATTTGATGGAGAAATTGATGAGAGAAATTTGGAGTTAGGGTTTGGTTGCAGATGCATAAAATGGAGGAAGTATTTGGTCTGCTGGTGTTTGAATTAGAAAAGGGGATCGAGTTCGATTCAGAGTTAGGGTTTTCCACGGATTTTGTGGCTGCTCTCGATTGAAGATGATGAGGAAGAAATTGAGGAAATGGTTGCTCCCAGGGGTTGTGAGAAGAACATAGATGAGGGTTCCGTTCAGGCAAGGGTTTGATGGAAATGGTGTAGCTGTGACTGAGATGGGTTTTGATGCGTGTCGTAGGTGCAATCAAATTAATCAATATTTCCACTCAATTAAAAATAATATAATGGAAGTCAAGTTCGTTCCCACGAGGAGCAAGAGATTCTAGTTGTAAAAATTGTCACGAAAAGGGGGTGTAAAAAGCAAAAGAAAATAAACAAAGCAATTAAAAGATAAAGTTGAAAGCAATAAGAGAGACAAGATCAAGGAATCCTTCTTCGTTTGCAAAACAATGAATCAAGTTATGTTCTTTTCTACTTGTTATTAGTCATAGATTATCACCATCCGTAGGATAGCAGTCCGCTTAGCTAGCCCCAAAATCCCTAATTTCACCGAGTAACAGTCCGCTTAGTTATCGAGATTCTATTCAAAAGAACCACCACGAGGTTCGCTTACAAGATGTAATTCCTGAATGCATTAAGATTTATGAATTTAGGTTTAGTACTAGTAGTTAAACTCGGTTCGCATGGTTCACTTTCTAGCGTTGTTTCTACACACAATTGCTCCACGGAATCCCTCCGCAAGGTCTCGTGTTTGCTACTTATGTAAAGAGTCAAGAAACGATTACTTATCCCCTAACTTTCACTAGCTTTAGATCAAATTAACAAATCAATTTAGTTGGCCACCCAAACAATCTATCAATCAATCATGAATGTCTTTAAGATCATTCCTATTAGTAAAAACAAACGATAATCATGTGAAAAACTTCAAGATAGAATTGAAAACAAAAACTCAAAACATAAATTAATAACTAGGAATTCATCCTCAATCAATAAAATTAGCTACTCATGTTAAGGAGTTCACACAAAGAATAAAGAAGAGAGAATTGTTGTGTGTGTAGAGATGTGTGTAAAAGATGTAGAAAACTTCTCTATTTATAGGCGTCAATATTCTCCACTCTTCCAAGGATTAGAATCCTTTTCCTTTAGCAATTCAATTTCCAATTTCAAGTCTTTCTCTTCTTCCATCTTCTCTTTCCAAATTTGAGTCCAATTCTCCATCCAATTCCAAGCCCAAGTCTTCACACCCATGAGAGAAGTCCATAGAAAATTCTGGAATTTTGCTCACGGAAAAAGCGGATTGTGGGCTGGAATTTGACCGGAATCCGTCACCGCCGGCCGCCTGAGAATTATGTCCGTCGAGGGAATATGCGACGGAATATTCCGTCAGTCCACCGTTAGTCAAAGGTCAAGGGGAGAGTGAGTTAGACAACGAGTCAGCAGTCTTAGTCGGCTGAGTGGTCTGAGTTGGGTCAGATCGGCTCATCGGGATCGTTCTGGAACGGTCATCGGACTCGTCTGGATCGGTCATCGCCGGCACTGAGTCGACTCGCCGTAATGGAAAACCGGCCAGAGTTCTGTTTGTTTTCTGGCATTTCCCAGGCCGAGTTCAGGCCATTCTTTCCTTCATTCCCTGTTAAGAAATCCTACATTCATCTATTGAGCAATTTCCATTCCCCTCGTGACTTCGAATAACCACATCGCCTATTATAGTGCTTTGTTCTACCCTCATAATGAAGAAGCAAAGAACTTCCGACATTCAACTCCACCGCCACCAACATCTGCACATTGAAGCATCGGCGAAGTGATCAATCTCATTTGTACTCATTCTCGAGAACCAAACCCATCTCTAATCTATTATTCACCAGCTCAGAACATTGCTCCATCATTTACCAGAGACCCCTAATACTAATTGCTCCACCAACAATTCATCCTGCCACTGTAATTTCTCTTCAATACCCATCTCCTCTTCTATGTGTCTTCATTAATTTCCAACAGCAACACAGTCGCCACCATACCATGCCAAATTCTCAATTAGAATCATCTCATTCAACAATAGCAGTGAGGGCTCATTCTTCATCCACAGACCCATAGCAGCAATCCCATACTTAGTTCAATTTCTTCTTCTTGTTGATTCTCAGACCCTCTCGCTTCTCAAGCTCAACCACGTACCCATCGTTTCTCGTAAAGCCTAATCGATATCAAACAACAACAGCTTCATTCTCTGAATCTAAACCTTCCTGAGCTTTAATCCCAACAATTTTATCTTCCACATACGAAACCTGCTCCGATTCGTCCTAATTTCTCTTTGTTCTTCAGTTGCTGTGATTCGCCCAACAACAGTGACACCCATTCCTTCCGAGCTGCTTCAATCCCACAGATAACCATACTCAAATCGAACCCATCTATGAATCGCAACTCTATCTTCACTACCACAAACCATTTTTAGATCGAACCCTCCTCTGGTTCTTCAGCTGGAACCTTAAGGAACCCTAAATTTGAGCTCGTCATCTCGATCTGCATATCGCGATTTCTCGGCTACATCTCCCTGAGCTTCACAGCGGCACTCGTTCTTCTGTTTCTCGATTTCAGGTCTCATGGTAGCAAGCTTTTCAACTCTTCTCTCAATTCTCAATTCTCACTTCGATCTAGTGACAAAGAAATTTATGACTCGCTTGATTTTAGTTTCGAGTGGAAGGGAAGAAAGAAGAGAAGATAATATCTTCTTCGACTTTTAGGGTATAAGTACTTGGGTGGATATTTGCACCCAAGTGATGAGGACCACCCCACACTTAGATAAGGGATACCCCAGGGATAATTACACCCTCGATAAATGATAAGGGGTACCACGATGACAATCCCCTTAGCCTTGATTGGGCCTGGCTTTAGTACTCCTCCAAATTGGGTTGCCCCTTAACCTCAACTGGGCTCCATATATCAATCGCCTGTAAAATGACCTTTTTGCCCTTTTTGCTCAAATTGAATGGTTTCTTCTTCTTTTCTTCCGCATGACTCCATAGTAGCTATAAAACTCAAAACAAGCGTAAAGTACATAATTTACAAGAAAAATAGCAAAGAAAGCATAAACTACTAGATAGTAAATTAGGTGTATTCTACACCTATCAAATTCCCCCACACTTAGACTTTGCTAGTCCTCGAGCAAATCAAACTAAAAACTCACAACTTCAAAGCGTTCAAGCGTCCTAAGCATCAAAGAGTTATGAGGACATAGAGTTTACGCATTCTAGTAATAAGAAGTTAGAAATACTAAAGAACATATTCTCATTCTTAAATGTTGAGTGAGAAATAACCACACCATAAAGAGAGAATGCGTGTTTGAGAAACGATCAATAAGCATTTCGCCTCGACTTCTGCCTCACCAAAAAGGATTTTATGATAATTGCACTCAAAAAGACTGCTTTTTATGGTTCTCACATGTGTGCGGGTAGGAATGAAGAGAAATCAACACGTTGAATGGTGGGAAGGACAACTTCCGAAATATTTTTAAAAACCCACATCTTTTAATATTTTGAAAAACCATTTTTCTGACGATCTCTACGAAAAGGAAATCAACCATTATTATCGAGGATGAGATTACTTACTCACCTTCACATCCGATCGCCAATTATGATAACACCACTCTCACGGCATCCAATAGAAACGTCTTCCGCTCCTCGTCTTGATCTTCTTGGTCTTCGGTTTCAACTATTGGTGATAAACCCTTGAATTTCGTAATTCCTTAACAATTTGTAACCTTTTTACCTTAAAATCCTTGTCGCTTGAAACTTCCTTATAGATTTTCCTTCCCCACGGCTCATTAAATAAAAATAAGAACAAATATTTCTCTTTTTTTTTTTTTTTTTGAAACAAGAGAAATAAAATACAAAAATAAACCATGGCCGTGGGAGAAGTATTTTACCACTTGATTCTTCTCAACTTGTATCGTCTTGAAATCATAAACTTCAAAAATTCTCACCTTTTAATTTTCTTCGCTTTCATGAATAAGTCTTCATACTTGAATATAAAATTACCTCATTGTATTGTAAGTCCTCAACATATATGTAAAAAAAAATCCGCTCTTTGTATGTTGCTTTACTTATATTTGAAATTTGCTCTCTTTTTTTTTCTTGTTCCGTTGCTTGTAAACCTTAAACTTTTCCAACTTTCCTTGTGGATTTTGATGTCGCTCCTTGTTGATGATGAGAGTGCTTCTATGGATCCGTTGTTGTCGAGAGAGAGAATGGTGCTAACTGCAAATCGAACTACAAGAAGGAGGCTTTCATCCATAGACGTCACCCTCATGATTGACAAAAATTAGCACTCAAGAGATCAAAGAGTAGTGCTTCTATTGGTGGGAGGTTGGGTAGCTCACCATTCTACCCGGAATTTACGTACGGTGACACACACTCAAAAGAAGCTCTTTAGTAGATGGAAAATTTCTGGTCGGTGCCTCACATGATATGAATACGGGTAGTCTCCACTAATGATTGATCGGCAACTCTAATAATGCATTTCTCCCGCACCAAATTCGCATCACCGCATGATTAAATCCATTATTTAACACTCAAACAAGCAAGAAATCCGAATGTAGTTCTCTAACATTTCCAAGTTCAATTATGTCGGTCAAAATCTCTATGTAAACATACCTAGAAATATGCTAGTGACTCTAAAATCTTTAAAAGTTGGAGTTTTAAGTAAAACTTTTTTTTTTAAAATTTTTTTAATTTTTTTGTAATTTTTTAAAAACATGCTTAACCACTCCCCACACTTAAACATTACATTGTCCTCAATGTAATTGAATCCTCCTAGTAAAGTCAAGGTGGGAAATTTTAACATGATAAGGAACAAAAAAAAGAAATAACAAAAAGCAAAAGGATAAGAAATACAAAACCGATGGGTTGCCTCCCATTAGCGCTTGTTTTAAAGTCGACGGCCCGACTTAGCTCTTGTAAGATTCGTTCCCCATATACTAACAATCGGAAAATTTGAGGATCCACCCATAATACTGTTTTGCAAACAATAACTCCATACAAATATTAGCACAAGAAAACAATAGTGAAATTATCGCTCGATAGAAATTTCCCCCACACTTATTCTCGTCCACACTCGGAAGTGTATAAAGAACATAGAATTTGGTAACTTCCATGTATTCCTCTTGGCAAACCTGCATAGTGTTAGCATCAAGTGTTTCCAATGGTGGATATTTAGAAACAAAATCATCCAAAAACACTTTCGAAGCACATACATTCAAACCAATAAGAGGTAAAGGAGAAGAATCAATATGCAAAGGGTTAGACAAACCTTGCACAATCTCTTGTATTATAGAATCCTCTTCATCCTTAAAAAATTCGAGTGAATTACTTACCTCTTGTATATCGTGGTCCTCTATTAAACCTTGCAACCATTCTTCGTCGTTTTCTACCTTAACCAAAGTCTTGGCATCATTATAATCATTGGCAAGTTCAATTGGGTCTTCCACAAAATCAATGAATTTGGTTTCATCCTCTAGCATCATCTCTTCAACATTCTCATCATCGGAATCGGGCCATTCACTAAAATGATTCTCGTCGGTATAAATTGTAAGATCTTCTTGTGAGGGTGTTACTTCGTTTTACAACAATAGGCAAGTGATATCCAAACTCCTCCTTTTGAATAGGTGAAGGATCTTTATTATGATCCGGAGTTGGAATAACTTCCTCATTGTTGCAACGTTCATACACTTCCACGGACTCATATCTTTCCCTAAGAAATTTTTTCCAAGCAATAAATGCATCTTCCTCAAGCTCTTCCTTTTGAATAGGTGATTGATCATTATTAAGATCAAGACTCGAGTAAGCTACACTAGCGTCTTCAAAAGTCTCCAAAGGTTGGTTAATTTGTTCGTATAATTTCTCCGAATTCCTTTGAATTTCTCGATGTGATTCTTGCAACTTTTGTTGAAGATCCCCAATCATGGAGACATCTTATCTCGCAAAACTAGAGAATTTACGATCATAAACAAAACTATCCTCCCATCCTTGTGATTATCCACTTACATACCCGTCATAAGGTTGTTGATATGTATGAGAATATCCATAAGGTTACGCATAGCCAAAAAGATTGGTTTTGATTGTATCCTAAGGATGGTTGGAAGTTGCCATAATGTTGAGGTTGAAAACCGTATTGATTGTTGTAATATGCTTGCTCTTGTCCACCATACATGGAAAACCGGCTTTTGAAATAAGATTCTCAAAAACTAAGTTAGATACGGTATAGAATCTAACAAAGCAAGAATAAAGCAAAAAGAAAAATAAAAACAACTAAAATCATCCATTGCTCCCTAAGCAGCGCAAAATTTGATGCGTGTCGTAGGTGCAATCAAATTAATCAATATTTCCACTCAATTAAAAATAATATAATGGAAGTCAAGTTCGTTCCCACGAGGAGCAAGAGATTCTAGTTGTAAAAATTGTCACGAAAAGGGGGGTGTAAAAAAGCAAAAGAAAATAAACAAAGCAATTAAAAGATAAAGTTGAAAGCAATAAGAGAGACAAGATCAAGGAATCCTTCTTCGTTGCAAAACAATGAATCAAGTTATGTTCTTTTCTAATTGTTATTAGTCACAGATTATCACCATCCGTAGGATAGCAGGTCCGCTTAGCTAGCCCCAAAATCCCTAATTTCACTTTGAGTACCCGCTTAGTTATCGATTCTATTCAAAAGAACCACCACGAGGTTCGCTTACAAGATGTAATTCCTGAATGCATTAAGATTTATGAATTTAGGTTTAGTACTAGTAGTTAGACTCGGTTCGCTTGGTTCACTTTCTAGCGTTGTTTCTACACACAATTGCTCCACGGAATCCCTCCATGAGGTCTCGTGTTTGCTACTTATGTAAAGAGTCAAGAACGATTACTTATCCCCTAACTTTCACTAGCTTTAGATCAAATTAACAAATCAATTTAGTTGGCCACCCAAACAATCTATCAATCAATCATGAATGTCTTTAAGATCATTCCTATTAGTAAAAACAAGCGATAATCATGTGAAAAACTTCAAGATAGAATTGAAAACAAAAACTCAAAACATAAATTAAGAACTAGAATTCATCCTCAATCAATAAAATTAGCTACTCATGTTAAGGAGTTCACACAAAAAATAAAGAAGAGAGAATTGTTGTGTGTGTAGAGATGTGTGTAAAGATGTAGAAAACTTCTCTATTTATAGGCGTCAATATTCTCAACTCTTCCAAGGATTAGAATCCTTTTCCTTTAGCAATTCAATTTCCAATTTCAAGTCTTTCTCTTCTTCCATCTTCTCTTTCCAAATTTGAGTCCAATTCTCCATCCAATTCCAAGCCCAAGTCTTCACACCCATGAGAGAAGTCCATAGAAAATTCTGGAATTTTTGCTCGCCGGAAAACTGGGATTGTGGCCGGAATTTGACCGAATCCGTCACCGCCGCCACCCGAGAATTATGTCCGTCGAGGAATATGCGGCGGAATATTCCGTCGATCCCACCGTTAGTTAAAGGTCAAGGGGAGAGTGAGTTAGACAACGAGTCGGCGAGTCTTAGTCGGTGAGTGGTGCGAGTTGGGTCGAATCGGCTCATCGGGATCGTTCGAATCAGTTATCGGACTCGTCTGGATCGGTCACTGCCGGCACTGAGTCGACTCGCCGTAATGGAAAACCGCGAAGTTACGTTTGTTTTCCGGCATTTCCCAGCCGAGTTCGAGCCATTCTTTCCTTCATTCCCCGTTAAGAAATCCTACACATTCATCTATTGAGCAATTTCCATTCCTGTGACCGAGAATAACCACATCGCCTATTATAGTGCTTTGTTCTACCACAACGTCTTTCCATTCAACTCCACCGCCACCAACATCTGCACATTGAAGCATCAGCAGAAGTGATCAATCTCGCTGTACTCATTCTCAGAACCAAACCCATCTCTAATCTATTATTCACCAGCTCAGAACATTGCTCCATCATTTACCAGAGACCCCTAATACCAATTGCTCCACCAACAATTCATCCTGCTATTTGTAATTTCTCTTGATACCCATCTCCTCTTCTATGTGTCTTCATTAATTTCCAACAGCAACACAGTCGCCACCATACCATGCCAAATTCTCAATTAGAATCATCTCATTCAACAATAGCAGTGAGGTCTCATTCTTCATCCACAGACCCATAGCAGCAATCCCATACTTAGTTCAATTTCTTTTTCTTGTTGATTCTCGGACCCTCGCTTTCTCAAGCTCAACCACGAGACCCATCGTTTCTCAATAAAGCCTAATCGATATCAAACAACAACATGACTTCATTCTCGAATCTAAACCTTCTGAGCTTTAATCCCAACAATTTTATCTTCCACATCGAAAACCTTTCCGATTCGTCCTAATTTCTCTTTGTTCTTCGATTCTTGTTGATTCGCCCAACAACGGTGACACCCATTCCTTCCGATATGCTTCAATCCCACGAGATAACCATACTCAAATCGAACCCATCTATGAATGCAACTCTATCTTCACTACCACAAACCATTTTAGATCGAACCCTCCTCTGGTTCTTGAAATGGAACCTTAAGGAACCCTAAATTTGAGCTCGTCATCTCGATCTCGCATCTCGCGATTTCTGGGCTACATCTCCCCGAGCTTCACAATGGCACTCGTTCTTGTTTCTCGATTTGAGTCTCATGGCCGCTTTTCAACTCTTCTCTCAATTCTCAATTCTCACTTCGATCTAGTGACGCTGACTATGACCGCTTGATTTTAGTTTCGGTGGAAGGGAAGAAAGAAGAGAAGATAATATCTTCTTCGACTTTTAGGGTATAAGTACTTGGGTGGATATTTGCACCCAAGTGATGAGGACCACCCCACACTTAGATAAGGGATACCCAGGGATAATTACACCCTCGATAAATGATAAGGGGTACCACGATGACAATCCCCTTAGCCTTGATTGGGCACAGCTTTAGTACTCCTCCAAATTGGGTTGCCCCTTAACCTCAACCCCAGGCTCCATATATCAATCGCTTTGTAAAATGACCTTTTTGCCCTTTTGCTCAAATTGAATGGTTTCTTCTTCTTTTCTTAGCATGACTCCATAGTAGCTATAAAACTCAAAACAAGCGTAAAGTACATAATTTACAAGAAAAATAGCAAAGAAAGCATAAACTACTAGATAGTAAATTAGGTGTATTCTACACCTATCAGGTTTGAACAGAAATTGAAGGAAGTTGCATCTGGTGGTCTGAGCTGTGGATTTGACTGAGACAGGAGGCAGTGAAATTGGTGGATTTGGATAGGTGTGGTCTTTGTAATGTGCGTTGGTTCTGGGATACTAGTGGAGATGTGACTAATGGTGGTTGTGTCACAGGTTGAAGCAAGAGATGAATGGAGCAAGGGTTGTATGGAATGTGAATGAGCTTCAGGGAATAGTTGAACCTGAGATGAAGGCATTGAGGGCGGAATGGGTAGTGTTTAGCTTCTTGTGTACTTGCGGGTAATGGCAAAGTGATGGTCTGCGGTGGAGTGTTTCAAGGAGGCGAAGAGGCAGAAAGTAGCAGTGGAGTAAGTGGTGCAAGGAGATGGTAGTGGAAGTTGCAGCTGGTGTTATGATGGGTTTGAAATTTTAGATCAGAACAAAATGGAAAAGTTGTTGCTGCAGGTGATGGCATAGTTTGCTGGTTAGAATGGGGTCTGAGATGTTGAGTTTGAACTGAAATGGGTAGATGAATGTTAGGTCAGTTGGGTGTATCAATTGCAGGCATGAATGGTTTGAGCTGAGATTACAATGGTTGTGTTGTAGAAGCACTAAGTAAGGATGAGAACTGGTTGCAGCTGCAGTGTGGTAGGTGTTGGTACTAGTGGTTTGTTGCTCAGATGGCAAGATTACACGGAGCAGCTGCAGTGTGTTGGCTGAATATTGGTTTATTTGAGATAGATAGTGGTGCCATGGACTTGGTGGTGTTAGTCAACAATGCAGCTGTGATGGGTATGGTCTTATTTGTGATAACTACAGGTCAGGCTGAGTCTCAGGAGTCTCAAGTGGCGGTGATGAAGATGATGCTGTGATGTTCATGGAAGGAGGTTCTGATGGCTTGAGAGCCTGGTGCTGCAACTGGTGCAGTGAGGTGGAGTTGCTGAGAAGGGCTGGTAATGCAGAGATGGAGTTGCTGGAAGAGAAGTGAAAGGAACTGGTGCTGGTTCTGAGCTTGAGGTTTTGGCTTGAGTTCAAGGCTTAGATGGAGTTGAGGCATTGCAGGTTGCCAAGGGATGGAGCCGTGCTGATGTTTTTGGAGGAATGTATGGAGAAACAAAGAAATTGAAGATGGTGGTGCAAATGTTATTGCAGCTGTGTTGAATGGAACAGGGTGGTTGTGGCTATGAAGATATGGGTTGTGTCTAAGTGGAACTGTGGTGTTACCTGTGGTTTAATAGGTGGTGCCAGAACTAGGAATGGTGTTGTGTGTTGCCATTACAGCTGTAGGAGGTGCTTAAGGATATGGCAGTGGAGTTGAAGTTCAAGAAGCAGTTGTGAAGGGAACCAGCTTGAAGCTTAGATGCCGATGGTCAGGGATTGCAGGTCATATGGTGATTGTGGATGTTGCTGTTGGTTCAATGGAGCGAAATTTCAGTTATGAATCCACAAGAAATGGGTGTTGTAGAGTGATGAAATGGATGAAATTATTGGGGCTATTGTGAATGAAAAATGATGAGTGTTAGCTGAACAATAGGATGCAGTGCCATCTTGGCTGGAATGAAAATCTGATGCACTATCATTATGAAGCAAAGCCCTAGCCTATGAGAAATGGTTGTGGCCTAGAACAAGTCAGCTGAGTTAGCCTTAACTTTCGGACTCCCGACTTCGATCCGACCGGTATTGGCTGATTTCACTTGATGACATCACGAGGTGAGTTGGTGACTCGAGTTGACTCGATTGACTCCGTCTCGACTCGTTGGCCGGTGATCGGACGGACTTTGCCCGTCCCGATATGCTTTCAGCGACTCTTCCGCCACAATACCGTATTTCAGCGACCTCTTTTGGGTCATATTTTCACATGGGTATTTGCACATACATGGGCTTGGTGTTCCACTTGGACTTTGGGCTATGAAGACCTAATTTTAGAAGTTGGAGAAAAGCTATAAAAAGGAAAAGTCTTCTACAACTTTATCTTATTATATATTTTTCTTATCATATAAACTGAAAATTGCATAACAACAATTGCCTCTCTGTGGATACGAACTCTTCCTTACTTTGTACTTCATTCAAATTTAGTGAGTAAGAAAGTGAAATTATTTTTGACGGATTGACAACCGATCAAATTTTAGTAGCTTCTTGCAGGGAGAGCATACGACTTGTTATTAAGTTTTAGTTTCTTTTTTATAATTTACGCTTTTATCTTTTCTTTTGGTTCTTGTCTTGTTTCTCACTTGTTTGGGAGAATTGTTTTCAGGTACCTAATCCCTTGCTTCTAAAGATTGGAATTATCCAAGGTGCGGGATATCTACTCGAAGAGGCACAATACTCCAACCAAGTCAAGACAAGAACCGAAAATCTAGAGTTAAAAGTGGAAGGAGAAGTACAAATAGAAGGAGAACAAGAGGTTCCAATCGTAGACGAACCACAAGTTGAAGAAGAAGAAGCAATGGGTGATGCAAATCATTCACTCAAGGACTTAGCTTCTCATAGGCTTGATACACAATAGGGGTGTATTCAAACGAACTCTACTTTTGAGATAAAGCCGGGGTTGCTTAGAGAATTACCAAAATTCTATGGCATGGTGAATGAAGATCCAAACAAACATCTTATGGACTTCCACACCATTGTCATGGCCATGCTTCCAGCGGATGTTGAGGCGGATGGTGCAATGTTGAAAGTTTTCCGTTTCTCTTTGATGGATAGTGCTAAGGATTGGTTGTACTATTTACCTCCCGGAAGTGTCACGACATGGAATGGGTTGAAGAAACTCTTTTTGGAGAGATATTTTCCTGCATCAAAGGCTACTCAAATTCGAAAGAATATTTGTGGGATGAAGCAAAACGTGGGAGAATCCTTATATGAATGTTGGGAACGATACAAGAGATTGGTTGCAAGCTGCCTCACCACCAATTCGGTGATGCTATGATCATCCAATACTTCTATGAAGGACTCCAATCAAGTGATAGGAATCTTATTGACGCTGCGGGTGGTGGTGCACTAGTTAGAAAGACGGTGGCACAAGCTAGAGAGTTGATTGAAAACATGGCGGCGAACTCACAACAATTCTTGAGTCGTGGTTCGGATGTGATTCTAAGAAGGGTGAATGAAGTGAGCGAGGTTGAGGAACTCCGTCAACAAATGGGTAACATGTCGGCAATGATGCAACAAGTTGCAGCCGCGGTGATACCAAGTTCCTCTCAAACTTATGAGGACGAGCAAGCTAATGCGATCTTTCCAAATCAACAAAGACGGTATGATCCCTACTCAAACGCTTTCAATCCGGGATGGAGAGATCACCCCAATTTTAGCTATGCCAACAAGCAAGGAGCGGTTCAACAACCTACCTTCAACTTTTCAAGTGGATTTCAACCTCAACAACAACAATTCCAGCCGAGACAACAATTTCAGCAACCACAAGCACAACAATCAATGCAAAATCAAGGTTAGATATTGATTCAAAGCTTCAAACAATGATGCAAGGTATTTCTACCATGTTTAAAGAAAGTCAACAAGAAACTAAGAGTGTTATCAAGGAGTTGCAAACACAAATGGGCTCCATGGCTATTGAGTTGAACCAATTGAAGGCACAAAATAGTGGGAAACTCCCTTCTCAACCTATTAACCCAAAGAGGGTGTCAATGCTATTACGGTGAGAAGTGGTACACAACTTGTGCAACCCGAATTTTGATTCGGGCAAGGTGGAAACACCAAAGGAACTGTTTTGGAGGAGAAGAATGAGGAATCTCCCAAACTTAAGGTACCTATTCCTAACTCTAAAACTCCGGTTTCTACTTATGTTCCTCCTTTACCTTTTCCTCGCAGATTTGCAAGTTCTAAGAAGGCGGAACTAGAAAAGAAGATTTTAGACGTTCTAAAAGAAGATCCATGTGAACATACCACTCATTGATGCTATTAAGCAAGTACCAAAGTATGCAAAGGTGTTGAAGGACTTGTGTACCAATAAGCAACGGCTCAAAGGTAATGAAGTGCTTAGTGTGGGGGAGAATGCTTCGGCAATCTTACAACACAAACTCCCACTTAAGTGCAAGGATCCCGGTAGTTTTGACATTCCCTTCACAATTGGTAACACAACGTTTAACAAAGCTATGTTGGATTTAGGTGCATCCGTTAATGTTATGCCCGCGTCAATGTATAATTCACTTGATCTTGGTCCTCTTAAAAGGGCTAAAATTGTATTGCAATTAGCCGATCGCTCTAATGTCTACCCAATGGGTATTGTTGAGGATGTTCTTGTGCAGGTTAATCAACTTGTATTTCCAGCTGACTTTTGTGTGTTAGAGATAGATGAAGGTTCACTGGACTCGTCTCTTCCATTGCTACTTGGGCGTCCCTTCATGAAAACGGCGAAAACCATAATTGATGTGGATAAGGGAACGTTAACCATGGAGTTTGATGGAGAAACAATACGTTTCAACATTTTCGAGACGATGAGATATCCTAGCGATGTCCACTCTTGTTTCTCCATTGATGTTATGGATACATTGGCACAACAAATGTTTGAATTAAACGGTGATGATGCTTTGGAAACCGTGTTAACTACATCCATGGATAATGGTGTAGAGTGTGGTAATGAAGTTAAGGAAGCCCTTGGTGATCTTAATTCACTACAAGGATGCCCGGAAACTCATAATATCTCTTTTATTTCTTTACCATGCAGTGATGAAAAACTTGTACCTTCAATTGTTAAATCTCCAATTTTAGAATTGAAACCTCTTCCCACCACCTAAAGTACTTGTACTTGGGTGATAATGAAGAGTTACCGGTGATTGTTTCTAATGAGCTTAATGATTTACAGGAGCAAAATCTTCTAAGGGTGCTAAGGAAGTACAAGACGGCCATAGGATGGACAATTGCCGATATCAAGGGTATAAGCCTTGCCGTTTGTATGCACAAAATTCGTTTGGAGGATGATGCAAAGCCTACTAGGGAAGCGCAACGTCGTTTGAATCCTCCCATGATGGAAGTTGTGAAAAAGGAGATACTCAAGATTTTGGAAGTGGGTGTTATCTACCCCATATCCGATAGTAAGTGGGTGAGCCGTACAAGTAGTACCAAAGAAATCGGAGTGTGACAGGTGGTGGAGAATGATAAGAATGAGCTTGTCCCAACCCGGTTGGAGGGTTTGTATTGATTATAGAAAATTAAATTCCACCACTAGAAAGGATCATTTTCCATTGCCTTTTATTGATCAAATGCTTGAACGTTTAGCTGGACACTCTTATTATTGCTTTCTTGATGGATATTCAGGTTATAATCAGATTGTGATAGCGTAGGAGGACCAAGAGAAAACCACTTTCACTTGTCCTTTCGGTACTTTTGCTTATAGAAGGATGCCTTTTGGCTTATGCAATGCTCCGGCTACTTTTCAAAGGTGTATGGTAAGTATCTTTTCGAATATGTTGAAAACATAATTGAAGTGTTCATGGATGACTTTAGTGTCTTTGGTGATTCATTTGACCTTTGCTTGAACAATTTGTCTTTAATCCTTGAACGATGTGTCGAAACAAATCTTGTGCTTTGAATTGGGAGAAGTGCCATTTCATGGTAACTCATGGCATAGTTTTAGGCCATATAATATCTTCTAAAGGCTTGGAAGTCGATAAATCTAAGATAGACCTTATTCGTGCTCTAACCCCTCCCACTACGGTGAGGGAGATACGCTCTTTTCTTGGTCATGCGGAGGTTTCTATCGTAGATTCATAAAGGACTTTTCCAAGATAGCATCACCACTTTGTAACTTATTGCAAAAGATGTGGTTTTTAACTTTGATGAAAAATGTATGGTGGCATTCAATCGTTTGAAAGAACTTTTGATTTCAGCCCCTATCATTAAACCACCGGATTGGAGCAAAACTTTTGAGCTCATTTGTGATGCAAGTGACTATGCGGTTGGTGCGGTGCTTGGGCAACGTGTGGGGAAGCTTCCTCATGCTATTTATTATGCTTCTAGAACGTTAAATGAGGCCCAACAAAACTACACAACCACTGAAAAAGAGTTGTTAGCCATTGTTTTTGCTTTAGAAAAGTTTCGCTCTTATCTAATTGGTACAAAAGTTGTTGTCTTTTCTGATCATGCAGCGCTTAAGTACTTGCTTACAAAGAAAGAGGCGAAACCGAGGCTCATACGGTGGATTTTACTCTTGCAAGAGTTTGATATTGAAATCAAGGACAAGAAAGGGATTGAGAACACCGTTGCGGATCACTTGAGCCTACTTGCTGTGGACAAGGAGACTATCCCATTGCGTGAAAGTTTCCCGGATGAGCAACTATTCTCAATTTCCTTTGGAGAACCATGGTATGCCGATATTGTCAATTACTTAGTTTCTAAACAAATCCCAAAGAACTTGTCTCGTGCTGAGAGGGACAAACTTAAGAGGTTAGGAAACCAATACATATGGGATGATCCATACTTATGGAAACATGGTAGTGACCAAATAATACTGAAGGTGCGTTCCCGAATCAATTTAATTCTATCTTGTCTTTTTGTCACTCCTATGCTTGCGGAGGACATTTTGGGAGTAAGAGAACCGCTCACAAGGTACTTGAAAGTGGTTTTTATTGGCCAACTTTGTTTAAGGATGCACATATATTTTGTACAACTTGTGATAGGTGCCAAAGAACCGGCAATCTAGATGCCCGAAATCAAATGCCACAAACTTTTATTCAATTTATTGAATTTTTTGATGTATGGGGTATTGATTTTATGGGGCCTTTTGTCAACTCCCATGGGAATTTTTATATCTTACTTGCGGTTGATTATGTCTCGAAATTGGTGGAAGCTAAAGCCACCCCCAACTAATGATTCTAAAGTGGTTTCAGATTTTGTGCAAGCTCATATTTTTGTAAGGTTTGGAATTCCAAGAGCCATAATTAGCGATGGGGGTTCTCACTTCAAAAATGAGGATTTTACAAAGCTTGTTGACGAGGTACAATGTGTCGCACAAGATTGCAACACCTTATCATCCCCAAACCAATGGACAAGCCGAGGTGTCTAACCGGAGGTGAAATCCATTCTAGAAAGACAGTGAATCCAACAAGGAAAGATTGGAGCATGCGACTTAATGATGCTTTGTGGGCGTATAGAACCGCATATAAAACACCTATTGGGATGTCTCCCTTTAGGCTTGTGTATGGTAAACCTTGTCACTTACCCGTTGAAATTGAACATAAGGCGTTTTGGGCTATTAAGCAATGCAACATGGAGATGGATGGGACTGGAAAGCAAAGGAAGTTACAACTCCAAGAGCTAGAGGAGCTTCGCAATGATGCATTTGAAAGCTCGCGAATTTATAAGCAAAAGACGAAAGCATTTCATGATAACATGATTTCTAGAAAACAATTTTGCATAGGGCAGAAAGTTCTTTTGTTTAATTCTCGCTTGCATTTATTTCCGGGTAAATTAAGGTCACGATGGATCGGACCTTTTATTGTTACTAATGTGTTTTCTCATGGTGCGGTGGAAATTCGTAGCATAACTACGGGAAAGAACTTAAAGTTAATGGGCACCGGTTGAAACCATATTATGAGAATTTCACTTCCGAAGTGGTGGAAGGAGTTAACTTTGTGGATGTACTCCCTCTGGAGGAGTCATAGAAAGCAAGGAGATAGTCGGGCTGACGACTTTAAACCAAGTGCTAATTGGGAGGCAACCCAAAGGATGAGTATTTCTTGTCTTGTTTTTCGCTTTTTCGTGTCTTGTTTTTTATTTTATTTTCTGATTTCTTGTTAAAATTTCCCACCTTGACTTACTTTGGACGATTCAATTACATTGAGGACAATGTAAAGTTTAAGTGTGGGGGGAGTGGTTAAGCATTTGCTTTGTAAATTTTTCAAATTTTTCAACTTTTTTGTAAATAGTGAATAAGAAAACTCCAACTTATGGTTAGTTTAGAGTCACATAGTATACATGTCGCTAAGATTACATCGAGAATCTCATACTAGTGACTGAACTTAGAGATGACAAAGAACTTGATCGGGTTTCTTAATTGTATGAGAGTTAAAGTTGGATTTAACCATGCCAGTGGCAAATAAGGTGCAGACTGAAATTCGGTATTAGTGCAGTGATCCCCTATAGTGGAGACTACCCAAGTTACATAATGTGAGGCACCAACCTTCAATTCTTTGTACCTGTCTAAATTTGTGCTTTTAGAGTGTGTGTCACCGTACGTAAATTCCGGGCAGAATGGTGAGCTGCCCAACCTCCCACCATAGAAGCACTATTTTGATCTTTTGAGTGCTATTTTTATCAACCATGTTGGTGACATCGAATTGCTAACTTACATACCACTTGTAATCTTGTTCGCAGTTAGCACCATCCACCTTATCTCTCTCTACACCAACGAGTCCATAGAAACACCATCATCATCAACAAGAGGAGCATCACAAATTTGAAGGAAAGTTGAACACGTTCATGGTTTACAAGCAACGGTACAAAAATTGAGCAGATTTGAGATTCAAGTATAGCAACAAAACAAGGAGCAGAATTTTTATAAGTTGAAGACTATTGTACAAGAGTGAAATTTATCAAGGATATCAAGACATACAAGTTGTGAAGAATCAAGTGGTAAAGTACTTACACCATGGCCTTTGTACTTACGTTTTTATTTTGTTTTATTTGTATTTTATTTTTCTCTTGTCTCAAAATAAAAAAAAAAAAAAAAAAAAAAAAAAAAAAAAAAAGACAAGAGAAAATTTCTTTAGGTTCATCATTAGTGTTATTGTTTTATTTTGTATTTGTTTTGTTTTTTGTTTTATTTTTATTAAAAAAAAAAAAAAATGAATGAATGAAAAAAAAAAAAAAAGAAAAAAAAGAAAAAAATTTATTTTGGGTTTGTATAGTTCGTTTTTAGTTTTGTATTCTTCAATAAAGCCAAGGGAAGAAGGAATATCTATAATGAAGTTTCAAGCGACAAGGAATTAGAGGAAAGAATCATATTGTCAAGATTCTACGAAGTTCAAGAGTTATCATCAAGAGTTGAAGACCGAAGACGAAGATGAAGACAGATAGAAGACCGAAGACGTTTCTATGGATACTTGTGAGTGGTGCTAGCTGCACGCTTAGAACGGATAACGAGTAAGTAAGCATATTCCCACCTTCGTTAAGTGGTTCATTTCCTTCCGTAGAGATCATCGAGAAAAATGGGTTTTCAAAATTATAAAAGATGTGGGTTTTCAAAACATTCGGAGGGTTTTGCCTTCCTACCATTCAACGTGTCGCGGGGATTCTCTCTTCATTCCTACCTGGACACATGTGTGACCCATAAAAGGCTGTTTATTATTGAGAGCAATATCATAAAACCCTTTCTTGTGAGGCGAGTCGAGACTTTTGATCACTCCGAACCCGAATTTCTTTCGAGAAGGGATGGTTATTTCTCTCTCAACTTTTAAGAATGAGATTGTGTTCATTTATGTGTCTAACTTCTTATGACTAGTGTGCAGAATTTCTATGTCTTCTTAGCGCGTTGGATGCTATCATTTCGGAGAACTACTAAGTTGGAAAAATAGGTTTTGTGGGTATATCTCTAGTAAACCCTCACGAGACTATAACTCGTCCACTAGGGACGCCTAAGGGTTTAAAGGCTTGTTATTTATGCTAAAAGTGACCGTAGCCTCGACGACACGGAGTTGTATGTATTTTAGAATTGTTTTGTTTAATTTGCTCGAGGACTAGCAAAGTCTAAGTGTGGGGAATATGATAGGTGTTATAAAACACCTAATATTATATCTAGTATTTATGCTTTCTTTGCTATTTTCCTTGGGAATTGCGTATCTTATGTGTGCTTTTGGTGATCGGGTACAACGGAGTCATTATGAGCAAAGAAGAAGAAATTAGCCATTTGGAGTGTAAAGGAGCAAAAGGTCAATTCACATGCGAGATATACTTGGAGCGGGCTAAGTCGCACGAAAAGAGTGGAGAATGAAAATCGATTAAGCCCAGAAACTGACAGCAAACATTAGGCTGGGCAGCCCCTATCCATTCTATTGGTGCCACTATCCAATCCATTACGGATAGACCTCATATTCTTGAGTTGTTTCTCGAGACAACTCGATATTTTTCATCCATCATTAATACATCTCATCTGAGATTGAGAAGAAATGAGAGAAAAGCAGCCATGACTGCTGTTGAAATCAGGTCGAGAGATTCAAGGAAAGAAAATGGAAGAGATTTAATGGGAGTTGAGTGCAAATCGATTTGAGTCTGGTTTTGGGCGATTTGATGGAGAAATTGATGAGAGAAATTTGGAGTTAGGGTTTGGTTGCGGATGCATAAAATGGAGGAAGTATTTGGTCTATTTGGGTGTTTGAATTAGAAAAGGGGATCGAGTTCGATTCGAGTTAGGGTTTTCCACGGATTTTGTGGTCGCTCTCGATTGATGATGATGAGGAAGAAATTGAGGAAATGGTTGCTCCCAGGGGTTGTGAGAAGAACATAGATGAGGGTTCAGTTCAGGCAAGGGTTTGATGGAAATGGTGTAGCTGTGACTGAGATGGGTTTGAACAGAAATTGAAGGAAGTTGCATCTGGTGGTCTGCGAATGTGTGGATTTGACATCGAGATAGGAGCAGTGAAATTGGTGGATTTGGATAGGTGTGGTGCTGTAATGTGCGTTGGTTCTGGGATACTAGTGGAGATGTGACTAATGGTGGTTGTGTCACAGGTTGAAGCAAGAGATGAATGGAGCAAGGGTTGTATGGAATGTGAATGAGCTTCGAGGAATAGTTGAACTGAGATGAAGGCATTGAGGCGAGAATGGGTAGTGTTTAGCTTGTGTACTTGCATGTAATGGCAGTTATGGTCTACGGTGGAGTGTTTCAAGGAACTGAAGAGTCAGTAGAAAGTGGCAAAGTAAGTGGTGCAAGGAGATGGTAGTGGCGATTCGACTTTGGTATTATGATGGGTTTGAAATTTTAGATCAGAACAAAATGGAAAAGGTCATTCTTTGCGGTGATGGCATAGTTTGCTGGTTAGAATGGGGTCTGAGATGTTGAGTTTGAACTGAAATGGGTAGATGAATGTTAGGTCAGTTGGGTGTATCAATTGCAGGCATGAATGGTTTGAGCTGAGATTACAATGGTTGTGTTGTAGAAGCACTAAGTAAGGATGAGAACTGGTTGCAGCTGCAGTGTGGTAGGTGTTGGTACTAGTGGTTTGTTGCTCAGATGGCAAGATTACAAGGAGCAGCTGCAGTGTGTTGGCTGAAGATTGGTTTATTTGAGATAGATAGTGGTGCCATGGACTTGGTGGTGTTAGTCTACAATGCAGTTGTGATGGGTATGGTCTTATTTGTGATAACTACAGGTCAGGCTGAGTCTCAGGAGTCTCAAGTGGCGGTGATGAAGATGATGCTGTGATGTTCATGGAAGGAGGTTCTGATGGCTTGAGAGCCTGGTGCTGCAACTGGTGCAGTGAGGTGGAGTTGCTGAGAAGGGCTGGTAATGCAGAGATGGAGTTGCTGGAAGAGAAGTGCAAGGAGATGGTGCTGGTTCTGAGCTTGAGGTTTTGTCTTGAGTTCAAGGCTTAGATGGAGTTGAGGCATTGCAGGTTGCCAAGGGATGGAGCTGTGCTGATGTTTTTGGAGGAATGTATGGAGAAACAAAGAAATTGAAGATGGTGGTGCAAATGTTATTGTAGATGTGTTGAATGGAACAGGGTGGTTGTGGCTATGAAGATATGGGTTGTGACTAAGTGGAACTGTGGTGTTACCTGTGGTTTAATTGGTGGTGCCCGAACTAGGAATGGTGTTGTGTGTTGCCATTGCAGTTGTAGGAGGTGTTTAAGGTGCTTAAGGATATGGCAGTGGAGTTGCAGTTCAAGAAGCAGTTGTGAAGGGAACCAGCTTGAAGCTTAGATGCCGATGGTCAGGGATTGCAGGTCATATGGTGATTGTGGATGTTGTTGTTGGTTCAATGGAGCTGAGAAATTTCAGTTATGAATCCACAAGAAATGGGTGTTGCAGAGTGATGAAATGGATGAAATTATTGGGGCTATTGTGAATGAAAAATGATGAGTGTTAGATGAACAGGAGGATGCAGTGCCATCTTGGCTGGAATGAAAATCTGATGCACTATCATTATGCAGCAAAGCCCTAGCCTATGCGAAATGGTTGTGGCCTAGAAAAAGCCAGTGAGTTAGCCTTAACTCGGACACGACTCGTTTAGTATTGGCCGATTTCACTTGATGACATCATTGGTCGAGTTGGTGACTCGAGTTGACTCGCCTGACTCCCCGTCTCGACTCGTTGACCGGTGACCGGGCTGACTTTGCCGGTCACCTGAGATGCTTTCCGGCGACTCTTCCGGCCAATTTCCGGTGACCTCTTTTGGGTCATATTTTCACATGGGTATTTGCACATACATGGGCTCGGTGGACCACTTGGACTTTGGGCTATGAAGACCTAATTTTAGAAGTTGGAGAAAAGCTATAAAAAGGAAAAGTCTTCTACAACTTTATCTTATCACATATTTTTCTTGGAACTTTGGAGAGCGACTTTTGTTTACGCTTCTAGGGTTTGCTTTTATTCATCTTCTTATTTTCAATTAATATTTTTATGATGAACTCCATAGCTATGAGTAGCTAAACATATTATTGGTTATGGGATAAAGTTGATTTCTCAATATGTTATATGATTCAATGAATTAGTTTTGTCTCAATATTTTATTGTTTGTGATTCACAATTAATAGTGTTACATGATTTGATAGTTTCACTAGTGGAAAAAGGCCGATTTAAGATAGTCTGAAAGTGTCGTATAAGCGAGTTATAAGACACTTTCGAGGTGCAGCTGAAAGTACCGTAGATTCAGTGTCTTTTTCTGGCACGACACTTTCAAGATGCGGTTCATTTACGATACTTTCAAAATTTGTCACTAAGCAAGACATTCGAGATAACGTCCTAGATTTAATTTATCTAAATATTAAAAAAATGAGTCGATCTAGCGGTATTTGACAATTGAATCGACTTTCACTTGAATAATTACGATTTAAACTTAAACTACATAAATTGAAACTCGGATTACCTTTGGGGAATTCAAATATAAATCCCAAATTCAAATCTAAATTTATATGAAAAATCAAATGACAATTCAAATTCAAACACTAAAATTAAAATGACAAATCTATAACCTTATTCATCCATACAAGATGACAATTCCATTAAATTAAATTGTACTCATAAATTTAATTCAAAATCATACAAAAGGATTCAACTCCTAATTTATAAGTTCAAGCTTTCTTACAAGAAAGTGCTACAAGTCCTAAAAATTTCAACATCAATTTTAGTGATCATCACCTCAGGCACCGGCAGAAGCGAAGCTAATCGAAGCACAACCCTTTCGTATATCTCTTTATCCAGCAACAACAACGATCTTACCAACAATCATGACATCAGTGCTCCTCGATCACGAGACCATCGGTAATAGAGTGACGACATCCATAAAGATCATCGGGAAGAGCGGCAACATCAAGCGTAGGCTAGAACTGCCGAATATTTGCATACACAGGCCTTCCCCAGCGCTCTACCTACATTGATTTAGGAGGGAAAGAGTAATTAGAGTTGAACTCTGAAGAGAAAGCAGAATAATAAACTACATGATCCAACTTACATATACAAGTAACTTTAGGAGAAAAATATCAGTTCTCATGGGCGTTTCTCAGTGACACTATGTACTATCAGTTAATTCATAATTCAGTCACTCTATATCATGGAAACTCAATTTCATCGATCAATTTGTGCAGGAAATAATCCATGAAAAACTTGATCGACTGACTCAAAGTAATAGAAATACGTCTTTACTGTTTTGTTGTTTACCTTAATAGCTTAAACTTGAAACAGTCTCCCTTCAGCTGAGAAAATATTCACACATCATAGTATTCAGTCCTACAACAAAAATAACCAAAATATTAAAATCTGAAAAGTACTCAGGAAGATCTCAGAACCTGTTCACTTTCTAGTTTCTAAGTTAAGTTACTGACAACCGACCATAGAGACAAAGACGAGTGTACGGTGTACCAGTGCAATACTTAATCACATCATATTTTGCTGCTTCCAGTTGAGCCCTCAAGGCATTAATCCCTGAGAAAATAATATTCAATCAATGCCAATTATCTCACTTTGCAAACCCAACCGTAAATAAATGCACTCATAAAGTTATCCGGTCAAGCTTGTTTCTCAGGTTGGATGTTTCTGCATTTTCATTCGCCAACTCATCATGTATTCCTCTGATGTTGCATAATAATAAGGTTAAATAGGCAGACAGATAACGAACATACCAACCATAAGATAGATATTCAAAATGAACTCGGCTGAAATCAATCATGATATTTGAATAAAGTACTTGCATGCAGATAGCATAAAAGGTTTATTTGGTTACTAACACAGAAGTAGTACTATTCATATGGGGTATCTAATGTAAAGATGAAAGACATAAACTCACCTTGGATATGGGTGCAGTCCAACCCATCTCTGAGGTCCAATCCAAGGATGGGCGTAACTCTTTTCCATTGACGTCATAAGATCCTCCTTCACTGTTGGGAGATCTCGGAAATGAAAATTAAAAATTAAAACCAAAAAGATAAAAATTAATTCAGTCTTAAAATTGGAAAATCATCAAATGAACATAGTCGAATCTTTTATTTAATATATGCAAGACATGTAGATGTACAGTGTTAAGGGTGCATAATCTAAAAGAAAAGAATCTCAAGACGTACTACAAGGTAATATGAGGTCTAACCAAAAGCCAAGTTTTTGTACTTCATATTTCCACTTAACTAAAAGAAAATTCAGCAAAATCGGCTCAATTTATGTAGCACTGTACGAAAATTCAGGACAAGGTAATGCACATTATTTATACTATATCACAACACATAGTCAAGCATATAGATGCTACACAGACTTGAACAAGACATGTCGGCTTGGCATCATCATCAACATTATGTCTTCCTTTCACAACCGAGTCATTGACCTTCAAACCAACAAGCATATCAGCAACGACATGAAACAAATGTGTAGAAACTAACACAGTATAGGGAACAATGTGTCAACATGTAATTTACATCACAAAAAGAAAGCAAAAGACATGAATCGAGTTAGAAAATATTATTTTACGCCTCTTAACTTGTCCCGATCAACAAGTCCGACTCGATTTGGAGGATGGGTATGAAGGTTTTGATTCACTAACTGCACACACAATAGGAAAATTCAGGGGGTAAATACTTGATAATTGCATGCCTTGTTAGAAATACAAGAAGTTTTGTTGTTAAAGCATTAAGTAGGACAAATGATTCAAATTACAACAACACTAACTGATGAGGTGAAACAAGATTACAACACATGACAAACAGAAGATCAATGTAGCACATATAATAAAAGTAAACTAGATAAAATTAAACAACAGTAAGTTTCTTACCCTTTGCGCAGGTATTCTTTAGCCATCATTAGCTTCTCCCTGACGATCAATCAAAAACTCATTAATCTATATATATCAAATCGATACAACACAATATCCCACATCCAAGAAACATCACAAATACCATCTAACAAGTACTACCGTTTGCAATACATGAAAAATCGGGTTGTACAATTTCAACCACTCTTGATTTTCATATAATGCAAGCTGTCCTCACCACTCACAACCACCACCTAAGCATCCACTGCAAGTGGCGAAACCAGGATTCAAGACTAGGGGGTTGGAAAAAAATATTGCTCACTAGCAAACAGAAAAGATTACCTCTTAAAAGAACATCGGAAAGTCCTAATAGCAAAACTGTATATCATGTTCTTTTTCGGCACTCTTATTCTGTTTAACGACATTATTGTTTCCAACAAATATGGGGCAGCGATTCCTTAATGCACTTCTTTGATGGATACCTATAAAGCAGTAAAATTAGATTACTCCAACACTATTGCAAAATAACCATAATTAGTATTTGTCCCAATATTTAAGTATTTCAGTGAGATTCTTTCATCAAATTGCACACATGTTATACATATTCGTTTCATTCAAAAGTACAAAAGAATTGCTATCTGCTAGCCTAATACAGTGAGTCGAGTTCGAGAAAAACAGTACTCATATAACTCCCCAAATTGTGGTTGATTATCAACTTCACATTCATTTTATAAAGCTACAGGAAACAATCACTAGTATTATAATTTCCTACTAAAGTATTCCTTGTATTCTCTACCAATTATTGATCGAGCAAGAACCCCCACCCTTTCCAAAAGGAGCAAAAACTTATAGGTCAGAACACAAACTAAAAGCATATACCACTAGATGAATGACTAGAGTTGAGTCTAATATGGTACATATCCACTAGATATGACCGACGACCAATAAATAAGGCTTGATGATGGTACTATTTTACAACTGTACATAAGTTGACTGTACCTGGTAGGCAATACAATTATACAAGTTCTCCTTTCGTGGGCATTTCCACAAACAACTAAAGTGCAGGATCCTAATTTACACAGAAGTGGCAAAGACTAAACACTTCGAGAATGCAGGGAAAGTCTTGCTGTGCTTCCGCCCCTGTCCACTGCCAACAGCCAACCCCACATAGATGTTACCATAAGATCAAATAAAAACATACCCAGAAGTCCAAAACTAAACTTGAAATTAAACTCTATAATGCCTAAAATCATGATCAAAAATGAAGAATAAAAATAGGTTTGATTAGCTTAGTTATTACCATCGGCTCTTCTCTTCACAAATGACCACAAACCAAAAAAATCCCTAAAATTAAAATCCATGTAATTGAATTGAAAGAGCGATAAAACAAAAACTAAGAAGAGATTGAGTAAAAATCCACCCTTTTCGTTGTAGAGATGGAGAATAACCTTAATAGTGAATCTTGGAATCAAAAGCCTAAAAATCAATAAAACCCCTAATCATGCAATTGTACCAAAACAATAATACTTTGTTCCATCATTGAGTAACGAAAATATACTTTGTTCTATGAAGAACAAATAGATCTGGGGTTTCGAAACGAATACCTTTTCAGCAGCACCCAAACTGAAACATAAATCAGAAATCCATGTTTCCTTGATAGAAGAAGAAAAAAAAGAAGCCTTTCTTTCTTCTATGAATGAATTGAAGAAGAAGGGGAAAAAAACGAAGCATTTTTTTCTTTTTCAGTAATTTGTATGGTTACTATATAACTTTGAAATTAAAACCACTAACTTTACCTGTAGACAAAATCAAGATCGAAATCAAGTGGTTGCACAACAAAGAAAATTGGGTTTCTTTCAAACACGAAATTGGTTGAACAACAGTAAATCTGATTTCTATTCGAGGTTTAATGGAGGTTGGTTTTAATAATTTTTTTTAAGAACCTCAGATAAAATAGTTTGATGGTGGTGGGTGTTTAGTGAAAAAGGTTTTGATGATGGCGGATTTCACAGAAGAAATTTCATGGTGTGATTTTTTTCTCTACTGTGGGGTTTTGTGAGAGCTAGAAAGGGAGAGAGAGAGAGTGTTAGATGAGTAAAGTGAGAGATGAATGAAAGAAGAAAGATGAAGGAAATAAAAAATAGTTTACTCGATAATACCGAAGTACTCTTGCTTCATCTCATCCGTTCCAACAAAGAAGCTAATCCTAACCACAAGATTGTGCCAGCGAAATGACACTACTCTGCGTGTCCTTGTACAAGTCAACCAAAGTCCAACCACTACAACAACTTGACTTTAGTCAGAGACAAATACCATAGTGTCGTTGTGAAAGTAAAATAAAGTCCAAACACAACGAAAGTTTGACCTTAGTCAGCGACATGTTTGATATGTGGCGGTTTCGCAACTTTTGTATTGTGTTGTTTCGTTATGTCCTAGATAGCCTTTTTTCCACTAGTGTTTGTTTGGTTGAGTCCGGAATCAATCCGATTTACATTCATCTCTAGAGCTATATTAGGGTTTTCAATACGAAAAGTTGTTTTCCCTGATTCTAAGTAGCATAATTGTGGGTAGTGCTTGTAGTGATATATCCTACTAGTCACAAGTGAATCATAACTTTTGTTAAAACGATTAGTGCTTTTACACATTCGTTTGCATTGATTAGTCTTATTCCATAGAACTTATTGCTTTTAGGGAGTTAAATCTAATTGTGCTTTTACACTTTAGGTTGCTTTCTAGGAAGAATTCACATATGCATCTTTTAATGTGGTTGTGATGAAAACAGGGAATTATCGGGATATACTTGCGATCAAGGTATCCTAGGACTATTAGTAGATGAGAGATTAAAATACCAATTCTAATCATTGATGAAAATACATGTTTGTGAATGATACTATCCCGTGACAAATATCTTCTCCTTATTGATTATTCCAATTATTTACTTTGCTTTCAATTACTTTTACTTCTTAGATACAACAAACATCCCCCCTTGGTTACCTTAGAAACTGAAAATTGCATAACAACAATTGCCTCTCCGTGGATACGAACTCTTCCTTACTTTGTACTTTATTCAAATTTAGTGAGTAAGAAAGTGAAATTATTTTTGACGGATTGACAACCGATCAGTAGATAAGGAACTTATATTCAAAACCCATTTTGAAATTTTCCATTTTTATTTTTAGTTTGAGAGATGTGATGATTTTAAAATTGTTGTGTATGTTTTTCCAAAATATGAGACATGATACTTGAGATTAGAGATTAGAGATATAAGAAATTTCTTTAAAATCATGTTTTGATTCTAGTACTTCGTACTCTTGTTTTGAAAATTAAAATGAATATTATTTTTAGAAATCAAACTAGCGCATCACATATGTTTGATAAAATGCTTGATAGAGAGTTACAAATATATGATGTTAACCATAGAACTTTGAATCTTTGTTTGAAATTTAAGAGATACTTGGAGTACTATATTTTAATTGATTTTTAAGTAATGTAAGTGCATACCTTACTTATTTTTGTCTTCGAATGCTCACATGTGAATGATTGTGACAAGTGCATGAGAATCCACCTACTTGAGCAAGTTTTTATTTTCCAATGAAATAAAAATAGCGGGGAGATTAATCTATGTGTGGAGCAATGGTGTTGCTGATTTCTTTGTTAGTGTGCAAAGAATGGACAATGGATTATGACCAATTGAGCTTTCAAATCAAATAAGGTATGTTTGAGGAACTATTTGTAGTTATCGTCGTGATCAAATAATTTTATTCTAGATTGAAAATTGATTGTCCAATCTTAGAATGAATTGCATGAAAACTAGATATTGAGAATTATTATTTATGACAATAAATGTGTGACTCATATAAGTTTGGAACTTATGAGATAATAGTTTGATACGAAACCAAAACCGAAAGAATGAAACCTTGTCAAAACAAATGCGAATATCAATTCTCACCAAGAAATGAACAGAATCTTGATTATGAAGTCATTAGTTATGCTTGAACGCATTGCAAGGATATCAAATGCTATTAACAATGTTTTTCAAGCTAAGTTAACGTGAATTGTGGTTACAGTGAGAGGTTGATATATATTGGTTTTTTACACCATGTTTGTTTTGATAGGTTATGGTTTAATAGTTGAACCAAATCGTTTGAAAGAAAGTGGTGTTGAGATATACTCGCATCACTAGGATTTTCGGTATTAGTGTGGTCTCAATAGTTTACTTCAGGTAGAACTATCTTCTTAAAGATGTTCATACTTCTGAAACGAGAAAGAATCTAGTTTCCGCATATCTTGTTATTTATAAGATTGAGATTAGAAATTTGTTGAATTTGATCAATGCAATACTACAAATGATATGTTATGGATAAAATGTTTGAGCATAATATTGCAATTTTATCATAACATAAATTGAGTTTTGAATATTTGAAATATGAGATTTTGTCATGCTTTTTAAGAAATCAGTGAGTTAGTGATGAATATGAGCATGTTATATTTTCTTATAAACTTGGTGAATTTTTGAATAACATGTATGTAATCTTACCTAACTCATAAAAGCATGTACCCTTTCAAATCTAACGTGAGTTGCATAAGTTTTGAAATGAAATAAAATGTTGGAGAATTTTATAAAAACATGTGTGATGCTTTGAGTGGCTTATATTGATATCAAATATGATACTGCGAGTACTTAACTAGGTGATGTTGTCCTCACGAAAACTGTTTGAATTTTTATCCGCTATCTTGTGTAAAATGCTTTGGATTTAAATCATTGGTTCATTAGTTTTTCACAATTTTTAGGATCTTTGGATATTGTTTTTGAAATTCTTTTTTGAGTCAAAAAATAGTGGGGGTTCCATATCCTATGTTTTAACATATTTGATTTAAATTAGAGGAACTAGAAAAATGAAGGTGACAAGTAATTCACTAAGAATGAACCTAGAAAAGCACATATAGTGAGACTAAATTTTAATCATGAATATTTTGTTGCTTATAATTTGGAAGATAACTTCTCATAGAAAGTAACTTTGTTCTTTAAAAATTTAATCATTGGAAAAATAAGTTCGCGAACCTATTATCTTTAGACAAGCAAACAGAAAATTGTTGACACTTGTATTCATGTCGCTGAATTAACTTACATGCTTGTTTTATTGATGTTGTTTCTACGATGTATGATTCGTTATAGTCAGAAGTAGACAAAATAAACTTTTGTGTAAGTGAAAGATGAGAATCTATGTAAACCAAGCATGGAAAAGCTGAGTAGTTTCTACAATAAAAGAAAGCATATAAGTTAGATATAAGTTATCATTTATATTCTGAAAACAACTTTAAAATAATTTAAAAAAAAAATTGTTTACTTGATTCATTCGAATGATTTCATAATTGATGAAAGTGAAATGCACAATACCCTTTGTTTTGTATGTATAAGTGATTTGTTGAATTTTTATTCTAACTTATAGGATGAAAATGAAATTGAGAACATGCTTAGTTTACTATTTGACATGAAAGAGTTGAGTGAAGATGGTGTATGTTTTTTGAAATGAATTTTTTCTTTCTTTGGATCTATTTCATTTCAATAAAAATAGAATTTTAAAAGAGATAGAAATATATATAGTCGGACTGTAAATTAGTTTTCATCATTTGGTTTAGTGTTAATGCTTTTGAGAGTGTGATTGCACTAGACATGAGTATGGTAGCTCAGTATGTTTCTTTGATACGTGATTGACTATGTATAAGTATTTTTTGTAGTGGTGGTTTAATATATTACTTCTATAGTGGGGGTTTTATATTCAGATTTACCAATCCTAATATGGAAAATTGATAAAATTTTGAGAAGGTTATGAGGTGTTTCAAACACACCTTATACCTAAAAAAATACACTATCTAAATGGTTACCGCAATCTTTAAGGATATTGCGAAGCTGATTGGACATCCTTTGGATGAATCCTTGAGGATGGATCGATTCGATCCTCTAATAGATAAAGCAGAGACATATTAATCCAATGGGATAGTACGCGGCCATGAATTGAGCACGTAAGACAACTATAATAGTTGATTTTATGAGAATATGGATTATATAGTGTCTGAAAAAGAGTTTTCATTAGTCATTTGTGAAAGGATTGATAAGAAGATGTGAATACATCTTAGGGATGAGTTTATGCCCATTGATATTGAGTCATTTGTGATGGATACCCAACCTAGAAATAGGTTCAAAGGGACTAGACGAAGTCATAGGTGATAGCATCATTGAGATTGAGTTATTTATGATGCGGTTACCAACCTGTAACTCAAGATCTCAAAAGTAGGTTCAAAAGGGTAACCCTTAACTATGGAGTGAGATCCCAAAATATAGTTTCAAATGGAACACCAAGTCATAGATAATATGGAGATGCGAGAATCATGTTTTTGAAGAATTCATCCCACGACATGATATCTGAAGGGAGTAGAGGTTGAGTTTAATTTTTTAGTTTTTCATTTTTAAACTCTTAATGATGTTTATATCTCTATTTAGAGTGGGGTACTTTCGGGGAGTTCTCTTGATAAACTCACCTATGTGAATGTGAAAGTGTGGCGCTTTACATGAGAATATGGTCAGTTCTCTAGATCATTCATTAAAGCGGGATACAAGCTCGGAGTCCGTAATATGCTTTGGCTTTAGACTTTACACTAGTGTAGTTGTGTGTGTTAAGCAATATTTTTACCTCATAGAGTTCAAGACTTATGTTCACTCTATGGTCAGATTTTAAGAGAGCCTATTAACACTACGTAAAAGTTCAAGTCGCGAGACACCTTTGCTTATGCACAACTCTATACGTTCTTGCTCAATGTTTTAAAAAATATAAGTGGGGGATTGTTGGGAATATATATTTAAAACATAAATTTATTTCCCAATAAATAAAAAGAAAGTTTTGAATAGCATTTTAGTTTCTTAAATGAAAACTAATTTTGTTATAAATGATTTTGGCCATTTCATATTTTTTTTTGTTAATAGTGTTTAATAGAATATTAACATATTAACTTCTCATTGAATGGTATTAAAAGTTTTGAGTACAAAATCAGAATTTGGTTGGAAAAAGAAAAGGTTTTTTCTTTTAGAGAGAGTTTCTCTTTTAGGTCTCTTAGGTTTCCAAAGAAAAATGAGTTTTTGTGAGAAAAAAAAAAAGTGTGTGATCATCCTTGGTTTTTCTAAAGAGTTTCTGAGCAAGAATGAAGTGTAGAAGTATCACATCCTCTCACCGTACAAGAGTGATTAGGTAAAAGATTGATCTCGGCTGTTTTATCCTGGGGACGACGCGCCATTGAAGAACTTCTTGCACAATCTTGGGAAGAGCCGCGAAACGTCTTAAAGAAAGCGACTTAGTCGCGACTCAGCCATAACATTTCTTTTGTGTTTGGTTTTTTATTTTTTGTGCAGGCATAATTCAGAAATTGTTCCAACAAGCACTATTTAAGCTGAACATAAAGATACATATTTATTTGAAGGACTGCGGTCCCATGAAAGCTGAATGTTTGAACCACCCAATCGAATTTAATTTAGCATCACTATAGCCTCCTCTGCACATGCTCTGAGCCACAACATGTAATTAAAAAAGTAAAAATTAGAAGGGCCACGAAGCTTCCAGTTAGAGGTTGAAGATGAACTAAGTAAGCATAACACCTTTTACCTATTATCAAACTAAAAATCCTGACGTTTTCCTACATGTATTTTCACATGGGATAATTCTCGAAATTGGCTAAAAACTTATATCAAGTTTTCCTCGGTGACATCAAAGTCAAAAACACCAACAAATACCCTATGTCGTTTAAAAAGGTCAAAGTTACCCACAATTGTCTTATTTGGATCATTCTCATTCTGAGTTCCCAGAGTTCTCTGGAAAATGGTTGCACATAAAAAAAACAGATAAATATTATGCGACAGTAAAACTAGAAGATCATCTTACCATTAGCTTACATGCAAAGACACAACAACCATAGATATTCACCTTATTTACAATATATTATTTCCTAGTTTATAGGTTTTTCCCATATTGAGAATATTGAGCTCTATACAAACCATAAAAATTTGTGTAACCAATTGGGTAATCTAAAAATAAGAGATTCTTATATATCTTTATCTTTGAACTTGGTATCAGAGCTTGAATCATGGGCAGTGATTCAGAACTATATGAGAAATCTGGAAAACTAAAACATAAAGAAAAGATGGAAACATCTAACAAATTTGCCCCCATTATTATTCAATCTGAAGGTGCAACATTCAAGGAAGGAATTTTTATTGATGAAACCAACTATGATTTTTGGTCACAAATCATGGAGATGCATATCGCTGGGAAATAAAAAAAAATTATTATAGGCAAGACAAAAAAACCTCTTGAAGAAGGCGAGGGATATGAAATGTGGTACATAGATAATCAAAAGTCAAGAGATGGTTTTTGATGTCCATGTCACCGAAAATCATGAAGAGATATATTTGATTACCTACTGCTCGAGATATTTGGGAAGCACTATCTAAAGCCTTTTATGATGGAGAGGATGAACTACATGTATTTACTCTGAATCAACGAGCGTTTTCTGCAAAGCAAAATGGTAGAGCACTCTCTGTTTTTATGGGAACTAAAAAATCTTTAGAGTTGGATCATCGTGATAAAGTGATTAGGGAGAATACAAATGATATTGAAACCTATCGAAAATCAATTTAGCGGATAAGGGTACATATCTTCCTTGCTGGGTTAGATGAAAGTTTTGAGCAGATTCGTGGTGAAATCTTGAGAATGGATCCTATTTCTGAATTGGAATTATGTTATGTACTTGTTCGTCGTGAATCTGTTCGACGTACAACAATGGTTAAAGAATCAGAAGAAATTGAACCTTCTTCCATGGTAACTCGGGCCCAGTATAATCAAAGGGATCCTTTCAAAGACATTCAAAAGAGATGGACAATTCTACACTCAAGTGTACCCAATGTAATCAAACTGGACATACAAAAAAACTTCTTTTTGAGATGATTGGATATCCATAATGGTGGGATCAACATCTCGATAGGAATAAGGAGTCAAAAGGAATTTTAATCTTTGATTCGGCCTTAACAAAGAAAGAAAAGGATTCTATGGTAACATCTTGCATCGATTACAAGAATAGGTAATGATGGTAAAGTTTTAAATATCTCCTCACTTGTTTCGAATAATTCATGGATAGTTAATTCTGGTGTTACAGACTATATGACATTTGATTTCATACAAATTACATTTATTAAACCATCCTTACAAAATAAAGTCTCCACTGCAAATGACTCACAAGCTCCATTTAATGTTGAAGGATTAGTATCCCTCATTGAAACTTTGAACTTAGATTCTATCTTGGTAGTTCCCACCTTAGATTATAATATGTTATCAATTTCCTAAATAACTAATACTTTACATTGTGTGGTAATTTTTTGGCACGACTCTTGTGTATTTTAAGGACATCAAAACAAGGAAAACGATTGGTTATGGTGTTAAGCGTTGATAGGTGTCTAAAACACCTTGATATTTATCTATTGTTTATGCTTTCTTCACTAGTTTTCATCAAATTATATTATCTTATGATTGATTTTGAGTTTATTAGGTGTCATGGAGTCTTTTGGAGCAAAAGGAGAAGAAATCATTCATTTGTAGCGAAAGGGGCAGAAAGGTCATTTCACAGGAGATGTTATCGGAGTCTATCCATGGAGAAGGGGTAGCCAGTTGAGCTAGTTTGCTAGTGTGGTACATGCTGCATCAATTCTTTGAGTGCCTATAGCTTTTCCTATCATTACCTCACCCTAAACATCAATTTGTTGGATGTTTTCATTACATTCCACCTGAAATTCAGAGAAGAGAGGAAAATAGAGGCACATCTTCTCTGATAATGAGAAAATATAGATGAACAAGATCCTGTTGTGATAAGAAGAAGAAATAAGGGATTTTCTCGATCTGGGGATTGTTGTCGATTCATGGGTGCATACTGCAGAATAAGGAAGTTAGGGTTTGGTTGCAGATGCAGAAAATGGAGATTCAAGGTTTTATTTAATGTAATTCGAAGATAAGATGTCGTGAGAGTCAAATGGGTTTGGTGGTGTCTGATTAACATTCAAGAGTACACGACAGGAGGAGGAAGAAATTATGCGAGATTGCGGTGAGAGTTACGAGTATGGAGATGTGGCGATATTGCTATTAAAGTCGAATTCAGAAGAACAAGGAAGATGATGGTTCTGTAATGCTTTGTTGAAGGTGATGATGGAAGTTGTGTTACTGAAAGTGCAGTTAGGTTTGATAGTTGTAGAATGGTTGAACGGGATGTTCTGGAATTGAGAATTGGCTGGAGTTAGGACTGATGAATTGGCTAAGGACTCTGAATAGGTGGTGATGCTCTTGTGGAAGATGTTGTTGTCGTGGCTTGATTCTTATGGCCCTGGAAGTGACGGAACTGAGAGTATTGATACTAATGGTGTTGGAATGTTGGATGTAGTAGTGAGTATATAGCTGGAGATGGTTGTGCAGCTCAGGTGGTACAAGAAAGAAGAGAAGGTGCAATTGCTTGGACTTGTTGCAGAACAGCAAGGAGAGGTGGTTATCTGTGTTGGTGGTGTTGAGATGAATTTCAAGGGTGTGTGTTGATGGAACTGGTGATTGTAGGGTATAAATGTCTAGGTCGAAGTCAGGTATGTGGCATTTGCAGCTGTAGTCGAACCAAAATTGCAGAATGGCTGAGAAACAGATGGTGGTTATGCTGGTGCAGGTCATGGAGAATGGTTGCACTACAGAGAATGGTAAATGGGTTTCGGTCAGGTTGTAGTTGAGAAATACAAAGCAGTTGCAGCTGTTGTAAATGAATTGAACTGCCACCAGTCGAATTTTTGTGGAGTTGAAGCTAATTGGATATGCAGATCAAGGAATGGGTGTGTACAGCGAGACATGAAGGTTGAACTAATGTTGCAGTTGTTGTGCCAAGGCCAAGAGGATGCAGTGTAATTGCAGGTGGTGATGCTGAGGCAAAACGGTAGATGGAGTTGCAGCATGATGGTGTTGTTGCTGATTGGTTGAGGAGCTATATCGGGTTAGTTACTGATGCAGAGAATGCCACGGTGTGATTGAATTAACTAGAGTGAATTCTCGATAAATTGATGAGCAGTGGATGATATTAAGAGCTGGTGACTGAAACTGATAGGGAAGTAATTGAGCAAGAGATGGGTTGTCAGTTCTCTGGAACTGATGAGCCAAACATCTAATGAGCTAATGGGCTATTTTGAAGCAGAAGTGAGATTATGGGCTGGAGTGATTATCCCATGACCCAGTTGGTATTTTGCTATGTTAAAAACCGTGACCTAGCCTTGGAAATTGGGTGGAGAGGAAAAGGATATAAAAGCAACACCTCTCTCATCTCTATGAGGATATCTTTTCTTCTACTTTTATTCTAGGGTTTAGAAACATGAAAGATTTTCTTTTTCTTCTTGTTATGAACTCCATGAATATGGGATAGAGTTTTATTATCGGTTAATGATTAAGTTGATTTCACATAACATGATTCTTTGATTCAATATATTAGTTTTGTCTCATATTTATCGTTCATTATTTTATGAAAATTTAGTTGTATGATTGACATATTACAACATGATTTGAGTATTTGTTTTGTCAAGTTTCAAATTGGTAGAACTCATATTCATATATATAGCTAGTTAGGGTTCATCATCGAGCGATAACCCTTGAAAACAAGTAGCATAAATATGGTTATAACTTGTAGTGATACATTCGTGTAATCATATGTGAACCATGACCTTTGTTAAATTGTTTGCGCAATGAATTTCAGTTGCATTGATTAGCCTTATTTCATGAATCTTAATGCTCCATGGGAATTAAACTTGATTAGCGCAAGGCGTTAGGTTATTATTTTGGTAGAATTCATATTCGTATCTTTTAATGTGTTTATTGATGAAATCAGGAAATTAGCGGGATATCCTTTCGACAAGGTATTCTAGGGATTTTGATAATGAGAGATTAAATATCAATTCTAGTTATTAAGACAAGAACATGTTTGTGATTGAAGACAAAATCCTTAACCAATATATTTATATCCTTGATTTGCGTGCTTTATTGTTTTGTTTACTTTTATTATACTTTTAGTTTATTAAAATCAGAAAAATCCCCCTTAATTTATATGAGAAATCGAAACAACTTGACAACCTAGTCCTCACTGTGGGAACGATCCTTTCTTTCCCTTGCTATATTTTATATTTTGAGTAGTAAGAAAGTGTAATTATTTTTGATGCCTACGACAGCGATCAAGCGTGGTAAGATGTATTACTTGGATCTGGTGTCGAGTAGTTCTGATAACCTGCGTCAAGCTCAAATTGCTAATGGTTCCAAGAGGGAGAGACAGAAATCTCAAAACTTGTTATGGCATCGAAGATTTGGACATGCGTCATTTGGATATTTGAAAAATTTATTTCCTAGTTTGTTTGCAAAACTTGATATTTCTAGTTTTCATTGTGAAGTATGTGGACTTGCAAAAATCCATCGTGTTTCTTTTCCACTATCTTTCAATAAGAGTCCAGTTTCTTTTATGGGTTATACATTATGATGGTTGGGGGACGTCTAAAATTACTACTTTAGGTGGTTCAAAGTGGTTTATTATGTTTATTGATGATTGCACTATAGGACATGCTGAGGAAAAAATGCCCGAAACCACGACAGTTAAATCATTGTATATCATCATTAGGAGATGTTTCACTTTTAGAAAAACTTTTTTTCCTGTCTCTCAAGATTTTTCTAAATTGTCGTGGAGTAACATCCTTAGCATCTGGGGAACCAGATTTATCCATAGAGGATTCAGAATTGTTTGCAGCTTTAAGAAAAATCACCTCTTTTCCAGACCGGTGTTCATAATCAAAGATCTTTAACTTTCCAACAAGAGTATTTCTGGAGAGTGTAGAAAGATCGTTTGCTTCTTCAATGGCATGTTTCTTAGACTCGTATCTTGATGGTAGAGACCTGAGAATTTTGCACACAATAACTTTCTTCGGAATAGTTCTTCCTAATGAAAATGAGGAGTTAACTATTTGAGAAAGTCTTTGGTTAAACTCATCAAAGGTTTCATCATCAGACATGCGAAGGTTTTCCCAGTCAGATGCTAGGTTTTGAAGCCTTGCTTCTTTATCTGCAGTATTCCCTTCAAATACGGTTTCTAAGATATTCCAAGCATCTTTAGACTTATTGCACATAGTCACGTGGTGCTAAAGATCTGGGGTAATGGCATGGATGATAGCATTTAATCCGTCATAATTTTGCCTTGCAGCAAGAATCTCAAGATCATCATAATCACCAATATCCTTTGCAACAGTTACACAGTCTACTGTAACTGATGGAGGATCATAACCATTAACAACACGAACCCATGATTGAAAATCTCGTGATTGTATAAAAGCACGC
>JAJJWW010014220.1:0-61853 GCA_023531295.1 Papaver armeniacum | reverse complement strand
TTTTTTTTTTTGAGTAGAAAAGTTAATATATTGAAAAAAGAAAAAGAACAAAAACGTATAGGAAAAATAAAAGCAACACCAGTGCAACACGAGTTCAGACAAATGCCATACTCACACCACAAAAAGAAACAACACCATGGCGACAAGCGAAGCAACAAACTATCATTTCTTCTTGGCAAATTTTATATGTCCTCGGCCTAGTTTGTCATTGCTCACATTATCCTTCAAACCTAGTTTTCCAAGCTCTCTTTCCATTCTAGACTTTTGGTATTTATCATTTAATTCGCTAAAAATGGTCCTTTTGCCGTCTTCTGAACACCCACTATTGGCACCAAGCATAACTGAAAAGTTTAACATATTCTCCACGTGCTGCGAACTAGTCCGTTGTATCCTGTTTGGGATAGCATCAAGAGATTTAGTCTTCACTAATTCCATCTCATCACTTGAAGAGTCCATATCTTGAGTATTATTTCTAATTGCATTAGAGACTTCAAAACCATGAAAAACACTGGACTCCAAAGGTTCTTTAAATATCTCCATACCGGTAGTTGTAGGAGATAACAGATATTTTCATTACACAATAATGAAGAGAGAGTACACTGTTATATAGAATAGACAGACATAACGGTAATTCAAGATACCGTTAACAGCTGTTGACAGCTCATAAGGGAACAACAAGAGACCACTCAGAAATACACACGTGGATCTATGTTAGTTAACAAATACTGACTCAGATACAAAAATAGACAATGTTTCAGACTGAATAAGCTGAAAAGAATATCTCCTCAATTACCCTCCCTCAAGCAAAGGTGGTTTGAGGACCTGAAGCTTGTTCTTCAAGAAGTCAAATCGCGGACCAGCCAATCCTTTGGTAAGAACATCAGCAATCTGAGCATCAGTAGAAATGTCTTGCACCTTCAGAGTATCATTATGTACTAGCTCACGAACAAAGTGAAAATCAAGAGCCAAGTGTTTCATACAACTATGAAACACAGGATTAGAAGCTAAGGCTATAAAGCTCTTATTGTCACACAAAATAATAGGAGCATCAGAAACAAAAATGTGTAAATCCCTTAGAAGATGACATAACCAGACAACTTCAGCTACAGCTCAGGCCAGAGAACGATATTCAGCCTCAGTGCTAGAGCGAGCAATAGTAGCTTGCTTCTTAGAAGACCAAGATATAGGATTCCCTCCAAAAAAGACACAATATCCACTAGTTGAGCGTCTAGTGTCTGGATCTCCTGCCCAATCTGCATCAGTAAATCCTTGGAGGGCTTCAAAGCTCTTGCCAAAGAATATTCCATGATCCAATGTACCTTTGATGTATCGCAAAATTCTCTTGGCAGCTAACAAGTGAGAAGTAGTGGGAGAGTGCATAAACTGTCACACTTGATTGACTGCGAAGCATATTTCTGGACGAGTCCAGGTCAGATATTGAAGAGCGCCAACAATAGATATGAACTCTGTTGGATTTGGAAGTAAAGTGCCATCATCTTTGCTAAGTTTAAAAGATGCAGGACAAGGTGTAGAACATGGTTTGACCCCTATCATATTAGTCTTTTGAAGTAAATCTAAAGCACATTTGGTTTGAGAAAGAAATAAACCCTTATCAGATCGTTTTACCTCAAGACCAAGAAAATAATGAGGAGAGCCCAAATCCTTAACTGGAAAAACAGCTTGTAGTTGAGAGATAATACTATCACAAAAGGAGGAAGAACTACCAGTGATGATAATATCATCAACATAGACCAATATGATAGTAAGCTGATTATTAATGAAATGAATAAATAGTGAAGAATCAGCCAAAGAAGGAACAAAACCCAGTTCAAGTAGAACATCAACTAACCTCTCGTACCAAGCCCTTGGGGCTTGCTTCAGGCCATATAATGATTTATGCAGCTTGCAGACATAAGTGGGGTGATCTGGATCTACAAAGCCAGGGGGTTGCTGCATAAAAACATCTTCTTTGAGAGAGCCATGCAAAAATGTATTAGATACATCAAGTTGCTTGAGAGTCCAGTCATTATTCACAGCAAGATTAAGAACTAGTCTAATAGTTGTGGGCTTCACCACAGGACTAAATGTATCCAAGACATTCCAACTGACTAAACCCCTTTGCTACCAGTCTAGCTTTAAACTTGTCTATGGAGCCATCAGCATTTTCTTTCACTTTAAAAACCCATTTGCATCCAACCACATTTTGAGAAGCATCAAGAGGTACCAGAGAATAAGTACCAGCATCTTGTAAAGCTTGGTGTTCATTTTCAGTGCTACCTGCCACTTTGGATGTTTGTTAAACTGAGCAAAAGTAGTAGGAACAGAAGTATTAAGAATATCCAAGTGAGTTTCAGAAAATGGATGTTAAGTAGCAAGATAAACTTTCTATAACCTTTCTAGACATCTATAACCTTTCTGATGATTGCTGTAACCCAGAAATACACAAGGCTTACTTCTTGGTTCCAATTTATTTTTGGTATAAGGTCTAAGCCAAGGGAAACAAAGACAACCAAAAGTCCTTAAAAATGAATAATCTGGAGACTTAGTAAAGAGAGCTTCATAAGGAGAAATCATGTGCAAGGATCTAGTAGGCAGTCTGTTAATGACATAATTAGCTGCTGTTAAAGCCTCTACCCAAAACTTATCAGGAACACCAGATTGAATGAGAAAAGATCTAGTGATTTCTATCAAATGTCTATGCTTAGACTCTTCCACACCATTTTGCTCTGGTGTATGGGGACAAGTCATCTCATGACCAATTCCATGTGCTTGAAGAAATCCACCTAATTCAGTGTTTACAAACTCTCCACCACCATCAGTTCTGAGAGTCTTAATTTTAGTGGAAAATAGGTTTTCAACAGAAGCTTTGAAATGAAAGAAAACAACCTTGAAATCTGACTTAGCAGCAAGAGGATAAATCCAACAGAATTTAGTAAAATTATCAACTATATTTGCATAAAATCTGTAACCAGAAACAGATACAATTGGTGCAGGACCCCAAATATCCAAATGCAATAGTTGTAATGGAGCACTACTAAAAGAATTGCATAGCATAAAGGGTTACTTATGACTTCTAGCACACTTACAATCATTACAGAATAGAGGTTTATGTAAAGAGAAAGGTACTGATAACTTCCTACACACTTTATTCATAGTATGAAAAGCTGGATGACCTAGTCTTCTGTGCCAAGTATGAAATGAAGTCTTGACACATGACAAGGCAGTTGGAGGAGTTGCTGAAGTAGATTGAACATTGCAATGAAGAGGATATAAACCTCCTTTACTGATCCCCTTGAATAGAGTCTTCTGTGAGAGAAGATCCTTTGCAACATAGTCATAAGGAGTAAAGGTAAGTGAACACTTTGGTTGTCACTAGTAAATTTATGGACAAAATCAAGTTTTGTGCACATTGAGGAACATGAAGAAGATTCCTTAAAGAGAAGGATTTGTCCTTAAGAAAAAAATTTAGAGTTACTAATGTGTGAGATAGCCATACCTTCACCATTAGCGGAGCAATCATGTTGCACCATCATAAGAAGTAGAAGGAGTGAAGTCATCCATATTATAAGTCAGGTGATTGGTGGCACCAGAATCCATATACCATGGATTTTCACCAAGGATATTAGCACTTCCAAGCATGGCTGATAACTTTTGTGGAGGTTCTCGACCTTGATAGGCAAAATTCATGCGTTGAAAACACTCAATTGCAGAATGACCAAGGCTTAGAACAAATTTTACAAATAACTCTATTTGGAGGAGCAGGTGGTCTTGGTAAAATTCCAGCAGTAGGAGCAGTAGGGCGAACATTATGATGAGTAAAATGAGGGGAACCACCTCTGAAAGTAAAGCCACGACCACGACCACGAGAAGAAGCGTTGTAAGTAGGATGATAGCTTCTATAGTTACCTTGTGATGAAGAAGCAAGAAACGCTTTAGAATCTGCATCAGCTTGGAGAGAAGCATTTCTTTCAGTAAGGATGATCTCTTCACTTAGAAGTAAACTGTGCAATTCTCCAAAAGATACAGGAGGAGAACGAATCCTAATTGATGTAGCAAAGGCATGATAATCCGGTCCAAGACCACCAAGAACAGTAACAAGTAACTCATCATCAGAGATTCGAGAACCACAAGCAGCTAATTGATTTGATAGGCGTTCAATTTCAGAAATGTATGTAGACACCTTTGAAGATCCTAATCGTATATTCTGTAATTGAGTACGTAATTGAATAGTATGAGCAGAAGATGAAGCACCAAACCGTTTTTGAAAAAATCCCATAAATCCTTGAAAGTAGAGCAATCAGGAACGTGAACAATTACAGAAGCAGAAATTGAGGCATTGAGAAGAAGAAGAACACACGTATCTTCATCTTGCCAGATAGCATAATTTGGATTCACATTTGGAGCAAATCTAGTACCAGATGGAATGAATTGAAGAGGACATGGAGTTGATCCATCAACATATCCAAGAACATGAAACTTACGAAGAACTGGAGTATTCCAGGTTAAAAAATTATCATCCTGAAGCTTTTAAAGGAATGATATTGGCCAGTGTATGAAGAGGAACTGAAGTAATTGAAGAAATATTAGAATCAATAAGACGAGACATTGAAGATGAAGAAACAAAATCACAGATTGAAGTTGAAGATGAAGATAGACAAGATTTGAGAATGAAGATTCAAGATAAGTGTAGCGGAAGAAGATCGAACCATGAAAACCAGGTGAAGATGCTGGTTTTCAATCTGATACCATAGTTGTAGGAGATAACAGATATTTTCATTACATAATAATGAAGAAAGAGTACACTGTTATATAGAATAGACAGACATAAAGGTAATTCAAGATACCGTTAACAGCTGTTGACAGCTCATAAGGGAACAACAAGAGACCACTCAGAAATACACACGTGGATCTCTGTTAGTTAACACATACTGACTCAGATACAAAAATATACAATGTTTCAGACTGAATAAGCTGAAAAGAATATCTCCTCAATTAACCGGTAGGTTCAGAGTCAGAGTCTAAACTGGAAAGAGTTCAAAAAGTCTAAAGCCTCTTGCTTATGAACATCATCTTTTTTTCTAGAATTCTTCTTCCGTCTTGTAAATGATGTCCACTTTGGAGTTGATTAATTGTCATGTGACCTGGCCTGGCATGTGCTTATGTTTTAGCTGCTTGCTCAGGTCTCATATCTTGCATTTGTCCACCACCTTGGATCATTTTTACATACACTTGCAAGAATAGAGTTAAAGCACATATACTCAATAGATATGTATGTTAGAGCCATTAGCTTAATCATAGCCAGACACAGCCTTGTCAGAGTTGTTTCACTCTGTTCCATTGGTTATGACACCAAGCATTGGGCTGAACAAAGAATTTCATCTCTTTAGCATGTTGTTGACATTGCAAGTCCTAGATTCTCAAAAGGGATTTGAATTTCACAGTAAACCCCCAAAACTTACACTGTCAACCAGATGTGATGTTTAACAAAGAGATCCAACGTTATGGCTTAACAAGGAGGTGCAGTGCTTGTTTTCCTTAACCTTCTCTAAACCACTCACACTGGCATACAAATATACAGAGTTAAGCTAGAGAAGACAGTAGGATATAAAGGAAATTCATAAAAACACAAAAACTTGTCATGCATTGTATATTGATTCTACAACAGAACATGTCAAACAAAAAAAGCGGAAAATTTAATACGATTTTGTAAATGCTGATACTGATCAAATTCTGAAAAATATCATAAGAGAACGTCAGTATTCTGATTGGGTATAAAATAAAATAGATATCTGGAAGAAAAAAAAAATTGGATCTGTGTAAACAAGGCCTATCTTCCAATGATTGTAACAGTTTCCTCCATCATCTAAATTGGCAACTATTCTGTTTACATTTGTGCGAGTCTTGGATGTTTCTGATCATTTTGTGAAATTAAAACATCTTGAACCAAGTGTATGTGTATATATATAAATTGTCGGAATGAATCCCCAATGCATGACACAACAGTTTCATATTAGTGCAAGGCATTTATGATTGTTTTTCATACAAATTCTACTTAAAATTATACTTTTCTTTTTCATGATATGACTCACCTAAAATTTTATTCTAAATGAGGTTAATTTAATTTGATATCAAAATTTTCATGGCACTCATTCTTACATGGAAGTTCCCAACACTGAGAATTTGAGAGTGACACTTTTTTGGGTGTAAATGCAAACATCTGATAGTGAATAACAATTTATTCCTAACAAAACTACAACCTGATAAAAGAAATTCCACATATTGCCATGTACAACAAAATCCATATGGAATGTTGTTTCTAGCTTGGTTTAGCTTTGAGTTCGCGGTATCTCGATCATGCCTTCAATGAAACGAAGCTGTTCAAGTGAAGAAGTGGACTCCCATTTATTACATACAGTACTCCCATTTATTAACATGCATGATTATCTGACAAGTGACTACGATCAGTTCTCGAGTTAAAAGGTCAATATATGTACTGTACCCTTTGAAGCCTAACATGGGTAGGCCAGGTTTTCTTCTACGAATGGGGGTACACAAGGTCAAGGACAACACTGAATTGTGATGGTTTTGTTGGACAGTCTGTTTCTTTCCCTTGTGGTGGGGATAAGTCTGTTTGGTGGTGGGTTCACCTTAACCTGGCCTGTGACAGTGTTATAGCTGCTTGCTTTGTTCTACAGATTCCATATCTCGCATTTGTCTCCCCCACCTTGCATCAACTTGCATATTCTTAACAGCTGTATGATACCCACTACCCAGACAAAGCCCTGTCTGAGTTGTGTCACTCTGTTTCAGTGGTCATGGCACCAAATATTTGGCTTTAACACTGCATCTCTTTGGCATCTGGTTGACATTGCAAGTGTTAGATTCTCAAAAGGGATTTGAATCTCACTGTCAACCAGATGCTTAACAAAGAGATGCAGTGTTTCGTCTTCCTTATCCTTTTCTCAAGTACTTGCATCAAACATGGATGCAATCATGCATAACATAAGCCAAAGTAGGATAGAATGGAAATAAAAAATCAGAAGAACGCAAAATAGGTGGAAAGAATTATGTCAACTGTAACAAACAAAATGAATCAAAAGAAAAAAAAGCAATGGAGGGGGAAAAGAAGAAGAAAAAGAAAGAAAAGAAGAAATAACATATAACAAGGGATGTTGGTCTGTTGCATCTGACGTGTATTCTAGATGAACTGCTTTTCCAAGTTCTTGCTAGTTTGCACAAATTTTCAGTCTCTTTGAAACCGGTCTTCAGCACACATAGTATCGGAAAGAAAGCGTTATAACTTCCATCCTTGCTAGTTGTGTGCGCACAATCAAGCTGATGAATTTCCAAAACTAGTGCTTGATTAAATATGCGAGGTATAAAAGAGTTTGGCGAGTCCAAGGAAGCATCTTATGGATTTGGTTTCCTAATGCATCTCTAATTCTCAATAAAGCGGTGAAACATATCCGAGGAGCCTCTGGATTATTCCTCTATAAGTATCATATGTACAAAACAAAGTTAATTAAGAGTTTTAAATCCGAACTACGTTTTACATAAATTTTATTTTGTGAGTAAGAGAGTATTATTCCATGGAGCAAAAACGTGATGGGTCTGAAAGAGAATCAGAACAACAGCCAGAGTTAGACCAACCACATAGTAATCTAACACGTGGGATCATGAACATTGTTCGGAGAATAGGTAACCTGAAACCTGATCTACAACTTCGCCATTCGAACTTTGTGCGGATATTGCTAGAGGGGCCAGCTGAGCGATACATTCATCTCATGGACTGGATACGGGAAATAGAAGAGAAACAATCGCAGTTAAGGGAAGATATGGCATACGGAAGGCGACGTCGTAATCGAGAATTGGGACTGACACATGCTACTACCTTGATCTTTCTAATGTTTCTTTGCCTTTTTATTCATTTATATGTCTCCGGGCTTATATATTTGGGTAACATGTAACTTAATACGAATTTATCAAGCATCTGTTGTTTTATACGATAATAATCGTTTATGTTTTTCTATTGAAAATACCGTTTTTTTACTACTCAGATTCGACCATAAAGAAGTTCGCTTATCCATGGACCATGCATGTTTGCCACTTGCCAGTCTGTTTGTTTTCCTTGTAGTTGTGGGGGATAAATCTATTTTTGGTGTGGGTTCAACATGAACTATGCTAATCTTATGGCTGCTTGCTTTTGCTCCACAGATCCCATACCTTGCATTTGTCACCACCTTAAATAATTGTCACATGAACTTGCCAGCATAGAATTAAAGCATAGATACTCAATAGATATGTTATAAAGACAAAGCTTACTCTCGTCTGACCTGTTTCACAGGTATATATGACACCAAATGTTAGGCATTAAGCGGATATGCACGCAAAAAAAAAAAAAAAAAAAAAAAAAAAAAAACCGGATATGCACGGGATTTTCCAACATGTTATAAATCTTTTCGGAATATATGGGCACCGCTAGAGGTGTAAAACGTGCCGGCCCGGCACAACCCGGCACAGGAAGTCGCGTGCTTCACATGCCATGTGTCGTGTTGTGCTGTGCCAACGATTTAAACGTGATGTGACGTGTTGTGCTTTACTAGTCAAAAGCTAGGCACAACACACGAATAAACGTGTTGTGTCGTGTCGTGCTGGCACACGTGCTATAAACAATTTGAAATCAATTAATGTATACATTAAGGCAGACTCACAAGAATTTAAATAGACAACATATCATTTGAAATTATTTCAAGTAAAATTAACAAGTTTATTCAATAAAAAGAAATAGCTCATTAAATATAAAATTGGATTGTTGTCATGTAAATTAATGTGCTAGTCAAATATAGGTGACGACACTATAACAACGATATTGAAATATATTTTCCAAATATTAAGGTATTATATGTGTGGTTATAAATAAGCTAGCATAAAATGTCAAAAACTAGCTAGAATATTGATTCTTTTATGAAATATACAAAAAATGTGATGTATTATGCATTGTTATATGGTGTATTTGTGCATGTTATGACGTGCTTTATTAACGTGTTGTGCTGGGCTGGGCCACGTGCTTATCTGTGTCGCGTGTTGTGCTGTGCCACTGTGCCGATTAGGCTAACCCAGCACAGCCCACGAAACTAACGTATTGGGACGTGCTGGGCTAAATCACGTCTTTGGGCCTCGACTTCAGAACTTGACAGTACTTATCTTTGGTGGGCTCGTCTTTGGCACATCACAATTTACACCTCTAGGCAGGGGTGAGCATGGGCCGGTATGGACCGGTTTTCACCTCATCCGCATCCAATCCATTGCACTACGGATTTTAATTTTGGCATCCGCATCCAATCCATATCCAACGGATTTGCATCCAATGGATGCACGGATGGACGGATTGGATGCGGATAATCCAATGAATTTGTTTTAATAAAAATTTATAGTAAAGAAAATAAAGTTAACACAAATGACTCCTTATAAAACCTACATATCCTATATATGTATACAAATATAAAAATGCCATGTACAACATCCCAAGCAAACATCTTAAGAATTCCTAAATGATCCATAGTATTTTCTAAAACTATATAAATGTCTTTAATTTAACGGATATGGATGTCCAACGGATTTTCAAAGTTACATCCGGGCCCGATCCGTTATCCGTTGGATTTCAAAAACTCAATCCGCATCCAACCCATTAACGAACGGTCTGGACATCCATCCGCAAATGAACGGTTGGTCCCGGTTAAATCCGCGGATTACGGACCAAATGCTCACCCCTACCTCTAGGCACCGGCACCATCTTTCAAATCCACTTTGAATTCATTAATAACGCTTTTAGATCGAGTCTGTATGTTTCCGATCATTTTGTGAAATTAAATAATGTTTCGTATTTAATTTTATACAGATTTCCTGTTTTTCTTACTGGATACAGTTAGTGTAATATCGCCAAGGTCAAATTGCAAACTGTGCAACAATATATTGTCAATTTGGTGGAGATTATTATGGCTTAGTTTTGTAATGCTACAATTTTTGTAAAAGCGTTTTTCTGTTGTGATGTGCTGTGTAAAAAAAGCAGTTAGGTGTTTGATAAACTAGATACTAAAAGCTAAAGCTGATTAAAAACATAATCAAATTGTGTTTGGTAAAATATAGGCTCACTTATTGTAGTTGTAACAATATAGGCTCACTTATTGTAGTTGTAACAAATGACATAAACATACATAATCTTTTAATATAGTTTTATTCTATTCTATGGGATTTAAATATATTATATATATATACCCTTATACAGGATAAGAGTGATTAAATAATTAATATTTTTCTTCGGTCGTAGAGAATTTCTCCGAATTCTTCAGGTTTTTGAAATCACAAAACGCTTTTATCAGTAACACTAATATTCCTTTATTTCCCTTCATCCTTCCCCGCATCCACTACTCCTTCATTGTTTTCATCTCTCTTAAAACTCAAGAGGTTCTCACGAAAAACTTCTAATTTACAGTATATGAATCAAAAATCTTAATCCCAACCACACTTTCCTGTTAGCCTCTTTAATCAAACCCAAACAATTAGATGAAAAATAAATCTCCATCTAAATCAACGGAATGGAGAAATGTCGTTATTTTAATAAACACAAGGAGCAGGTTGTTTTAATCTATCTCTTTTTTTGCTGTTTTATTTATTCGTGTTTTCAATCAGTCTAGTGAAATAATTATGGGTAGTCTTGAATCAATGAAGAAATTAGCTTTTGGATGCCTTTTTTGCATATATCAGGTAAAAAGGGGGTAGAAAAAGTTGCAGATCTCATGAAAACAGAGAAGGAAGAGGTTACAGAGAAGGAAGAAATAAACAAAAAATGAAAAATCTTAATTAAATTCTTCTCACTTTATTCACCCATCACCAAACTGGATTAAACTCCAGAAATTTATCATGAAAAAACCATTTCAAAACCATTTTAATGAAACTCAATAAATGAAAAAAACGAGAAATCATCCAAACCCAATTCCTCAATGCACTTAAAATAAAAAAAAAAATCATCCTGATCAAACCCAACAAAAACGGATCTGACAAATCAATGAACACCCAAGTCTATTGAAAGATTGACGATAAATATTTCATTTAAATCAATGATTTTGATTTGATCACAGAAATTGTTGTAATTTTGATTAATGAACAATTCTTCCTTTACCTTGATTTCATCTTTGTGTGTTACTGAACATGATTTTTTTTCTGTGAAGTTGTAACACAGATCCTAGAACTATTAGTGCTTTGTTATTCTTTGCATATGGAAGCAGAAAGAGACAAGATAACAAGATGAAACAGAGAGAAGAAACGTGATTTTTTATTTTATTGTAAGGGTAATTATGGAAATATATTGTCCATCAATACAATTAATTTAATGACTATTTTTCCAATGCATAATCTCAAAAACCTAGATAAAAGAGGATCATTAAATGCCTCTTACCCCGTTGTTTATGGGTAAAAATCGTTTCCGCCGATTTCCGTAAATTCGGTAGGTGAGTGAGAAACTGGTTTAAACCCTAAACAAATGTCTTGCACGTGAGCACTTTCTAGATTCGAGAGATCAATGCGTACAAGTCCGGCCTAAACCAAGAAATGGCCGTTCCAGGACTTGTTTCGGTCACAAAGTGGAGGAGAAGGGTTGATTTGGGGAGGGAAGCAAAGAAAGGTGTTGAGACCGAGAATAATTCTAGGAGAGTAGTGTCTCGACTTGTATCGAGAAAAGTGAAAGCTTCGGAAGCTTGCAAGAGATGAAAGCTTTTTGGAGAGCTTGCAAAGTTGCCTTTTCTGAGAGTGTTGTATTTTTCTCCTGACCGAGACTTGTTGTCTGGTGGAAATAGGTAAGACCTATTTATACGAGGTTGAAACGTACCCTGGCCTCATGAAGGAAAAGAGTAAAGGGTGAAATAATGGGAGGAGGTGGTAACCGCAAGGTGTTTATGGGTGAAAAGGTTTTCACCATTATTTCCTCATTTATTTGACCGCTTTGTTCCTATTCACGCTTTCTTAATGTGAGCGTAGTGTACGCTGCATGCTGTGACCGCCAAACAAAAACCCTAGAAAGCATCCCCCAGTTTGTGTTGATGTCTCGAGTGTTGGTTGCACCTTGAGTGCAAGTGGCGCTGCTAGAGGCGCATGTGGCATGTGCCACTGGCATGTGCCACTGGCATGTGCGGAATGCCTTTGTTGCGGGTTGCACCTTGAGTGCAAGTGGCAATGCCAGAGCTGCTAGTGGCGTGTGTGGCATGTGCCAATGGCATGTGCGGAATGCTTTGGTGGTAGGTTGTACGTTGAGTGTAAGTGGCAATGCCAGAGCTGCTAGTGGCGTGTATGGCAAGTGCCAATGGCACGCATGGCCATTAGGGCTATGTCCTGGTAAGAAAAGCTACCAGCGATGCATGTTGGCATGTGCCAATGGCATGCGTGGCCAATTTGGGTCGCGTCCTGGTAGGAAAAGCTACCAGCGAGCGTGTTGGCATGTGCCAATGGCATGCGTGGCCAATTTGAGTTGCGTCCTGGTAGGAAAAGCTACCAGCGAGCGTGTTGGCATGTGCCAATGGCATGCGTGGCCAATTTGGGTCGCGCCCGGGTAGGAAAAGCTACTAGCGAGCGTGTTGGCATGTGCCAATGGCATGCGTGGCCAATTTGGGTCGCGTCCTGGTAGGAAAAGCTACCAGCGAGCATGTTGGGATGTGCCAATGGCATGCGTGGCCAATTTGGGTCGCGCCCTGGTAGGAAAACCTACCGAGCGGCGTGTTGGCATGTGCCAATGGCATGCGTGGCCAATTTGTCGCGCCCTGGTAGGAAAACCTACCAACGAGCGTGTTGGCATGTGCCAATGGCATGCGTGGCCAATTTGGGTCGCGCCCTGGTAGGAAAAAGCTACCAAGAGCGTGTTGGCATGTGCCAATGGCATGCTTGGCCAATTTGGGTCGCTACCTGGTAGGAAAAGCTACCAGGTAGCTTGTTGGCATGTGCCAATGGCATGCGTGGCCAATTTGGGTCGCCCTGGTAGGAAAAAGCTACCAACAGCGTGTTGGCATGTGCCAATGGCATGCGTGGCCAATTTGGGTCGCGCCCTGGTAGGAAAAGCAACCCGGACGAGCGTGTTGGCATGTGCCAATGTCATGCGTGGCCATTTTGGGTCGCGCCTTGGTAGTAAAAGCTACCAAATGCGTGTTGGCATGTGCCAATGGCATGCGTGGCCAATTTGGGTCGCGCCCTGGTAGGAAAAGCTACCAGCGAGCGTGTTAGCATGTGCCAATGGCATGCGTGGCCAATTTGGGTCGCGTCCTGGTAGGAAAAGCTACCAACGAGCGTGTTGGCATGTGCCAATGGCATGCGTGGCCAATTTGGGTCGCGCCCTGGTAGGAAAAGCTACTAGCGGCGTGTTGGCATGTGCCAATGGCATGCGTGGCCAATTTGGGTCGCGCTACAGGTAGGAAAAGCTACGACGAGCGTGTTGGCATGTGCCAATGGCATGCGTGGCCAATTTGGGTCGCGCCCTGGTAGGAAAAGCTACCAGCGAGCGTGTTGGAATGTGCCAATGGCATGCGTGGCCAATTTGGGTCGCGACCTGGTAGGAAAAGCTACCAGTGAGCGTGTTGGCATGTGCCAATGGCATGCGTGGCCAATTTGGGTCACGCCTTGGTAGGAAAAGCTACCAGCGAGCGTGTTGGCATGTGCCAATGGCATGCATGGCCAATTTGGCCGAGTTGCATGATTTGCAAGCCTAGGCGTGGGCGCCATTTTGGCATGGCGTGGCTAGGGCCAAGGTAAGGGTGCTTGGCTTGGCGTGGCGTGACTAGCGTAGCTCGGGCCAAGGCATAGTGCGTTTGGCATGGCGCGGCTAGCTCGGGCTAAGTGTGGCTGGCATGATTTTCCTTTGGCACGGAGGTGCGGCTAGCATGGTTGGCATGCTTTGGCGCGTTTGGTGTGGCTGGCATGATTTGCCATTGGCACAGAGGTGCGGCTAGCTTGGGCTAGGTGTGGCTGGCATGATTTGTCATTGGCACGGAGGTGCGGCTAGCATGGTTGGCATGCTTTGGCGCGTTTGGTGTGACTAGCATAGCTAGGACCAAGGCAGAGTGCGTTTGGCATGGCGAGGCTAGCTTGGGCTAGGTGTGGCTGGCATGATTTGCCATTGGCACAGAGGGGAATTAAGGTTTTGTTCGTTTTAACCCTAATTTGAAAAAAAAATACGCTCTATTAATTACTGACTACCTACATTAAATGTTCTAATAAATGTGTCATCGGTGACATTAGGTTATTTGGGGTTTTACAATTTTACCCTTTGTTTAAAATCCACCATCAACATTAAGTCCCCTGATTAGCTCGGAACAGGAGCTTTGTTTCGAGGTAAGCATAAGATGGTGACAAACTATCAACAGTAAATCGTAAAGAGAATTAAAGAGGCTTGTTTGACCTTTTTATAAATAGGATTTGGAATCCTTGCCTCTGGCAGTTTTGCGCAAATCGGGAGGCTGGCACAATTGGGAAGTCCGCGTCATTGAGAGGTAGGAAGTCAAGCGGCATTGAGAAGTTGACACGAGTTGGGAACTGAGCATGCTAGCTGGCGGGACCAGCGCAAAGTGGGAAGCTAATCGCGCTAGCTGGCGGGACTTGGGCGGTGTTGGGAAGTTGGGCGCAATTGGTGGGACCGGTGCAACTTGGGCGACGTTGGGAAGTTGGGCGCAATTGGTGGGACCGGTGCTACTTGGGCAACGTTGGGAAGTTGGGTGCCCTTGTGGGCCCGTTCCTTATATGCACGATTTTTGGTATAGGGAATTCCTTCCCTATTTCAGAATCTCCATGCCCATATATATTATAATCCCTTTCTCTCATCTTTGTTCTTCCATATTTTCATACTAGCGGCAGAGTGATAAAGAAAAACCTATTTCCAGGTATGTCTTCCAGTACTTCTCTTGTTTCCCTTTTCATGTAGGTGCAAACCCTAAAAGTAGGCGTTTTTATAATCCTTGCAATGATATTGCGCATATGATTTCTTGGCGTGCTTCTTGTAGAAAATATTGCATATATGCACCCAAGGGAAATACTGTATATATGATTCGAACCTGTAGAAAAAAACGCTCCATATATAATTTTGAACCCGAAGAAGATACCATAGACGCATTCGAGCCCGTAGAAAATACTGCGTATATAGTCTTGAACCCGAAGAAGGATACCATAGACGCATTCGAGCCCGTAGAAAATACTGTGTATATAGTCTTGAACCCGAAGAAGGATACTGCAGACGCACTTGAGCCCGTATAAAATACTGCGTATATAATTTTTTGAACCCTGAAGAAGATATTGTGTGTGTATTTTCGAACCCGTAGAGAATACTATATATGTGCTTCATAGGACTTCGAACCCATAGGAAATATTGCATATATGAATTTCGGACTTGAAAAAATATCACGCGCGAAATTATTTTTGAACCCGTAGAAAAATGCTCCATATATAATTTTGAACCCGAAGAAGGATACCATAGACACATTCGAGCCCGTAGAAAATATTGCGTATATAATTTTGAACCCTGAAGAAAATACTGCGTGTGCAGTTTTGAACCCGTAGAGAATACACCCTATCTCTTTTTTTTTGTTGTTGAGTGCGGTTATGTGTTAGGGAGATAATTTTGTCTTTCTCCGTGTGCAGATATCTCGTCACTAAGTTGTTATGAAGAAATCCGACAAGATGTTACCTGAACAAAATTTCGCCTCATCAAAGGATGTTCATAGTTCCAAACCAAACACGGATGATGAATTCTTTGCTAGACCCCTCGCCCCTTCTCGGAAGAATCACCCAGGTTTCGTGCCAATTTTTTTAACCGGTGGTGAAGATGAAAAGAAGACACATTCGGTTCGCCCAGAGAACACCATACGGTTCTGTCTTCATAAAGGGGTATATTCTTCTTCCAACATTGATTTCAGGATGTGTCAAAGCCCATTGCGTTCTTTTGATAGATGGGTTGAGTTCATGGTGAGTAGGGAGCACATAAATACCAACTTGACTCGACCGCAGATTATTGATGCTTGTCGAGCTTGATGAAATCTCCAGTTAGGAAGGATATCCCGGGCTTGGTTGCTTTCATCTCCGGATGGTGTTCGGACACCCATACGATCATATGTAGATGGGGTGAAATAACTTTCTCCTTGGAGAGTGTGGCTCTCTTGTCAATCTTCCCAGTAGCAGGAATCTTAATATTCGATTGTCTGAAGGTGAGGAGAAGATGCGGGAAGACCTTGCCGCTAAGTTGGGAGATTACGCTCGAAAAGACTCCACTGCGAAGTCGAAGGATTCTGTCCGGAAAGAAGATGAAAAGTGCTTTTATAACTGGTGGATATCTCAATGGTTTCCGGACGAGCTGGAACCTAAACAGAAAAGCAGTGATATTCATGTTGCAGCATTTTTGGCTCTCTGGTTGTCTAGAGACATTTTTGATGACGGTTCTGGCAAGAAGGAAATAAGACCAGAGTTGCTAGTGATTGCTGTGAAGTTATCAAAAGGTGAAGTTCTTCCCATTGGCAAGCTATTCCTTGGTTCCCTGTATGTGTATCTGGATCACCTAGTTGCGAACATGCGAGTTTCGAATGGTTTCATGAAAGTGGATTCATATGTGCACGTTGATTTTCTGCAAGCCTGGCTATTGGAGCACTTTGAGAAGTATGCTCCGAAACCGTTGCCTTCGATTCCGCGAGTTGGGGAGGCTCCGAATTCTTCGATGGGTGAACAAGCGTCCAAGAGCCGGCATGAGCTTGGTTAGTTTTCTCGATAAGTCGCATGAAATCGGTTTTCGCCATGGGAGCCGGTCCATAGGTCGGTGACTCAAATTGACACCTTTGCTTCTCCTCCGATCATGTCTTTATCTTCCGACGGCAACTTGAGTGTTGGTGAAAACTTGTTTATTCAAAGCCGCATGTCCCTATATATGCCGTCTTTCTTCATGGGGTCTTTCCGAATAGCTACTTACAATATTAACCGTGCTGCTCGTCACATGGGTTTCGATCAAGGGGTACCTCTTGCTTACCAGCTGGTGGTTCCTAAGGATTCATTGCATGCCGCCCTCAATGCCAGTGCCCTTGAGCTGGGTATCCGCCTTCCCTTCTTTCAGACGGGAAGAGTAACTTCAACGACTTTTGGTTATAATGAGTTCTGGTACGATGAGTTCACTATGATCCAAGATTTTGTAAATAAAGTGGTGGATAATGTTCGTTGTAAACCTTCCCCAGCAGTTTTGAAGAAGTATCCAATGTTGAGAGATCCCAAGCGAAAGTTGCCTGGCAACTCGGAAAGTCCCAAGGCAAAGGAACAGAGAACGAAGAATCGTCTTTGGCGGGTTCGGGCGGTTTCAAAAGATCCTTCCGCAGCTCGTGTCTTTCAGTTCTTCCAATAACCAGGTATGTGTCGCCTCCTTGTTGGTTTGTCTCAAAACACGTGAATTTCTGCTGAAAACATGTGTCTTGTTCCTTCCAGGGCTTCGGTAGTGTTAATGCTTTCGCTGCCCTTGCACGTTGCCAAGAGACGGCAATTTCTTCGAAGATCTCTAACATAGCTATGTCTCAGACTTATATGTCTTTTTTTTCCATTATAAACTTTGTTATAAGCTCGTGATAGTGTAGCTTCACTGTCACAACGTAGAGATATTGCAGGCATTGGCTTAGGCCATAGAGGAATTTCTAATAATAAATTCCTAAGCCATTCTGCCTCCTTGCAGGTTGCCGCGAGAGCCATAAACTCTGCTTCCATTGTTGAATGTAAATTACATGTTTTCTTTTTCGAAGCCCATGACACCGCATCCCCGGCAAGAGTATAAATCCATCCACTAGTGGACTTAGCTTCATTGGAACTTGTTATCCAATTTGCATCTGTATAACCTTCCAAAACATAAGGATATCCTGAATAGCATAAACCATAATCCATTGTTCCCTTTAAGTATTTAAAATTTTTACAAACTGCGTTCCAGTGAACATGTCCTGGATTGTTTGTAAATCTATTCACCACACCAACAGCAAATGCAATGTCGGGGCAAGTACAATGCATGGCATACATGAGGCTACCAATATTACTCGCATACTCTAACTGCGACACAGAACGTCCCTTATTTTTTATTAACTTCACACTAGGATCAAATGGGGTAGATGTTGTTTTACAGTTCTCATGGTTGAATTTTCTGAGGATCTTGTCAATATAATGAGACCGCGTCAAAGCAATACCATTTTACGATCTAACTATTTTGATACCAAGTATCACATTAGCTTTGCCCATGTCTTTCGTATCAAAACAAGAACACAAGAATTTCTTAGTCACTTCTGCTACTTGCAAATCAGTAGCAAATATCAACATATCGTCGACATAAAGACAAATTATCACTCCTTTTCCTTGAGCAAACTTATAATACACACATTTGTCAGCTTCATTAATTCTGAAACCATTACTTATAACCTTTTGCTCGAACTTTTCATGCCACTATTTAGGGGCTTGCTTCAAGCCGTATAATGATTTCATAAGTTTACATACTTTGTTCTCTTGGCCTTTCATAATAAAGCCCTCCGGTTGCTCCATATAGATTTCTTCATCCAACTCTCCATTTAAAAATGATATTTTAACATCCATTTGGTGAACAATCAAGTTGTAACTGGATGCCAAACTAATTAGAACGTGAATGGTTCTAATTCTAGCCACAGGAGCATAAGAGTAAAAATAATCGACTCCTTCCTTTTGTCGATATCCCTTGGCCACTAATCTGGCCTTATATTTATCAACAGTTCCATCAACTTTGAATTTCCTTTTAAAAATCCATTTACTCCCAATTGGTTTACAACCTTCAGGTAAATCAACAAGTACCCAGGTCCCATTGCCTAAGATGGAGTCTTTTTCGTCATTAATCGCTTCCTTACAAAAAGTTGATTCGCGAGAAGCCATAGCCTCGCTATAAGTCAATGGATCATTATCAATGGTGCAAATCATTTGAGTAATGGTACCATCTTTATTTCCTTCCACTAAATATAAGTGAAAGTTTGAACCATACTTAGAGTAGTTCTCATTTCCAGCTCTTTTACTTCTTTTTGGTTGGAAACTATCGACCTCATTTGGTGTATCGGAAACACCATTATCCTGAACAGCACTATGAATTGGATTTTTAATGTCATGGTCAGCACTTACAGTTGGATTTTCTATAGATTCCATACGTTTTCTTTTCGAAGAAAATGTACTTTCATAAAATTCAGCGTCTCTTGATTCGATAATAGTATTATACGATACCGAATCATCGTAGCTCATATTTAAGAATCTATATTCCTTACTGTTTTGAGCATGGCCAATGAATACACATTCCAGCGCTTTAGTGCCTAATTTTGATCTCTTTGGATTAGGCAACCTTACCAAATCTCTGCACCCCCATACTTTGAAATTCTTTAGATTTGGTTTTCTCTTTTTCAGAAACTCATAGGGAGATACAAGAGTTTTACGATGGGGAATTCTATTTAATATAAAACAAGCTGTTAGTAAAGCTTCACCCCATAGATTCAAGCTTAATCCAGAATTCAACAACATACAATTAAACATTTTCGTTAATGTTCTGTTTTTTCTTTTTGCTATGCCATTTTGTTGAGGGGTATATGGAGCAGTCGTTTGGTGAATAATTCCTTGGATTTCGAGATACTCAGAATCCATATATTCACCCCCTCGATCAGACTGTAAGACTTTAATCTTACGACACCATTGATTTTCCACCTTCGCCTTATAAAATCTTAAATTTATCGAAGGCTTCATCTTTGGTTCTTAAGAGATACACATGACAGTAACGTGATGCATCATCAATAAATGTGATAAAATATCGTTTACCACCCCTAGTTAAAACACCATTTAACTCACATATGTCTGAATGAACTAAATCCAAAATTTCTAAGTTCTTTTTTGGTACTGATGGAAAAGGTTTTCTAGTAATTTTAGATTTCACACAAACATCACATTTATCATTAGAGATTTTAATACAATCAGGGATTAATCCTAATTTAGTCATGCTTCTCATACGTTTGTAATTAATATGCCCTAGTCTAGCATGCCAAGTATCAAATGTCTCAGAAACATAAGCGGAAGAATTTATTTCATTACTCAAGTTCAACTTGTACATACCATTGGTTACATAACCTTTGCAAACATAAATAGCACCCTTAGATAATATGACTTTGTCCGATTCAAACAAGATTTTGAAACTATGTTTGTTAAGGAAACTTACAAACATGAGATTTTTTCTAATTTCAGGAACATGGAGAACTTCATTCATCACGAGTTGCTTTCCGGAAGTAAGGTTGAGAACCACCTTTCCCTTTCCAACAATTTTGGCAGTAGCCTTATTGCCCATATAAAGGTCTTGTCTAGCAATCTCAACATAGTCCTGAAATAGGTTCCGGTCTCTTGCAACATGTTTTGTTGCCCCAGAATCCATCCACCATTCAGTATCATTATCAATTAAGAATACTTTTGAAACTACATCAGCAATCTTAGTGGGTTCTCATACATGATTTGCTTGGTCTGAATTCTTCTTTTTCAAGAACCGACAATCCTTCTTAAGGTGTCCTGTCTTGCCACAATGCCAGCAAGCACCTTTTGGTTTGTCTCTTTTGTTCCTTTTGTTTGGTGCATCATTACTGTTTTCATCATGCTTTCGTTTATGAGATTTCATTTGGGATTTCTCTTCTACAACATGAGCATTTGGATCAACTTCCAATAATTCCAGTTTCTCAAGATGTCTTGAATTTTCCTCTACTTGCAGACGCTTGAGAAGTTCTTATAAAGACATCTCTTCTTTGATTAACTTGAGTTCTTTTCGGAATTACTTCCAGAGTAAATTAGTGTTTGGGTCGTTAAATTTGGTATGTGTTAGTGTTTAGGTCGCAAGTTTGTCCAGTTTAGTGTTTGGGTCGTTGACCCGTTAGTCAACTAAGTCATCTGGTCAAACAGTTAACGTAATTAACGTCCGTTAGGCATCTGATTTAAATTTTAAACTGCTGATATAAGAACGGTGGGAGATAGGATCACGTGGGAATACGAGTTTTTATTTTTTTTCTTCATCTTCTTCTCTTCTCTTCTCATTCCCTCAGTCAAAATCTACAGTAAATTAAAGTGAACGGTATTCTCTACGGTGAAGCAATCACTTCTGATTGTTCCTCTGATAATAGTTGTAATTAAGCTTCTGATTTCAAATCGGAAGATTTAAAATTCTCAAAATTAATTGTATAATTTGGGTTGGTTAGAGCATCTGTGTGGCTGCTGTTATTTTTGTGTATTGTATATAAGATTTAAGAAGTGTTTCGTGTTACAGATAAACAAGGAACACTACGAGATCTGTTAAAAAACTGTTTTCTCTAATTTGGGGAGATTTAGTGAAGATTTGGACGAGAAACCAGCTTGAAGATGGGACTGAAATTGGTGTCAATGTCGTCAATTTCTGTTTATGAGTTGTGAAGATTAAGACTTGTTTTGGAATCCTGATAGTATTAGGAATATTGGGTGTTAGTCCAATTTGAATTTGCAGGGATATAAATGAGCCAAGCATCCGCAACAAACACCTCTCTTCACAACCAGTACTGCATACCAACTGTTTGGTAAAAATCCTCAACAGTTCTTCTCTCTTTTTTTTTTTTTTTTTTTTTTTGACACGATCCGCGGCGGGATTCGAAACTCTGACCTAACAGTTCTTCTCTTTTACTGAGTATACATCCTGGATAAATTTGACCATGAGTTTCTTCAAGTTACAATATACTTGATAGCAGGGGCAGTAATTCAATTTGAATTAGTAGAAGAGTAAAGCATAGTAAACGTAAAGCAAAAAAAAAAAAAAAAAAGAGTAAAGTTATAGAAAGAGGATTTGAGAGTTTGAAAATGTAGGGAGATTTAATATCATTATCTTGTGGGGAATTCAATAGAAATCCTCATAAAAAGGCGAATGAAGATCTGAAAATCAAGAACAAGAAGCAGCTTAATCGAGGGGAAGGTGTTGGTGAATCTGGTGATGCGAAACAGTTGAGTGGCAAAGTTTGTAAATATTTAACTAACTGAATAATTATTAACCGTAACTAACAGATTGACCAAAATAGCTAGTTGACCAAATTGACTAGGGGGTCAACAACCCAAACACTAAACTGGACAAACTTACGACCCAAACACTAATACGTGTCAAAATTAACGACCCAAACACTAATTTACTCTTACTTCCATGACGATGGAAGTTTTGTAATTATAGTAGAAACTTGAAAAGACTCTTCAAGCTTAATCCCACCAGGAATAATGTTTTGCATAATGATTTGTAGTTCATGAACTTGAGATAATACGGACTTCTCATTTATTATTTTAAAATCATAAAGTTTACTTACTAGAAATATTTTGTTGCCAGCATCTTCTACCTTGTACATGTGGTTCAAAGCATCCCATAATTCCTTTATTGTGCTAGTCATTGCTTCATAAACATCATATAGGATGTCTGACAGATAGTTAAGAATATTCCCACGACACATGAAATCGTCTAGTTCCCATTTCTTGCGTCGAACATCATCATCCGCGACTTCCTTTTCTGTTTCAGAATCAGCATTGCCTTCTGCTTCTGTAGTTACACATTGTTTCTCTGCAACTACATCTTTCTTTTTCTTTTCTGGCGCCGCATCAGTTAGTACATAAGCCACTTGTAGAAAGGTAAGATAGAAGAACATCTTTCCCTTCCAGCGTTTGAAGTTAGAGAGATCAAATTTGTCAAAGCGGGCAATATCACTGGTTGTCGGTTGTTTGCTTGAATACTGAGCCATGAATATTATCTTAAGATTGTTAGTGAGTAAACTATGTATATAGAGGAACTTATCTAGAAGGAAAGAATAATGAATAGCCTGAGTCGAGGATCGCTCTTTCCTTAAGAAAATATTTGCACTCTCCTAAAATATTGACTGCAAAGAGTTATAGAAATTTGCCTCCCAAGATAAAATAGGCTCAGTTCTTCAACTGTGTTGGATATAAATTGCAGAGTAATATATTTAACCACAAACACAGACTTGCTAATACAAAAAAGATGTCAGCGTTTTTCATGGATCATAGATGGACATATTTATAGTTTTCAAAAGGTTGCAACAAACAGTTATGTCTCTTTGAAAGGGTTTGTTAACTGCTTGTATCATTCGGACTTTCTAACCAACTTGCGTATTTCAATTTGAATCCAAATTTGAAAAGATAACTATCAGAATTTATCACGTTTGGTGCCGCATCCGTTAGTACATAAGCCACTTGCATAAAGGTAAAATAGAAGAACATCTTTCCCTTCCAGCGTTTGAAGTTAGAGCCATCAAATTTTTCAAAGCGGGCAATATCGTTGGTTGTCGTTGGTTTGCTTGAAGACTGAGCTATGAATATTGTCTTAAGATTGTTAGTGAGTAATCTGTATATAGATAGGAACTTATCTAGAAGGAAAGAATAATGAATAGCCTAAGTTGAAGATCGATCTTTCCTTAAGACAATATTTGCACTCTCCTAAAAGATTGACTGCAAAGAGTTACAGCAAATTTTCCTCCCAAGATAAAACAAGCTCAGTTTTTCAACTGTGTTGGATATAAATTGCAGAGTAATATATCCAACCACAAACACAGACTTGCTGATACAAAAAAGATGTCAGCGTTTTTCATGGATCATATATGGCCTGAGTTTGTCATATTTATAGTTTTCAAAAGGTTGCAACAAACAATTACGTCTCTTTGAAAGGGTTTGTTAACTGCTTGTATCATTCAGACTTTCTAACCAACTGGCGTATTTCAATTTGAATCCATTTAGAAAAGATATGAATTTTCACTTTGTAGTTATCCAAACGTGATAACTTCTGATAGTTAGGGATGGCAATGGGCGGGTATGGGGCGGGGACCTTGAATCCCATCCCCTACCCCGTTCAAAAAAACAAAACCCATCCCCTACCCGTTCCCCATAAGAATGGGGCGGGGACGGGTATGGGGAATCCCCGTAGGGGATGGGTTTCCCATGGGTTATCATAACATTACAATAAATATTTAAAATTTTGTAAATAATAATAATTTAAAAATAATTATAATGGTTCAAACAATAATACTAACCTAAGCAGTGCATTTTGAAATTTTAAGTTTATAATAACCAACTAAAATTGAAAAATAAATGAAATAATTGATCCACAATTAAGTACTATGGTTCATTTTACTTCTTAGTTCCTCATTATTAACCATCTTCCTCCATGTTAATCATCTCATCATGATCTTCTTCGTTATCTTCCAAAAAGTTTCTCGATTAGATATAATAAGTTATGGTATGGGGCGGGTATGGGGTGGGGACCTTGAATCCCATCCCCACCCCATCCCCGCATCACTACTTTCCCCGTTCCCCATTTATACGGGTAAAACCCTAACCCATAGGGGCGGATCCCCACGGGGATGGGTTTGGGTGGGGCAAATTGCCATCCCTACTGATAGTTATCTTTTCAAATTTGAAAAATTCCAACAATAACTACATGATATGATTCCCCTAAATTCGCATTTAATATGAGGTTTATATGATGATATCAAATTTATTATGGCAATCATTCTTACTTGGAACTTTTGGAAGTCCTGAATATTGAGAGTGAAAAACAAAAAACGCATAAATACAAACATCTATTAGGGAATGAGATGTCATAAATCTTCTATAGGGTATATACGGGCACTGCACCATCTTTCAAATCCTCTTTGAATTCATCCATAAAGCTTTTAGATTTAGCGAAATAAAGTTATTCAAGTGAGGAAGTGAACGAACATATCTCGTTTATGAACATCATTAAAGTTAAAAGGTTGATGTGTAACACTATGTACCCTTTCAATATTGCAAAGGGATAATTTGATGTTTATGAGCTCAATCAGGTCAATCTATTTCAGCAAACTATAATTAACTTGCAGATTCAGTATCTTGATCTTGCTGAAGTTTTTCAGCTGCTAAGTAAACGAGTCGACATTAGCAGGTATAAAAATGCCAAAGTGTTTTCGTCAAAACAAAGTTCCATGGTCTTTTAACTCGAGATGAGAGGGGAAAAAGTAGCTTGTTGATGTCTCATTGCTAAACTATTGTAAACCAACATTATCAAGAAAAAATGAGAGCGTCTCTATCCTCAACCTTTCTCCTTTTTCCACCATACTTCATCCCTGGTAGGATCTAGAAACCTAGTATTTTCGTTAGTCATTAGATTCCCTTTAATTTTCATAATCCTTCCTTCCTTATCTAATCATGAATAACCAGTATGTCCAAATCCATAAAGTATACTTTAGATTTTCCTGCAGTAAATCTATCCCCTCACCGCCAATAACTCTCAAGGAGTTTCAGGCTCATGGATCTATAACTGCAACTTTTTCAATTTCTTTTAATTGTTAAAAATTCCACAATGCAATAATTCAAGATCAAGTATGTTATTTTTGGAGAACTATCATGGAATTTCGTAAGAAATGTGTGGTTGCTAAAACTAAAAGATATACTAAATGTTTAATATCTATCACTACTGAAGATATACTAAATATTCAATATCTATCACTACTAAAAGATATACTAAATGGTCCATCTCTGAATTATGATATGTATCTGATTTGTATTCTTGAACTACTTAACTATTGTAGTCTTCAATTTAACCGGTTAGCTTGGTTCATATTTTGTGTTATCCTTATTAAAAAAGTGTAATTTTATTTTCAATATAAAAAAGACATAAAATAGAAAAGATAACTTTGTTGAGAAAGTACTACAAATAGGATAAGAGAAAGGGTATCCCAGCTAAATGAGATGAACAAAGTTGCACTTATCAAATGGGTATGTTATATTTAGTTAACAATTTTTAATAGAGTTAGAAGGTAAACATAACAAATCGTATGACATAATAATTTGTTAAACATAACAAAAAAATACAAATAGATATTTATTAAACCTAATCGATCGATCCAGTAGATAAAATTGATCGAATCCATCGCTATCTAAATTGTTAGAAATTCACATAAAACTATTGAAAGATGAATACAAATTGAATAATCCTGAAAACCCATCATACTTTTCATCAATGGTGCATGTATCAATAGTTGAAATTTTTTTCATGAAATTCTTCAAAATTAAATCTTTTTCATGACTAGGTAGCTTATTATTGAAATGAACATGTTAAATTAGCACTCTTTAAAGGAGTGTGCAAAAGATTTGACAAAACTTAATAAAGGATACTTGTTATCTCCGTGTACTTATTAAACATATTAAAAATAACTTAATCAGAAAAATATATCATGTGTTAAAAATATAATAATATAAAATAATTGCGTCGACACTTTAACAACATAGATATATCATAAACTTCACAAATGCAGTTTCTTGTTAATTTAAGATGTTTTATTATTGTGGAAATAAATGTAGGCATAATACCTACATTAGGTGGATGTTGTTAAGATTTCAAGTATATTTAGACTAACTTTTTATGTGTTACCTGATTAGTAAAAGTGGATGCTTTTAGTTTCCAGAACCAGGGCACTGATGTATAATTTTGAGTCACGATGGTCAAAGTATGGGCTCTACCACCTAAACATATATTCAAAGAAAAAGCAAAGCAGATCTATAATCGGCAAAACTTCATCTTCTTTCAAAAAAGCTTCTCTGATTTGATTTCCATTTTCAGGTAAGAATAGTACTCGAATCTCTGATCAGACCGGTAAAAGATTTCATACATTTTTAGAAAAGAGAACAGAAGAGAAGATAAGAAAATAAGGAGAAAAAAATTATAGGAGAAAACACAATTTTCTTTTTCTTGTTCACAATCAAATTCATTGATATTTTATATGGAAGTTTTATAATTGGTGTGACACATGGACGCAAATTAAAAGTAGGAAGTGACACAAGATCGGTAACGGAAATCCAATGAAGAAAGAGATGGAATTTGGTACTAGGACTGAAATGGTGAGTAACAAAATAAGAACATTGAGAAATGTTGTTGTTGCTAGATCAAGAAACCAAGAATTCAATATGGATGTTACAGTGAAGCTAGAAGCTGATGTAAGTTCTTCGCGCTTATCTCTTGTTTTTACAGTAAGTGTTTTTTTTATTTATTTTTTTTTGTAGATTTTACAGCTAAATCTAAAAATGTTTCCATATTTATCTCTTATTTTTCCTATAAGTTAATCTCTCTTTTTTTTGTTGTAATTTTTTTCGGTTAATTAATTTTCTTCTTTTTTTTTTTTTTTTTTTTTTTTTTTTTTTGAGGAATTAGAATCTATGTTTCGATGATACAATAATAAAACTAGAAGAGCGTATTGAAGAATTTTTGGGAGAAGCAACTGAATAAGAACTGGAAAAGATCCAAAGTCGATTGATTGTTGGTGGTTTGGAACCCAATGGAAATCCTAAACTTGCAGTTATTTATATAAATAATGGTCCGGTTAGAACTATTGAGGCTATAAAGAATGTTATCTTTGAAAACCAGTATGTAAGGGAAGCTTTCCGCGTAAAGTAAATATAGTGCACAACCATAAGTTGTTGACGCCGTTCATTGGAATTGCATATGATGATGATGATGTCCTTAGAGCCTTTATGTTTATCATGCTTATCGTGTTGTTACACCAAAAGTTGTCAAGGATTCTCATGGCCAAGCTACCATGAGTGTCACTGCTTGCAATTGCATCATAAACTGTCCATGAGATCAATCCTTGACAACTTCTGCAGGTCAAAAAGATACATTATTGTAGTGGGCGTTTGTTGGAGAGTCTACAAGTCTTAAATGTAGAAATATGAGAAAGGTAGGTAGGTGCATATAAATTGGGCATGATTGTCTGAAATATGTTTCGTTTTGCATGAAGTCTGAAGAAGGCATGTGTGCCACTGCCTATGACCCTAAAATAAAACTACTCCAAGTCCCCAACTCCCAAAAACAGTTCTAAATCTGTATCTTTTGCAAAAATTTCTTATCACAAAAGGTGGTGATCATGTTTCCAATAGAACTTCATCATTTTATAATTGTCCCTCTTTATATGAGCATCACTACTAGCTTTTCCACCACCCATCATCTTTCCGGTAGAAAGCTGAGATTCTAAATGCATATGATATTTATATCTAATACTATGAGAGCAAACACTATAGTGGTTTTTTTCGTCCTCATCTAAGCATATACAAAGATATGCGATGGTTTACTAAAGGAAAAAAAACAACTAGTAATGAGCCAGTTGATATTTTTTACTTGACAATCTGTAATTGGGCCTGATGGCTTAAGATATGTTTTGCATAAAGAATGAGTCTCCACGAAAGCTCTAATTCTGTATATTTTGCACAACTTTCTCATCACATATGGTGGTGATGATAGTAGAACTCAACTTTTTATAGCTATCCCTCTTGACTGTATATGAGCATCATTAGATTTTGTAATATCCAAGCAACTCAAGAAAAATACAACTACTACGGTGTATTTTTTCAGAAGTTGTGCATAAACATATATAAAACAAATAGCATTTTTTTAATCTATCCCTGTCACACAAAAAATGGTCTTTTCCTCGTATGTGTTTTTATTCACTCTGGTAGGAAATAAGTCCAATGTCATAATACTACCTTCTCTAACAAAAAAAGACATAAGACAAGTTGGTTGTACCAAGTCAAAGTTTAAATCAAAGTCTAGAAAATACATTGAGTGTTGGAACATTCATATGAAAGGTCATTATTCAAATGAATACATGACGCCTAATCAAGAAAAAAAATAAAGGGAAAGGAAATAACAAACAAGACAAGGATATTGTAGAAATTGTAACAAATGGTGATATCATTTTATTCTCTGATTGTAATGATGTATGTATGAGTTTTGCAAGTTCCAGTTTAGATTGGATAGTAGATTTTTAGGGGCATCCGATCATGCTGCTTCTCGAGAAGATGTGTTTACTTCCTTCAAGGATAGTGACTTTGGGTCAGTCATAATTGGAAACAGTGGTATTTCAAAGATTGTAGGAATATGTGATGTGAAAGTTGACACTGATATTAGATGCACACTATTTATCAAAAATGTGAGACATGTACCAGATCCCCGTTTGAATTTAATGTCACCTCGAGTGTTAATTAGATGATGAATGGTACACCAGTTATTTAGAAGATGGATAATGAACGCTAACAAAGGCCTGCATAGTCATTACAAGAGGCAAGAAGTGTGCAACATATAAAAGATAAGTGCAGATGGTTAAAGATGAGTTCAATGCTATTGACAACAATTCAACATCCAAGATATGGCATAGCAGACTGGTAATTTTAGTGAGAAGGGACTTCAAATCCTGTCCAAAAGACAAGATTTGGTTTCTTTTTATGATATTTACCAAAGTACCATTCTAGTATTATAGATCTTATTCATTCCGATTTATGTGAATCTTTAAGGGTCAAAAAACTTGTTAGTGTTGTTTTTTTTTTTCTTGTTACCTTTATCAATGATGCTTCAAGGAAGGTTTGGTCATATGAAATTAAGACCAAAGATGATTTTCTCCATGTGTTCAAACATATAAGGATTAGTGTTCAAACTGATTTATGTAGTCTATGCAATAAAATGGAGGAAACAGGAGATCATATTCTTCTTCATTGTGAATTCGCTCATGAGGTATGGTCTCACTTTATTAAAGATTTGAAGATGGATTGGGTGCAGCCTGCTATTGTGTTGCAACATTTTCAAGTCTGGATTGGTCTAGATATCAAAGGGAGATGTAAGGAAGTGAGTAAGAAGCTCAGTTATGCAATATTGTGGCATTTGTGGAAGGAAAGGAGCAGCAGGGCTTATGGGGGTAGGAGTAAAACAGCTGAGGAATTGATTCTTCTGATCAAACAAAGTGTTATTCTCTGGTTTTTTGATACAGAGGTTTTTAGAGGTTACAATGTAAACCAAATCTTATTTAATTGGGAGACAATTCTTCATGTTCAATAGACTGTAGAATTGTCTTCCATGTACATATCTATTTTTTCATTTAATATAACCTTTTTATTTCAAAAAAAAAAAAGTTAAGGTAAATATGTGTACCCTTGAAGGCTAACATCGGTAGTTCAGATTTGCTTATTATGAATGGGGTACAAGGACAACACTGGACAGTCTGTTTATTTCCCTTGTGGTGGGAATAAGTCTTCTTGGTGGTGGGTTCAACTTCACCTGATCTACAACTTCGTCACTCGAATTTTATGCGGATAATACTAGAGAGGCCAGCTGAGCGACACATTCGTTAGGAAAAAATGTAACTTAATACGAATTTATCATGCATCAGTCATTATATAACATAATCACACATGGTTTTTCTTTTGAATATACCTTTTTTTTTACTACCCAGATTCGACCATAAAAACAAAACTATCCAAAATGCTAGAAAACTAACTACTTCCTTGCTAGTTACTCGTATTTCATCGTGGCCAACATGATCTGCAGATTTTGTATCTTGATTTTGCTGAAGTTTCAGCAGTTTTAGCCGGGTTGACATAGGCACAGAAAACAGAGTATAAATATTCAAATTTCCTTCGGATTCGAAGATTGCGTTGATTTCTTCGTCAACAACAAAGTGACCCCGTCTTTTCACCCGATGTGAGAGGAGCGAAGCTGATTTATTTGCGGATCATCTAGATATACCGAAATCGCAAGACTCCTCTGAATATGATTTAATGTGTTTGTTTTTTGGTTTATGACTTAACTCAGAGTCGGGCCTGAGATAGGGCGAGAAGGGCGATGCCACAAGGCCCGACTCTGTTGTCGCGAAGTAAGGGCTCTATTTTTCTTCAAGCCCAATACAACTTACTCTAAGATACACAAAAACTTAAGAAAAAAAAAAAGCTAATATGGGACTCAGCCAACCTCTTCCTTATTATTCTTCAAGTTCAAGGCTGTAGTCAACCACCAAGCTATACAGCCTCAGCTGTTGTTTACGTATATAAACAAAATTTGTTGTTCTCGTTTGGTCTCCAAGGTGGCTGCCTTTTTTGTCGGGAAGACCATGTCTTCTTATATAGGCGATTACCAATTTGGTGTTGGTATGCCAGTTGGAGGAGAGAGCATTCTTCATGCGGTAGATGGTTTGTTGGAGTTGAAGGGTCATTCAGATAAGATGTCAATGTTACTTATTGACTTCTCGAATGCATTCAACATGGTGTGCATATATCATCTTATTAAAGAGGTTCGGCTTCATTGTCCAGGTATTTCTCGCTGGGTTGAGCTCTGTTATGCTAGGCCTGCTAGACTTTACTATGATCAACACATTTTATCCTCTGACCTTGGTGTTCAACAAGGTGATCCGCTCGGTCCCCTTTTGTTTGCTCTGACACTGCACCCCCTCGTGAAGTTCATTGCCTCTCACTGCAAACTTGATCTGCATTCCTGGTACTTGGATGATGGTACTATCATTGGACATACGCTTTAGGTTTCTAAGGCTCTGAGCATAATAGAATCTGAAGGTCCGTGCATGGGTTTACATCTTAATATTAAGAAAACTGAAGTATTTTGGCCCTCTGTTGATCCACGTAGCATTGCTGAAGGTGTTTTCCCCAAGGATATTGGTCGGCCCAGTAACGGTGTTAAACTTCTTGATGGACCTGTGAGTTTGGACTTGGATTACATGAGTGACATTGTTTTGAGTAGGGTGAACAAGAATATTCGGCTAATGTCTGCTATCAAAAAACTTCAGGACCCACAGAGTGAGATGTTGTTACTTCAGAATCGTGTTGGTGTGTCCAGACTATACTTTGCGATGCGTACCACTAATCCTGCAGCTTTACAAAAGGCCACTGATCTTTATGACGACCATCTTCTTCAATATTTGAGACTTTTAATCACGGGAGATGGAGATGGTTTTGGGCCTTTGCAACAGAGATTGGCTACCCTGCCTATCAAAGATGGTGGTCTTGGTATATATACTATGTCTGACACTCGCAACTATTGTTATCTTGCCTCCCAGAGTCAGACCACTCCGACTCGGAAGGTTATTCTTGGCGACTTATTTCCACCAAACGATGGTTCTGCTTACCAAACGGCTCTTCAGAACTTTATTCAGGTATGTGGTTTGCCTTCAACTTACTGCGTCAATAATACTTCCCCCCTTCTATGCACTCCCTGGCAGTCACTTATTTTGATGCAGTCAAGAAGCAAATCCCTGTCCAATTTTCATTATCTGCAAGAAACTCTATTCTGTGGCAATGCAACCGGGTCAAACATGCACAAGACTACCTCCTAGCTGTTCCAATCAGTGGGTTGGATCAATGTCTTGGGCCCAGACAGTTCAGAGCTATAGTTTGTTATCGCCTCGGTATTCCCTTGTTTGTTGAAGATGGTTTGTGCTCCTGTTGTAGTAAACCTATGGATATTTTCGGGGATCATGCACTTCACTATGATAATGATGTTGGACTTAAGTTCCGACATAACTTGGTTCATGATGTAATTGCTGATATTTGCTACAAGGCTGGTGTACCTGCACGCAAAGAAGTCGCTCTGGGTTTTCTGTCTGATGATAACAAGGACTTACATCCGGCGGACATCCTTGTTCTCAATTGGGAAAATGGTCAAGATGTGTGTATGGATGTCACAGGAGTCTCTCCCTTTACGTGCGAAGGAGTTCGGGCTTTTATCCCAGGCCAGGCTATTTCAAAGGCAATTTCGCGTAAACGTAAATACTTGGACGAATGTGTCTCGCACGGTTATGGTTTGGGTGTTTTTACTTTCACTACTTTAGGTGAGCTTAGTGAGGATACTGTTTAGTTAGTAAGGATGCTGGTAGTGGTCCAGGTAGTTTTATTTTCCATAGATTGGGTGTGGCTATTCTAAAAGGTGTTGGTGCCCAGCTTGTAGATCGGCTGCCAACTAAAAGTGTAAAACCTTAATCATTTTTTGTAACAAAATTTAGATATATTTAAATTAGAGGAAAACAAATTAATCATGAATTATCTATTTAACGTTATTTTTCTATAAAAATGAGTCATGTTATGACTATAGTAAATCCAAACCCTTAACTATTTTTTTGAGATTTTCTCCTTATATTTTTGTTTTTATTAGTTATATTAGGCCCTCTGATTAAGTTCCCACAAGACCCTCCAAGACTCGGGATCGACTCTGATTCAACTGACCCAAAAATATGCGAGTAAGTAGCTTGGTCCTATTAATCAACCTGCCTAGTTTGGGGCCTAGGGCATTTATTTGGGGTCTATCAAATTCCTCACCCACCTATACTAAGGGGATAATGGGTGTCTAAACTAGTAAAAGTACTAAGTTACCCTCACTATCAAATTGAATCCTAAGCATTATCCTTCATCAAAACCTAAATCATTTCTACCAACAATCTTTCATTAAAACCTCTTTTTTTTTTTTTCAATTTTCATGATAGTCAAAAACTAAAACATAATCACAAAACAATTCCATTCTCCATTTTTTTAGGTTTTCAAATAATATTTCTTGGCGACTGATAGGTGTCACAAACATCTTAATTTATTATCAATTGATCATGCTTTGTTTGCTATTTTTCTTGTAAATTATGTATTTTATATTTGGTTTTGAGTTTTATAGGTGTTTTGGAGTAATCCGACGAAAAAGAAGAGAAATAGGAGCTTATGGCTTTACTTGTAGGCGAGATTTACCAAGGGGTTGCCACTGGGTGGCTCTCATGTCAACATATGGGTGTTTAAATCCATTTTTCTCCATACCCTGGAAACTAGGTCGAGACTACACAAACTTCAGTTTTGATTTCTAGTAGCTGCAGACAGTGGTTCACGCCGGGAAGCTTGGGTTCGATGGCTGAGTATCAGGGGTTCACTGGAGATTTCATATTCAGACTAACCAAGAACTCAGTTGAAGAATGGAAGATGACTCGGAGTAGGAGAAGGGTTTAGAAAGAATCAAAGAAGAAAGTACATATGGTGGTGGATTTAGGGTTCTTGATGGTTTTGAAATAGGGCAGAAATTGAGATGAAATCAAGAGAAAATCGAGAAGGTACAGAAGGGTTTTAGCTGAATTGATTTGAGAATGAGATGAACAAAGAATACGGGTTTATGATGATTGCAGGTGGCAGCCGGAGTTGGAATTCTGAAGAAAATATGAAGCTGAGGTTACTATTCAAGTTGGTAATGGGTTTGAATGTGTCAGAGAAATGAAGAAGAGATGGGGTTCAGTTTGAATTCAGAGACTGGCTGTGATTATGGTGAAGTTAGGGTTTTGCTGGTGAACTGGTGGATGTGAACTGAATCTGAGAGAATGACAATCAAATTTGTTCTGTTGTAGGGTAATGGAAGAAAGAAGATCTCTTGATGATTTGAATGGTTGATTTTTGAGTCTATGAGGAGTTTCTGGTGGATGTGGCCTGTGAACCTAGATGTATGTTTAAGAAAGGTTTTGAGATGGCAATGAGTGAATGGAGTGATGTGAAATGGCAATGAGTTGTAGTTGGAGCTGTTACTGCCATGGGTTGTATTGCAGGTGAGATTATGGAGCTGTGAGCTACAGGAAGGAATGTTGTTGAGATGGTAAGATGGTGATGCTGCAATGGGCTTGTCTTTGATTCAATGGAAACATATGGAGCTGAATAAATGGTTGCAATGAGTGAAGGGAACTAAATGAGAAGATTTAGAAGTACAGCTGAGAATTGAAGCAGACAGTGATGGTGAATGATTTGCAGCTACAGTATGAATGGGTTTAGAGGAGCTACAGCTGATGGTTTGGTTTGAGTTATGGCTGGTTTTGAAGCAAGAGTGAACAGGGAAGATATGAGCTTGACAGTGATGGGATGTATGGACTATGAGCTTCGCAGAGAAGATTGTAGCTGTGTGTCAGAGAATAACTAACTGAGGAATGCAGTGGTGGTGCTGCTGCAGTTGTGCTTGAGGGGTTTGTGTGTGTGATTACAAGGGAATGAGGAGAAGTAACTGTTGCTCCAATGAATGGGTAGTATGAATTCAGAATGAATGGCTTGAATTGCTGGAAGATTGTAGGAATAGAAGCTACAACACTGAGGAGTTGCAACTGGTGGTGAGCGAAGGAATCTGTTGCTGCCAGGGACTAGGTGTTAGGGGTTGAACTGGTGGTGATGCTAAGAATTATATGAGTATGATTTTGAGCTGGTAATTGAGATGGAGATGAATTTGATTGATCCAGGAGAAGAATTGTAAGGGTTTGTGGAGTTTCGTGACAGAATTATTATGGTTGGATTCGATGGATTGGCAGCGGAATGAAGTTAGGGTATTTTGAGTATGTGCTGTAATTGAGTTGTCACTGCAGTTTGAAATGGAGAATGAGAGCAGTGGCACTTGTTTGGTTGAGTTCTGGTGTATCTGAATTGGTCTTGCCGTGACTGAATGGGTGTCTACATGAGAGTGGAATGAATTGATGTGTGATGTGTTGAATTCAGAGAGAGGATGAAATTGAGTGGAAGAGGTATGAGATGTGATGTGCTTTTCAATTAAGTTGTAGTAAATAGGGTTGTCGTTCACTCGGACTTGATGAGATTGATTATAAGAATTAATAAAAGAAAATTTATAGAAAAATATTTACAAATATTGTCACAGGATGAAGAGATGTGCTGGGATTCAGGATTCGGCCAAACTCATAACAAAAGGTTCAAATATTAATTCTTTTAACAATTATCGCTCAACAAATAAAAACATGGACTCTTATTTTTGCCACGATAGATTCTCAAAAGATTGGTTGTAAATCCTAAGCATGATGTATCAAAATATTTAAGCTAAGCATACCTCATCAAATTAAATGACAACCAATTAATTCAAATCATATTTCAATTAAAATTAAGGCAAAAGTCTTAAAAAAAGAATTAAATAATTTTACCCATGTATGAAATTCGTCTTCCTCCGTCGTCCCAGTAATGGGGTTAGCCGCTCATCATGTTGAAAACCCTCTCAAAGAATTTATTTATGCTCAAAAATGGTTTACAAATGATGAATAAGGGAGAAATAATGAAAAATCGGGTTTGTAACAATTATTTTAGTTACAAACCGAACTTTTACAGAGAACGATAAATAGTAACAGTCGTTGTCACTGTAGCAAATACGACTGCTCAGCGTGCGTCTTATGTTCTTCAGCAAATACAACTGCCCCTGGTGATCTTTTGTTTTTTAGCAGCAGCAGAAATGGTGATTCTGTAACTGGATTTTCCTCGCTCTGTAATGCTCTAAACTATCCCCCAATCTCTCCATCCACTCTCTGACCTTCCAACCAGTTATTTATACCCATAGGAACGATAATAGTTCTGTGTTAATGCAAATAATTCTCCATTCATGAATGATAGTCTCGGCTGCCATTTAAGGACATAATTCGTTATTCTCCTTCCTTTCACGCGATCTGTGACTACTAAATCTCACCAAATGCGTGCCATACACATCCCAGAGTGAGTAGAGCTCTTGCAGGGAATAAATCTCCACATAACTTCCACAAAACAACACGAGCGAGTATCTCTCTGTGATTTATCTGTGCTCGGGAAAATATGGCAACTTCTTCTTCTATTTTTTTGCGCAAAACTCTTCATTACCAAGCCTGTTTGGCATGACAGCTCATTCCTGAACCAAATCGCCGACAAAATCTAGAGAAAATCTCTCTAGAATTGATCTCAGGCAACCCCGTAGTTTGCATGAAAAAAAATCCCGCCAAAACTGATTTTTGAAATGGAGAAGAAGGTGTCCCCCTAACCAAACCGGGGTGCGAATAGCAGGTGCTCAACTGAGGTGCCCCTTATCCAAAGTGAGGGTGCCTTTAGTACTTTTCTCCGGGGGTCCAAATAGCACTTTTTGAGCAACTTTTTCCACACAAGTGTATTTCTCCAAAAACACCTACACAAACATAAAAACACCATAATAAGTACACAATCGAGTGCCAACAATATATAGTATTGAGATCATATTAGACACAAAAATGTGTCTATCAAATACCCCCAAAATTATTATTTGCTAGTCCTCGAGCAAATTTATTCTAGAAAATAAAGATCATTTGAACCCCTAGGTAGCCCTAGTGGCGGAGTGTTGTCTCCGGAGGGTTTACCAGAGGTGTACCCACAAAACCTTTACTCCAGACCCTAATTATCTACGCAGAACCTCGGAAGGCACTAAAGAATCTCCTTGGTTGGCATACTTATTGACTACAGGAGGAAGTACCACCGATGCGAAATTCCAATTGTTGTACACGAGTTTGCACTCAAGCATACTAAAATTCATATAAAGTGACAGAGTTCTACTCAGATAGTTTCTGGATATCATAAACCGGAGTCAACCAATCACATGGATATATTAAGAAGATGGATGTAGAGATAAACGTGGATGATGTTGACTAAGGTGAACCTATCCTAATGGACTGAGATAATGGTCTGGACTAATATCAACACACTGGCATAAACAAGGGAACCAGTGGTCGATAATCCTAACTCTAGGTCAACTCAATGGCATATACAAGGGTACCACCGGGTTGACTTTATTGTATTTATTCCGGTTGGTCTGGTCTCAATTTTTTTTTTTTTTTTTTTTTTTTTTAAAATCACTCACTCTATTTCACCCTAGCAATGGTAAAGAGAAAAATAAAAGAAGTGAACAGGATTCTTTCGATGTTTCCATCACGAGGATATGGAGAAACTACCATGTTTTCTTTTTCTAACACCTGAGCTCTGTGCTTTTATGAATAGATTCTTCTAGATGTTTCCATCTAATCAGATTGGTTCCTCAACTCTTATAACCGAGATGCTTCCATCCACTTAGATTGGTTAGTGCCATCCTTAATAAACATAAATTTCTAGGCTCTGGAGTTTATTTATTGCAACTAAAACGTTTTTCCCATACCCCCAAACTTAAACCTAACATCGTCCTCAATGTTCTAAAGATGAAATTAAAAACATGAACAAGGAGAAATCGTTACCACTTGAAGAAAAGAGTTAAGGAAAAATATTACCGTGTTGCAAGAGCATGGGTTACCTCCCAAGAAGTTCTAAGTTTAAAGTCTTCAGCCAGACATTGGAAAGGATTAGTCACCTCGAAGAATCATATAGCAATAGCCTAATACTCAAGTCATCCTGATCAAAAAGTGCTAACCACAAGAAGAGGAAACTGCCACAGACCAGGAAGATATACAACACACCCTTATATATTGTTTTGTTTAAGACAACTACATCTAGTTGTGGTTCGGGTTCAGGCTCTATAAAAGGGTCTAAATAAAATGTTTTCATGGGCTGGACTTCCTCAAAAAAAAAAATTCTTAAGATCAGGTTGTAGAGTCTGGAAATACTCAATTAAGAAATTATAAGCACATAACAATAACCTGAATAACTCGGGATCCTCTAAGTCAATCAGACTTGACTCACACAGTTGACCACAGTAGTGGTCAATCTTAATCAAATGTGTCGACCCTAATCTCCTAAAGTAATTAGGTTTAGTCTTAAAACTTAATAATTGACACATCTGAAACTTATATGTTCCCACAATTGGAAGGAAGGCTTTTGGTGGGAAAACAAAGTCAATCGTGGTATCATAGCCTGGGTTAACCACATCAACCAGAGGATGGGTTCTTAACAACTGAACTTCTTTATGGACACAACTAGGTTCAGGAAAAAGTGTATGAAGATAATCTTTTAAAATGGTTGAGGCACATATGTCAAGTTCCAAGTTAGGGATCTTTCTAAGAGTTAAAGCACATGGAGAATGATAATCACCCCCAAACTTAGAGTTTTCAATGTCTCTAGAAAGACTAGTCACAACTTCCCTAATTTCAAGGTCATCTGATTCCTGAAAATGGTCAATTGATTCTTCTAAGTCAGGTACATCCTCACTCACCTCTATGAGTTCATTTTCTTTTTCTAAGTCTATTGTTTCTAAATCGCTAGACTGAAAATATACTCGTTCTTCTAAACCATCATTGGCTTCGTAATCAAAAGGAAATACTACATCGTCTAAAAAGGGGGTATCTCTAGTCAAATCCTCATCCTTTTGAATAGGTGAATAATTATTAAAATTATTTGGATTTGAACTAGAAATATTATCATTATTAAGCTCAATTGGAGTAACAAATTCCTCATCACAATGCCTACTGATTTCAAATTCTTCATCAACACTATCCTCATCATAATCATCATTATAATAATATGAAAATGGTTGAACCTCATCTAAACAAGTAGTGTTACCAATTCTAACCTCATCATCTTGATTATGTGAATAACTATCTTCATTCTCAAAGGTATTATTTAATACACTATATTGGAAATTCAAGTTATTTCGAGCAATTATTTCGTTCGTCTCAGCTATCCGCTTGAGGGTATCTTATAAAAAAGGTTCACTCATTATTGTAGTTCTTTCGTCCATAAATATACCATTCATCTCAGCTAACTTACGTGTCGACTCAGCTAACTTCCTGAGGGACTCTTCTAAAGGAGGAATAGGAACAGAGGGATCATAAAAAGGACTACTTTTCAATAATTTGATTGTATCCTCTAGAGACGAAGAACTAGTACTATAATCTTCTTGCTCGAATGACCGATGATCGTGTTGATAGTAATTGGGCTCACCATGGTATGACCCATAACCTTCAAAAGATTGGCGTTCCCAACCACTATTCATACTATGGTCATAAAAAGAGTAATGTCCATATTATTCAGTTGGATAATCATTGTATTGGCTGTTATAATACCAGTTTGACATCCTAACTGCAAGGGAATTCTACACAAACACAAGCAAGGCTGACACGACCACAACAAACCTATTGATTTCTAGAAAACAAAAAGCATGATGGATCCACTTAGATTGTTTTCTAGACTAGCTTCTAATCCTTCGAAAGGGAATTCGTTACAATCTGAGCAAACCCCTCTGGAATCAATCCGAGTTTAAGTAAGTTGAATAGAGGCGAGGGAAGCTTCTTGGAGCTATGATACCCAAGGCCTCACCGCATTACAAGGCGGCGCAGTCACGCATTCAACTTACAGAAACCATCATGAACTTCGAAGTATGCTTAAAGAGTAACCAATATTTTTCGAATGACTTTCCTATTAAGCTCGTTACCCTATCGGTCTCGTTCTAGTCCAAATTTTAAGGCTTAGGTTCGCGTAGGTTACGTGTTCCTAAGGAGGGCAAGAAGGAAACGGTGATGAAATCCGAGTCCTTATCTTGATATGGCCAGGCCTTTCCCTTTACTAGAAAATTAAATTCGATTTCAGGTCCTCAACAAATATGCATACAAAATCATCCAGTAAACCCGCTGACAGGGGATTCACGGGTGTTTAGAATTCTTACCTCCCGTTCCAGACGGGGGATGAACCGTTGAGGTCGACTCGGGCCACAACTCCTATGTCATGTACGAACTCGAGGGGCCGAGACAGTATCGTAATTGTCGTCCTTCCCTGCAAACATTTTATATTCAATGTCCAAAAATTAAAAAAAAAAATATATCCAAAAATATAAAAGATTACAAAAATAAAAGCCTATTTACAGTTTCAAAAAAACAATAAAAATAAAAAATATCAAATAAAAATAAATTAACTATACACAAAAATATTCTTCTTTACTCCTTTGGATTTTCTCTCTTCTTTCTTTCTTTGGCTTCGCTTTACTTTTCAACACTTTCTCTTTTATATAAGCTCCGCACCAAGTCTGAAAGCAAATAGAAAAAACCAAAACGTGTAAAAAGGAACAAAATAAAAAAAATAAAAATAAAAAACCTAAAAACAAATCTATAAACAAGTCCGCGTCGGCGGCACCAAAAATTTGGTGTGTTTTTCAATTGAGTTGTAGTAAATAGGGTTGTCGTTCACTCGGACTTGATGAGATTGATTTTAATAATTAATAAAAGAAAATTGATAGAAAAATATTTACAAATATTGTCACAGGATGAAGAGATGTACTGGGATTCAGGATTCGGCCAAACTCATAACAAAAGGTTCAAATATTAATTCTTTTAACAATTATCGCTCAACAAATAAAAACATGGACTCTTATTTTTGCCACGATAGATTCTCAAAAGATTGGTTGTAAATCCTAAGCATGATGTATCAAAATATTTAAGCTAAGCATACCTCATCAAATTAAATGACAATCAATTAATTCAAATCATATTTCAATTAAAATTAATGCAAAAGTCTTAAAAAAGAATTAAATAATTTTACCCATGTATGAAATTCGTCTTCCTCCGTCGTCCCAGTAATGGGGTTAGCCGCTCATCATGTTGAAAACCCTCTCAAAGAATTTATTTATGCTCAAAAATGGTTTACAAATGATGAATAAGGGAGAAATAATGAAAAATCGGGTTTGTAACAATTATTTTAGTTACAAACCGAACTGTTACAGAGAACGATAAATAGTAACTGTCGTTGTCACTGTAGCAAATACGACTGCTCAGTGTGCGTCTTATGTTCTTCAGCAAATACGACTTCCCCTGGTGATCTTTTGTTTTTCAAAGAAGTGAAAATGGTGATTCTCAGAATCGGATTTTCCTCGCTCTGTAATGCTCTAAACTATCCCCCAATCTCTCCATCCACTCTCTGACCTTCCAACCAGTTATTTATACCCATAAGAACGATAATAGTTCTGTGTTAATGCAAATAATTCTCCATTCATGAATGATATTCTCTGCTGCCATTTAAGGACATAATTCCTTATTCTCCTTCCTTTCACGCAATCTGTGACTACTAAATCTCACCAAATGCGTGCCATACACATCCCAGAATGAGTAGGGCTCTTGCAGGGAATAAATCTCCACATAACTTCCACAAAACAACACGAGCGAGTATCTCTCTGTGATTTAGCTGTGCTCGGGAAAATATGGCAACTTCTTCTTCTATTTTTTTGCGCAAAACTCTTCATTACCAAGCCTGTTTGGCATGACAGCTCATTCCTGAACCAAATCGCCGACAAAATCTAGAGAAAATCTCTCTAGAATTGATCTCAGGCAACCCCGTAGTTTGCATGAAAAAAAATCCCGCCAAAACTGATTTTTGAAATGGAGAAGAAGGTGTCCCCCTATCCAAACCGGGGGTGCGAATAGCAGATGCTCAACTGAGGTGCCCCTTATCCAAAGTGAGGGTGCCTTTAGTACTTTTCTCCCGGGGTCCAAATAGCACTTTTTGAGCAACTTTTTCCACACAAGTGTATTTCTCCAAAAACACCTACACAAACATAAAAACACCATAATAAGTACACAATCGAGTGCCAACAATATATAGTATTGAGATCAAATTCACTACACCAAAATGAAGAATCTGTAACATTAGACCGTAACATGTTTCTAATGTTACGACATCAGTAACATTTTCTCGTAATCCGTAACATGTTTTAACTATTCCGGTTTCGGAACATTGTTTTAACAGATTGTAACAGTATATTCACTGTTACGGTTTTTAAAATACACTAGCTAGCGAAATACACAAGATCCAAATTCTGTCACACACTTTGTGGGTCAAGTACACTAGCGTGTTTCTCTGCACACTCTCTCTCCACTTTCTTTTCAATTTCAGAACATGATTTCCCTCGTTCTTTTCGATTTTTGCTCGAAAATCCCTCCAAAAAATATTCACCACAAAGATCATGGGATGTTTATCACGATCTCAATTACAGTTCCTCTTCTGATAAAGCCCCATAAATTCAGTTTCCGCAGCAATATTAGCCCTAGGTTTTGGAAAAACAAATCAAAGAAATTGGAGAAATCAACTCCTTTGGGTAAGTGAATGATGTTTGATTCCGATTTTTAATTGTTTTGCGGTCTAAATTTTTCTTTTTCTTTCTTTTGTTTTCGATTTCTATTTTTTTCATGTATTCAATTTGACGATAACATCATTGAAATTGAACAATATTCAATTATTGAACCCTAAAAGGTTTGGGTTTTCTGACTAGTTGCTACTGATACATGTAATTAATGGGGTTAAATTCGTGGTTTGATTTTAAAGGCACCCAATTTACTGTCTATTACAGATGATATGTTGATTTGTGAGCTGTTATGATAGATTTAGGGAGATTGGGTGTTGGTAGATGTTGGTATGGGGTTATCTCAAATTATCTGTTTATCTGAAAGACGTACTAGTTTGTTTGATTTGTTATGCTTAAATTGATTGATTATTATACAAATGAGATAGAATACCTCTTGTTTGAGGATGGGAAAGTTAGATGTCTTTCTTTTGTGATTGATTGAATTAACAATGTGAAATTGGGGTTTTTTAATTTTTATTTCAGGGTACCATGTATCTGTTAATTCATTTGCCAATTTTGGTTCTTTACTGGCATAACATGTATAAATTATTGCTTTTAATTCAGGTCTCTGATGAATTTCGCACATCATAAGCAGGCAAACAACAGTATTACTACCTATGTGTTTATGGTTAAGTACCCTAGAACAGATAAAAACTTATAATGAAAGGTTAATCAAATGCTTGCTGAAACAGTTCGCCTCATAAAGAGATTAATCATAAAGTGAATAGGATGCCTTCCACTTCCAGTTTCAGTTTACATCATCTTTGAACAAATTTTAGTTTCATTTTCACTTTGCGCTGTTTTTAGATTTCGGAATGTGTATCTATGTATAGATTTTGGAATGTGTATTTTTGTTGTATGATTGTTTAGTGCATACTTGGTTAAATACTGTGTATGGTTCTTGGATTTGTATGTTTGGTATAGGGTTAATCGACAAAGTATTATTAGTAAGGAATGGGTTTGTCGAATGTTCATGAGATGTTAGTAAAAACCGTATTTGTTAACTTTTTGTTTGAAATTTTCTTCGATGACCTATCGAACAGATTAAAAAGTATGTCCGATCAGCAACAGCAACAAAAGTGTGTTTCAAAAATTGCATCTTCTTGGTGCGGTGACTGATCATTTCTTTTAATTCTAATTTCTTTTAATTCGATTCATTGTGAGTCATCAAAGAAAATTGTAAGTACGACTATTAGAGGTAATCTGACAAGAAGTTTGGCATGCATGGGATAGTGGTGTTGGGACGTCAAGATGTGATATTTGCGTGCTTAATTTTTTTCATTGTTTGTTCAGTGATATTTATTCGTAGATTTTGTTTACTGGGATAGTATTCGTTGGTTTAGTTTCTTAGTCTATATTAAAATTTGAATTCTATACACCACGATGACTAATTTTGGGTTTTGAACACTGCACTAATAAATGATTTTTTTTCATAATTTGAATTCTTTTTCTGTTAATAATTTGAAAACCTATTGTGTGTCTCCCGATTGGAGGTGTTAATAATTTTTGTTCATAATTCAGAACTTTTGGGATTATAAATGAAATCCTGTTACACAGTTTTGCCAAGGAATTACTGAGATCGCGCGATGATTAGTGTTCATTAAGGATCGGAACAACATTTTCTGAGATACTACTGAATTTAAAGTCTTTTTTGTTTTTGAATTGCAGGATGTCATTGTCAAGAGAACAGATACAGTGTGATGCTATACATTTCTTTAATTGATCTGCAATGAAAACATCCTATTTCTGCATGACTGTCAATGTATTCTTTGTTATAATTTTATGTCCCGTAAAATCTTTCATATGCAGGTAGTATTTTGTTTCAGGAGGAGACTGCTGAAAGGGTAAATGGAATGGATATCTTCAAATGGTTAACTTTATCGTACTAATTTTGTTGAACACCAAAAATATTTTCCTTTCCAATTTTTTGGATCGTTGTTGTATGGTCATGGGTTTTTATTGTTGGTACATGTATTCTATTGGTGGTGGAGGCGGTTAAAAATATCCTACTTATAATTTTACCAATTTTATCCGGAACATTTTGGTATCTATTGGAAAATTGCAGCAAATAATTAGTGCGTCCAGCATTTCCGGTCTGTTCTTGGTTGGGTTTTCCTTTCATCTGTTCAAAGTACACGAGTAAGAAGAACTGTCTGCAGCAACCTAAGGCTATTGGGGTGTCAATCTAGTCCAGGTGTAACAAATGCATTAGGTAATTTGTTTTTAATTTGGAACTTTATGATTTCAGTGATGTTTTTTTCCGTTGTACTGATGTCAAATGCCTCATTTCAACCTAAGGCTATTGGCTTCTGCTTACATCAGATATGTTTCCTTCTAGGGCATTGCATAATCATCAACAGGTCATCTCTATTTTGACTTTCTGTATAAAGCCAGATTAGTTTCTCATTTTTAGATGCCACTGATATTGTGCTTTGATGAGCTATAGTGAGTGGTACTTTTCTTTAGGTGTTTTCAGATGAAACTGTCATTTAACTCAAGTGTTAGTTGTCTGGGAACAAGTATTTGCAATCCGCTTGGGATATGCTAGTTGTACTTGTCTCACAATTTTTTTAGTTTGTTTTCCAATCATGGAATGGAGTAAACTGTTTTGCTTTTTTGGCACAGATCTTTGGTCCTTTGGCTGCTGTCTTTCCATAATTCGGGTGGAAGTTCTTGGTTTCCAAGCACATTAACTAGTGTTCTTTGTTACAGCTACTGTGGATATCTGATGATGGCGTTCCAGACCTAGGAGGCGTTAATAAAGATCAGACATGCTTTGCTGATGAAGTAAGCGACAGGATACTAAAGAAAACTACTAGGGAGCTGTATTTTTATCTGTTTCACATGGATGTTTTAATCTTCATTTAGTTGTATTTTCTACCTGAAGGGGTCTGGTTCTGTTATACAACTTCTCATTTCCCGGTGGTTTATTCCTACAAATCAATCATCCGGTTCTTACTTATAATGTGGTTCCTCTATCGAAAAGTCTCCGTGGAGTTAAAGGAGTTATTTTTAAGAAAGCAGATGATGTGTTTCTTTTTAAGCTTCTGTGATCCATAATATCTAATGTCACTACTGTCGTGATGCAGATTCATGAACTGGCTGTAAATTCTCTTCTCAGGGGCAACCAAATAAATGAGATGGAAGGAGGAGCCTTGTTTTTATTTGACCTTTATATTTTTGAAGCACATGAATAAACTGGCTTTCATGAGGCTAGTGCATGTGCATCTGGGTTTCATATGCAGGTAAGAACTACCCATTTTCTATATGGCTTTTCTTCTGGGTTTCCTTAATTGTTCTGGTTCATCTTCTCTGCAGGCTAGTGCATGTGCATATGTGATCCATAACACGTAAGTTACTGTAAGACAAAGTTTATATAATTAACAAATCACAATACTAAATGCTTATCTGAGTTCTATTTTCCTGTCGCTATCAATCCATCATTGCAATACTTTACGAGGAATTAATTAGACACCTGAAATCAAAGGTACTTCTGAAGTTAACATTCTATGTCCAGTGTTGAGTCTCAGTTTTTATTCTTTAGTATATGTTTGTAATTTTGTTTCCGCCGACATCCATGATATGGATAATTTGAAATACGCAGAACGAATTGACAATGCTAATGATCTCTTTGATAGGTTTCTTGGAGAGCTTCCTAGAAGATCCTACTCTGGTTCAGTTACATTTGCTTACAGTCATTATTAAATTGTTTATGAAGAATCCAACAAAAGGCCCACAAAGATTAATTTAGGTTTGTTGCTTCGATGCTGGATCAAGCGTCAAAATGTGTATCCTTGTTATTGATTTGATGCTCCTGCATTTTCAATTGCACCATTGCAGGTATTCCTGAATAATACTACTGTTGAGACGGACAATCCAATTCTACGTGATCGGGCCTATAATTATTTGCAAGTCCAACACGGTATTGCCAGGCTAAGTCCACAGAAGTAATCGTCTTCAGACAATAAATATGGTGGAGATGTCTTCAAGTCCAACAGGGTATTTGCCAGGCTTTACATGTTAGGGCAGATGTACAAGTTTAAGCTTCTCGCAAAAACCATCAAAAAGGATGGGCGACTAAAGGTTACATTGACACAACTAACAAATTTAGTTTCTTCTTCTTGTATTTGTAAAGAAAGAATGATCCAATCTTTGTCTGTTTGACTCTTTGCTTGTTTCAAAATAATATTAGTAATGATATTATGAGAAATATAGTGCTCTTTATCTTTTAATTTGATGTGGCGAACATCAGAAATACATATACATACCTTGAGCGTGATATTTGAGAACTGTATGAGCTGCAGATGGTGACAGATAACCTGATATATATGTGATTTTAGTAACATCCAAAGGCCTAATTTTGGAACAGTAGCTCTGTGTTACAAGACAATAATGTAGTAACAGTATCCATACGTGACAGAATGTGGAGACGTGTTACTACCCGCACGAAATAGAACAGTTGTGAAAACGTTACTGTCCAAATCCGTAACATTTGACAACTGTGACAGAAAATCTGCCACACCCTCAACAGTAACGTTTATTCAGTGTTACTGAAGGTCTTTGTAACACCTATAAAACGTTACAATTAGGCGCATTTGGTGTTGTGATTAGACACAAAAATGTGTCTATCAAGATGCAGCTGCAATGAGGAATTGGTGATGCTGTTTTAGTGAGATTGCTTTAGCTGTGGAAATAGATGAATCATGAAGCTACAGAAGACATGGGTTGAGGCTGAGCTGCAAGTGGTTGCTAACATCATTGCAGTTAACAAAGAGATTGTATTGCTGCACAGGAAGTTGAGATAGTTAAGGCTGCAACAGGGAGGGACTTTGCAGAGCTGTAATGCACCATGATGGTGCAGACCGGTTAGGCCTTGCAAATGGGTTAGGCCTTGGCCTGACTTAGCTGACTGGCTCTCTGACTCAACCTGACCTGGCTGAGTTGACTCACTGGCTTGACCAGTCGACTTTGACCGATGACCAAGTTTGACCGGCAACCGGTAGTGGACGTTTCATGTCACCGGCGATAGAATCCGGTCGTTTTCCTGCGATGACGTCAGAAATAAAATAAGTAAAAAGCAAAACGAAATCAAGTAAAAAGCATGTTTTCAAGAGCTCGTGAGGTATCATCACCATCCTCAAAATAAAATCAAGTAAAAAGCAAAACGAAATCAAGAAAACAAATACCAAGAATTTTTTTTTACAAAAAAAAAAAAAGAAGAATTTCACGATTCTTATACCTTGCATGAGATTATTTTATTTGTATGGGCTCAAAGCTTTAGAATAACCATTTCAATCCACTGATTACACCTTCGACTTCGAGGTTTATGTAAAACAAAAAACCAATAGATTAGAGAATAACACTGTTAACAGGAAAAAACTGAAAAAGAGAAAGAACTGAACTTAAAAAAAAAAAAAAAAAGCAAACGATGGGACCTGCTATTGGCTTCAGCGCTTTATATAGAGCGGACCTAATGAAAGAAATTCAAGGAAAAAAAAAAAAGACAATATTATTTAATATACCAAAATTTACATAATTTCTATAATTTTGGATTTCGATACATTTTGTTGATAGCACATTAAAAGAAAGAAATATTTACGTCTAGAAAATCTTGCGCATCTTTTGTAGTTTAAGAATCAATATTTTTGTTATTATTTTATTTTCGTAATGTAATAATATTAAGGAAAAGTTGTTATTGTGTTTTTGGTTTGCTTTGTTTCATTGTTCTCACCAAGATATCTTTTTTCTTTTCCAGTTATTGATTTTTTAGGTTTTTATTTTGCACGGGATGGATGTTTAAAGTTTGTCTCAGCTAATTCAACGGAGGAAGAAATATACTCTGATCAACAGGTAACCAATGGTTAATTCCAGGTATTTTTATTTAATTTCAATTGTTTTATAAAGAATTTGATATCTTCATCACCTGTATTTATTATTTATATTTCAACAATTTAATTTCTAATTTCAATTATTTTTGGTATTTGTTATTTTGAGCTGCTGTTTGTTCGAAATTGTAATTATAAGGTATAAGGGTTAGTTTAATATCGATAGCTCGACATTGTAATTAGGATTACTTTGATTTTTAGAAGTGTAACTGGACATTGGGCAATTTTATTTTATGATTATTTTTGATTATGTGATGATGAAATCGTGATGTATTTTATTTGAGTTTATTTATTTATTTTACTTGAATTTATTTATTTTCCTATGTTTGTATTTTAATGCCGGAATCTAATTGGGATTTTTTAGATTTATTTCAAGTAATATACTTTTTATGATTGGACGAAAAATATACTGTAGGGGATAAAGATTCTCCTCAAATATAATTGGCCGAAATTTAAAATGGTGGGACCAGAACCAACCAGAAGCTCCGGTTAATAAGAGCACTCGAAAAAACTCTATTTCTATATAGAGAATTGCATCTCTTTAGGATCTGTTGACATTACAAGTCCTAGTTTCTCAAAAGAAATTTTAAATTCACTGTAAAACCCAAAAGTTGCACTGTCAACCAGATGCTTAACAAAGAGATGCAGGCTGAGTTTGGATGCTTTCTCTCCAAAAAAGTATTTGGTTTCTCTCTCCTGACTTTTTTCTCTCCAAAAAAGTTTCTAACTGAAAAGCTTCCCTGACTGATTTCTTTTTGCTCAGATCGGCTCCATTGGAGCTGATCTGAGCAGATCAAACACCATATTTAGCTCTATCTCTACCTGATCTATCGTTTACTATAAATTTTTAAAAGTTTTAAATACCGATTCGTCTCCATCAACGGTCCTGTTTTCCTGTTTTTTTGTTGTTGAAATTTTATGGCTTCTCTCCATGATTCTATGGATGATCATGCAGGTATGGATAGAGATCTTTTGCTGGGAATAAATCAATGCATACAATCATTTTCGAACTTAAACTATGAAGAAAACGAAACAACTCCAACAGATCTTGATTTGGCATCATCTCCACCTCTTACTTCTGCTGGCTATGGTGGTGATGGAATTTTATTTTGGATTAGTTTTAAGAGTTGGTTTGAGTGCGATGCTATAATCTCCGTGACGGGGTTTTTATATTTGGGTCGCTCTTCTTTCGACTTTTGCTTTAAAGGTGGAGCTGATAATCTTCAGCAAGTATTACTCCTCCGACGTCATCTCCGGCGGATCCGTCGAGCTTATTGTTTTCCGTTCGGTAAAGAATTAGTTCGATCAGAAGGAGGTATGGTGAGTGTGAGACATATGCAAAGTATGTCGGCAAACTATATTCAATCCCTAGCAGCAAATCCTGTGTTATTTATTCAATCTGATCCTATGAACCAGCTAAGCAGTCATACATTAGTCTTTGTTTTTGGTGCTTTAGATTTAACTATTTTTATATTAGTCTTTGTTGTTTTAGATTTAGTAATGAAGGTTAAGATAGCAGTAATTCCATCAACATCAGTATCCAGTTCAGTTGCAATTGTTACTGCATCCTCAATGCCGAGTCAGCCCGATTCTTTCCATCACAGACACGTAAAGACCGATTCAAATTATCATGGTTACTTGAGACACTTTGGTTACATTTTGGCTACTGTTACTATTAGTTGGGTCACTGTTACCTTGATTGCACTAGGCAATCTAAACTTCAAAAACTCCGGTTCATGTTTTTCACATGTTTCGATGAACATAGGGTTGGATTTGATCCAGTCACTGCCTTGTGCTTTGACACATACTGGCTTTGTTTTCAAAATCAGTTTGGCCCAAAATGTTAATTCCTTTCCTTTGCGAGAGAGAAGGTTCTCTGAAACTGTTTTTAGTTCTGAAAGGATAGAATTGATAGGCAAGAATTGGTGGGGATACTGTAACTTGTATGAACATTATCTGATCTTGAAAAATATCTGTAAGGTTCCCGATTTCCCAAATCGGCTCTCTATGTAATGTAACGAGGTTAGCCTCTTTTTTCGAAAAAAAAAAAGCTTAACAAAGAGATGCAATGCTATGGCTTAACAAAGAGTTGGGGTGTTTGTTTTCATTCACCTTCTCTCAACCACTCACACTAGCATATAAATATACAAACATAAGCTAGAGAAGAAAGTTGGATAAAGCTGAAAATTCAGAAGGACACAAAACATGTCAAACAGAAAATGCGGAAGATACCTGATAAATCTATACGATACCACCGTAAATGTTGTCATTGATTGAATACTGAAAAATATTGTACTAGAGTGTCATTATCCTGATTGGATACGAAATATTATAGCTATGAGGAAAAAAGAAAAGTGAAAATGTACATCGGGTTCACGAATCTGAACAAAGATTATAACAGTTTCCTCCATCATCCTAATGGGCTACTATTTTGTTTTCATTTGATGAGTCTTGGATGTTTCCGATCATTTTGTGAAATGAAAACATCTTCAACCAAGTGTATGTATATATAAACTGCAAAAATGAACCTCCAACACATGATGTTGCTCACAACAGTTTCATGTTAGCGTGAGGCATTTGTGATTGTTTTCCATACAAATTCTACTTAAAACTAAACTTTTGCTGCTAAAAGAAACCACTGTTTTGATGTTAAATGAGGTTTTATTAACATCAAATTTTTCATGGTACTCATTTTTACATGGAAATTTGCAACACTGAGAATTTGAGGTTGACAAATTTTTTTTTGGGTGTAAATGCAAACATTTGATAGTGAATAACAATGTATTCCCAGCACAACTACTGTACCCTTTGAAGGCTAACATGGGTAGGCCAGGTTTTATTCTATGAATGGGGTACAATGAGTCAATGACAACACTTGTGATGGTTTTGTTTGACGGTCTGTCTCTTTCCCTTGTGGGAATAAGTCTGTTTGGTGGTGGCTTCAACTTGACCTGGCCTGTGATAGTGTTATAGCTGCTTGCTTGTTCCACAGATCCCATATCTTGCATTTGTCCCCCACCTTGGATAATGTTTACATCAACTTGTCAGCATAGAGTTAAGCACAGATCCTGAGTAGACATGCCAGGGACATAGCTTAATGATACCCAGACTCAACCTCCTTGTCTGAGTTGTTTCAGCAGTATGGCACCAGATATTTGGCTTTAACATTGCATCACTTCGGCATCTGGTTGATGTTGCAATTTGCAAGTCCTAGATTCCCTACAGGGAATTGAAATTCACTGTAAAACCCAAAACTTCCACTGTCAACCAGATGCTTGGCAAAGAGATGCAATGTTTGGCTTCTCTCAACCAATTGCACCAAACACGGATGAAATCATAATACAAAATGAAAAAAAAAGGCAGGATAAAATGGAAAATTCAGAAGATAAAGAACACAAAAGAGGTAGAAAGAATTATGTCAACTGTAACAAACAAAATGAATCCAAAGAAAAAACACAATGGAGGGGGAAAAGAAGAAGAGGAACAAGAAAAGAAAAAAGAAAATTACAAGTTAGAAAGAGAAAAAGGAGAGGTCCCCCATCTCTCCCTTTCCAACTAATAATAATAACATAGAATTAAAATAAATAAAAACACTCGCCGTCTCTTAATCCTCATTTCATCCCCCCACCCCCGCCTGCCGCTCACACAAAATCACCACCACACCATTTCTCAAAGCTCAAACAATCCCACCCTCACTCTTCCTCATAACCTTGTAAGTTTATTTTTTATACATAAGAAAGTTTTCATCGTCGTTGTTCTTCATTCACTAACAAACACCTAATTCATAATTTAACTTCTTAATTTGTCTCATGAATAATGTAGGTTAGCACAAGAGCAACTAGCATTAGCACATATGCAATTCCTTGGTCGATTGTTGTTCCTACAAACAAACACAACAATTTGCAAACCCTTAGAATATCAATCAAGCAAGAAACTGAAATGTAAATAGCAGTTTGACATTGAACAAGTTAAGTATTTTGAGAATAGAAGAAACATAAGTGACACAAGAACAACAAAGTGTGAATTCACCATGCGTTCTGTACCCAAATCAAGCTAATGCAAAGCAAACGAAGGATGGGAATATCCTAATGGAACAAGTGTCTTTGCACATTGTGTTCAACCACAGGGTTTGTTTGTTTGCCTGGTTACAGCTAAGGTCAAACAGATGTGCAGGCCATGCTCGAATGTGAATAACAAACCTTCGTTCGCACAGAGCTGGTAACAGCTCAGGTTGAATAACAATCCTTTGCGCAGAGCCTGGCTACAGCTCTGCTCAGGTCAAAGCGGATATGGACGGCATTTCCAATGTGATTAACACTAACAACTTCATACACCAGTTACCATTACAATTCAGGATCTAGATCTAAAATCAAAATTGATCTAATTCATTGCTATCTAAATTGTTAGAAATTCACATAATGCCAATGAAAAATGAACACAGATTGAGTAATCCAACTAAAACCCATTTCACATTTCACCCATTAACAGATAAAAGAAATCAATTGAAGCACAATGGTGCATCAAAATCTGAAACTTTTTTCATGAAATTGCTTCAAAATCAAATGTTTTTTCTCATCGGGTTGCTCCAAAATCAAATCTTTTCTTCATGGACATCTCGAAAATCAAATCTTTTTAACCAATATCAACCAAACATGAAACAATCTAAACAAATTGCAAAATGCTGAAAATAAAAGGCCGGCCAGATTATAACGAGATCCATAAATGGAGATAGATAGAGGACATACCATCACTGGTTGGAGCAGGAGCAGGTGCTTGAGCTTGAACAACAGCAGGTAAAGCAATGCTGAAAATCAAAGCAACAATCGCCATGACTCCGAATGAAACCCTAGATGATACTGCCATTTTTTCTCTTTTCTCTCTTCTTCTTTCCTGAAATTTCACCCCTAGAATCTCTGCAACAGCCCCGGACAGGAGCTGAATTAGAGAGAGAGAGAAAAGAGAAAGAAATCTGAGAGAAAATCAGAAGTACAGAGATGAAGAAGAATTCTTCTTTATAGGGTAATTTCGGTAGTGAGTTTTCAAGGAGGAATGGGGTGACCCTTTTTATATAAGAAAAGGACGGCCCTTAGACAAATTCGGATTACCATTCAATTTTTTCTTCATTTACAAAATCTCCAACTCAGCATGTGTTGGATGGTCCTACTGCATGTTCTGCTTCTTCCCCATTTCAGGATATCCGCCAAGTTTGCCAGATTGTATGGGGTTCCAAAACTTACCGAGTTGTTAGCAGAAAAAGAATGTGTGTGGTGATGTGATGATGCATATGTGAGTTGTCTTGTTGTCTCCCATGTAGCTTTAAAGTGAGGAGGATTTTTGTTGGCCTTTTTCTTTTTCTGGTCGGTAGAAAATCAAAATTATTCGTATTATGAATGTTTTTTTTATAGAAGAAATTTTATTGTGCCGATATAACTGTAGTCAAAGCAAGCATTATGACATGAAAGAATGTTTTGAACTTTTTTCTATGAAAAAACCCGGTGATTTAATTGATTTCAGATGAAGGGATTCTATATTGGATACTTTGTATCTACAGGGTGCACCGAGGATATTGTTCACATTTTACATAAAACGTTCTAGAAAATAAACCATAGTAATTACATTTTTCATGGATTTGCTTGCATCCACAATGGCTCTTGTAGCATAGATATATGGACATCTTGAATAAGCCGAAATGAATTATGATAATTGGTTTGCTTATGATGTAAATCGTGAACCCTGTACACGGTTATGGTTATTTCATTCTATTTTGAACAGTTTTGATATCTTTTTTTTCAATTAAGGAATTTGAACCTCAGTTTCTCTGCAATATTATTGAAACTAGAAGAACATATTGAAAAACTTTTGGCAAAACGAAACCAAAACCAAACTCAAAAAGTTGAAGGTCAGTTGATTGTTAAGTCCTGTCCTCTCTTTCTCTTTCTCTTTCCTCTCCGGCGATTGAAAACTCAGAAAACTAAAACTGTTTTCTGCTCAGATCTGCTCCTTTGAGGGCGGATCTGAGCAGGATAAAACCCTTTTAATCCTCTCTTGTTCTAATCTTCCTCAGAATCTCCAAATCTTTTTAAGCTATAAGTATTTTCGTTTTACTTTCTAGGTTTTTTTAAGATCTGTTGATCTTTGCTTTTAATTCCGGGGCTAGTTTTAAATCTTTTGGTTAGGATGTTGCTTCCTTTTGATTTTAAATCAGTGGGTTTTTCTTCACTACTGTTGATGATTAAGGATTGGGGTTTTGCTCTTTTTACAAGAACAAGACTTACATCAACAAGAAGAACAACATTAGTTATGGCAGCAACACAAAGAGCAACATCAAGATCATCAACAACAAGTTCTACAAAGACTCCAGCAACAACAAAGGCATCAAAGACTCCAGCTACAGGCACAAACAGTTACACAAGACCGATTTCGACGAAGAACCAGACCGATTCAGACCGATTTCTCTATATGAAACCCGATTTATGTTACCCCTTTTACTTTTGTTATTCTGACTTTTAGAAAAATCCTTGACAGATGGTTGGACCTATGGGTCCTGTTATACCTATGTCATTTGTTCTACTTTGGATTGAAAAAAACTCTTGAGAAATGGCTTAATCTATGGATTCAAACATTTCTACTGATTGTAGATCTGTTTTGTGGCTTGGATGTGTTACGGTTAATCCAAACCAGGTCATTTAAACCTACCCTGTTAGTTATGAATTAGTATGAAATGGTTAGGCTTCTTCAAGAAATTATCTTCTGTAATATTGTTGTTAAGTGGCTTGAAGATCTAAGTTGTTTGTTTGGTACTTTTATGTTTGTTGAAAACTCCCTGATCTGTAATGTAATCCATGTAAATGTTCCCGATTTTAAATCAGAAGATGAATATCAATCTATCTGAGGCATGCCTCTTTTTCAAAAAAAAAAAAAACACCAAATGACCATCGGCAGACCAACGGTTAGGTACATGAAATAAATCTTATTTTTTTTCTTTATACAATTAGACTTGAAAAGTTTACTTTACATATATATATATATATATATATATATATATTTCAAATCACTTTTTCACATTTGTTATCCAAGAAATAATCAAACAAAGTTTTATGATATTGTGTTTTTAATATATAAATATTGTGTTTTTAATATATAAATATTTCAAAGCTTAAATTTTTGTTGATGTGTATAGTAAGTATACTGGAATAGTAATTTTTTGATTTTTGTCATGGGTACACTCCATTAAAGGTGTTATTTGACATATCCATTCCGTCGCATTTCAAGCGTGGTAAAGATTAATAGATACCAAAATGACAAATTTGAGATCTGAGCCCTATGAAACCCTTTTTAGACATCACTTATGGTTAATTAGTTAATAAAGCATTTCTAGTAATTATACTAACTAAAAAGTTTAATTGAAAACGGGAATATAAAGATGCGTGGGCTCCACCAGTTACATAGATTTTTTTATTTTTTTTGATATGCGAAAGCCGGACCCAGACTAATCACCACAAACCTTTACGGCGGCGGGGATTGAACCCCTGACTTCATCCTTACTGGAGTTAATGGGATACCTCATATTTCTTCCTTAACACCTTTTCTCTGGGCTTTGATCCATTTTAATGTAAGAATCTCTGAATCATCAGAAATCTGGTCGAAATTTTCAATTTTCTTTATTATGGAGAAACCAAGAAGGAAACAGAAGAGAAGAGGAAGAAGAAAAAAAATTTTACAGAGAAAAAACTCTATTCGATTTTCTTCTCCAAAAACAAAATCAACACCAAAAAAAATGGAGGTTTTGAGTGGAACTTATATACTGTGGTTAAACTACGATGGAAACATATGATTAGGTAGTGATACACGATCTGTGAGTGGAAATCCTAAGAAAAAAGAAATGGAGTTTGAAAAGAGAAATGGGAAAATAAATGAAGCTATCAGTAAAAAGATCAGAGTTTTCAACAAAGTTATTGTGGCCAGAGCTGGAGATCAACAGTTCAATGTGGAGTCTATTGCCTTTTTTATTGACGCCTGAGGTAATTTTATTTCCTTCCTTTTTTATCTTCTGGTTTTGCTTAGATTTCTTTTTTGATTTTCTTTTTCTTGCCGTTTAAGAATTTAAATCTAAGTTTCTCTGAAATAGTGGAGATTTGAAAGGCATATCAGAGAACTGATCGAAAATCTAACTTCAGAAAGACTTGATGAGATCAAATGTTAATTAATAATTACTGGATTTGCACCTAATGACAAACCTAAAGATGCAATAATTCAAACTATCAAAGGTCGAGTTACAGTTGTAGAACTTAAAGACGACGTGAAATAGGTGATGGCCGACGCTGTTTCAGAATATACCAATATTGAAACTGGCAAATTCTTAAAAGAACAATTAATTAAGAGAAAAGATCTTATTGATGAAGATTTAGTTGTTATCATAGATCATTGTACTAGAATAGCTGCTACTGGGGCTCTCCTTTTGAAAAATGCAGAAGATGATAACATTGTAGGTGGAACATCTATGGGTATGTGTAATTGTATTTGTTTTTTCTTTTCTTTTGCTTTTTTCAAATTTTTATTGACTAAGACTCTTCGGATTTGGTTTATTTCCATTTTTATCCTTCTTTTTCATGTGATTTTATCTCTTTATTACTGTGTATATCTTTAATGTAGCATCCAAGTTTTCTATTTCTTTTTCTACCTCTTCTTTATGTTTAGATTTTGTTTCTTAATTTCCTTATTTTATTTTGATTTTTTTTTAAATTAAGGAATTTGAACCTCAGTTTCTCTGCAATATTATTGAAACTAGAAGAACATATTGAAAAACTTTTGGGAAACGAAACCAAAACCAAACTCAAGAAGTTGAAGGTCGGTTGATTGTTATAGGATTTGCACCAAATGACCATCGACAGACAAACGGTTAGGTACATGAAATAAATCTTATTGTTTTTCTTTATACAACTAGACTTGAAAAGTTTACTTTATATATATATATATATATTTCAAATCACTTTTTCACATTTGTTATCCAAGAAATAATCAAACAAAGTTTTAGGCTATTGTGTTTTTAATATATAAATATTTCAAAGCTTAAGTTTTTTTTTTGATGTGTATAGTAAGTATACTGGAATAGTAATTTTTTGATTTTTGTCATGGGTACACTCATTAAAGGTGTTAATTTGACATATCCATTCATGTAATTAAGTTATCACATGACATCACCATTTGTTTCAAATGGATTTAATTTGTCTGTTAATAGGTGAAAAGTAAAATAGGTTTTCATTGGATTGCTCAGTATATATTCATTTTTCAACGGAACTCATTTTCTAAATAGCAATCCTAAGGTTGCAACTATTTGCATAAATAATGGTTAGGCAAGAACCGGTGAGGCTGAAGAAGATGTGAACCAAAGATTGGGATTGAGAATTTCTTAAAACATAATGCAGATGATAGAGTATTAATATTTGCATTTTTATCTTTTTTCTTAACTTAGACTTGATTATTATTTTCTATTTCGGTTTTGACTTTTTCTGGTAGTTGTTGTTCACAACAATCAGGGAGAAGATAAGCTACATGGTCGATCAACATATCAAGAGTTTGAGTTGGTACTCCAAGGAATCAAAAAGTATGTTGATGTATATGATATGGGTCATAATGGTTGGATTTAGTCAAGGATTGGAGTTTATTAATTCAAGAATATATGTGATTGGTTTAAAAGCAGGGAAGACTAGCTAATAGGGCGTTTGGATACAAATTTGCTTCACAAATTAACTTTTCGACCTCTAGAAATCGTTGTGAAATTTGACATCCAAACTAACTTCTGACTTTTCGACTTCTAAAAGTTATTTCTGATGTATTATCCAAACAGGCAATAACCCATATGTCTAAATGTTGTGACTTATGAATCCCTTTCCTCATTGTATTTTTTTTTTAAAATAGAGACTAACTCTTTATGTTTGAATGTTATGAATCCCTTTTTTTTTTTTCCTTTTTTTTTTCTCAACACTCTTTGTTGATTTTTCGTTGGTTATTGATTTCAAGTGAGAAAGATTGATTATTTGTTTAGTAAACAGGGTTGTTCATACTAATTTAGGGTCCGGTGAAAGAGCTTTTTGGGCTCTTGTTATTCTTGTTAATCCCACTTCATGTTTCCAAGATGATATTCATGTATTCCAACTTATTCAATTAGTTCTTTTTAAGGGTTTTTTTAGGTTCAATTGGATGAAAAATAATTTATTTTGTTGATCTTAACAATGAATCTTATTGTATTGGCACCTACTCTGGTAAAAGAGGAAGAAAGACCGGAACCACTATATCTACAGCCCTAAACCCACAGTTGTCTTAAAAATTCGATTAGGGTATATGGACCACTGAGGACATCTACATGAGAAAATTCTTCTTCTGCCTACCAAGCTCGGTTCATAGTTCAAAAGAAGTGGACATTTTATTGTATTTTCACCTACTCGTTTTCCTCATATTTTGGAAGATTTTATGAGTTAAATATTTTTATTTCCTTCCTTTTTTGTCTTTTGTTTTTGTTTAGATTTTTTTTTTTCATTTTTTTTTTCTTGCAACTTAGGAATTTAAAATTAAATTTCTCTGAAACATTAGAGAAATTCGAACAATATATTAAAGACCTTTTGGATAAGAAACTCCAACAAGACGTAAAGAGATTGAACGTCAGTTGATTGTTGTAGGATTTGCACCAAATGGAATCCTAAGGTTGCAACTATATATACTAACATTAGTCAGGTGAGAGTTGCAGAGGCCCCTACTAGTGGAAAATAGATTTTTTAAGTATGTTTGAGATTTATAAATAAGACTTCCCCGATCTTTCTTTATATATTGGGCTTCCTGTGGAAGTCTTTTTTACAACAAAAAGTAAATCAAGCTCCCATGGAAGACCTAATAGTAAGGGGGAAGTTTAGTAAATATTGGAGCTTTTAGAAGGTTTATAATTATGTCTGCGTAGGGAACTAGTTTCTATAGTCTCAGTTTCCTAGATTTGGTTCCATATTTTGTGTAGATTGTAATTTTGTTTTGAGTTTTATGAATTGCTGGTTAGGATCTATCTGGAAAAAGAATCCCAAAAAAGTCAAATTTGGTTGGTGTGAAAACAATTTTGGATGAACAGCTTTAACAACTTCATGAGAAACAACTTCTAAGGTACACAAATATTATTACTTCCTATGGTTTCAGTTTCCCAAGTTAGGGTTTTTTTAGAGCACTACTCGGTCGAACTCTCATGCGTTGCTATCTCAAGCATGTTTGTCAATGTTAGTGATCAAAATAATAAGTCTTGATTTCTAGTCTACTTATAGCCAAGTCTCGGACTAGGATAGAAAGTGTAGTTGAGCTCTAGACTCCATGGCGATCATCATACAAAGATGAAGAACTACTCAAGGAACTGGCGGAACTTCATCGACTAAAAGGTATGTGGAGACTTGAACTTATCTATCACTCAAAAGTCTATCTACTCTATCTCCTATCTTGAGACAAAAGTCGTATTTCTCAATAGACTTTGATTATACACATTTTGTATTTCGAGCCGAATTTATCTCGCTTATCTATTTCTCAAAATATGTGTTGGTAAGCTTTCGCTTTGGCCAAGTTCATCTTTACTAGTGATGAAAGTCATATTAAGTTTCAATTACTTGAAAATTGTTTTGACAAAAAATGGTTTGTGAATAACAACTATATAACGTCCTCTAAGAATGTTTCAATGATTGAAACATTCTTAGAGGACGTTATGAAATGAGAGTTTATAATATATAACCATTGTTGGATATATACATTGTGTGATAACTCATACGTGTGTAAGTTCTTATTCCTTGAACCAAAGTATGCGTACTTTGCTGCTTAGGAAAACCAGAACTAAAGTCCGCATACCAGTACGCGCACCACCGGAAGTTCACGTCCCGTGAAAATCTACTGGAGTTTGTGAATTGAAAACATACTTATTCTGGGTACTTAAGTCCGCGTACTTAGGTTGGTTATTTTCTAAAAATGATTATTCGTGAACTTAAACTTATATAAACTAAGGAATGCATATTTGCAAACTGTGGCTATAAAGTTCATGAATCGATTCGAGTGAATCAAATCGTTTTTGCTTCGATTGTGTTTTGTATACTTCTATAATATCTAAGCAATTGAAAAACTCTCTAACTAGTTCATTTGAGTCATTTGAACTAGTTGTGGTAAAGAAGAATATGGTTGATATGAAAATGCTTATATGGCTAACCATTTGGTTAACTATTGTTGAACCAACTAAGTGTACATGTTTGGGTACGATTATACAAACCTGAATAAACGTGCATTTAATTTTTGTGTAACAAGATAAGTTTCGATCTAACAGTTGAAAGATATTAGCTTGAATCTAATCAGGTTTTCATCAAATGGTGAATATTGAATGCTTTTAAGGTAACTTAGATTGCAAACCCTTATTTAAAAGATTATATAAAGGAGAACTCTAGCAACTGGGAAACCTAATCCCCACACCTCCTGTGTGATACAAGTTGTATAAGATAGAGTCGATTCTCCTTTAACCTTAGGTTTCTACCGAGACCCTGTAGGTTAATGACTTGAAGACTTCATTGGGATTGTGAAGCCAGACCCAACTATTTTCTTTGAAGTTGCGTGAACTGATCTTGTTGTTTTTATCGTACTAAGTACAATCATAAGATTGGCTTGAGATTGATTTCTCCGATAGGCAAAATATAAAAGAAGTTACAAACATCTTCGTCTCATCGTTTGTGATTCCACAATATATTCTTTCGCTAGTCGATTAAGATTATTGTGAGGTGATTGATAATTTTAGGATGTTCTTTGGGAATATAAGTCCGAGTTATCAATTGGTTCCTGTTCACCTTGATTTATCAAAAGACGGAACAAAAACTCGTAAGTATTTCTGTGGGAGACAGATTTATCTATTACCGTAGACTTTTTCTCAGTGGATACAGTTTGTTTATTAAAGTCATCGACTTTGGGTCGTAGCAACTCTTAGTTGTGGTGAGATAAGCTAAGGGAATCAAGTGCGTAGTATCCTGCTAGATCGAGAGACGTAAGGAGCGTAACTGTTGTACCTTGATCGGTGTGAGATTGATTGGGATTCAACTAAAGTCCAGACCGAAGTTAATTTGTAGTAGGCTAGTGTTTGTAGTAGCTTAATACAGTGTGTTTTCAATCTGGACTAGGTCCCGGGGGTTTTCTGCATTTGCGGTTTCCTCGTTAACAAAACTTCTGGTGTCTGTGTTATTTTTTTTCCGCATTATATTTTGTTATATAATTGAAATATCACA